>CM059576.1:20253057-20735115 GCA_030386875.1 Morinoia aosen | reverse complement strand
TTGCAGTCGATCTTCATGTAAGGGATTTAGGTAATTTTAAGTTTTGATTTAGGTGAAGGTATTCCATTTTTTGCAGCATAGGTTAAATTCCGTTTGGTAAATTGATACGAAACAGAGGTTGGACGTCAAGTTAGATGGAATAAAATAAGAGAGGTCAAAAATTCAACAATAAAATATGATAGAATAGGTTTTCTTTTCTACTCAGGATAAAATAGCTTTGGTTGGTTTAGAATAGACTAGGTTGGGTTAGATTAGACTAGGTTGGGTTAGATTAGTTTAGGTTGGGTTAGATTAGTTTAGGTTGGGTTAGATTAGACTTTTTGGGTTAGGTTAGTTTAGGTTGGGTTAGATTAGTTTAGGTTGGGGTAATAATATAAGACGTTTCCATCTGATTGATTTGTTAAGGATGTGTTATTCATAAGAAGAGGTCGAAGAAATGATTTTTGACCTGTAAATATATGGTTGGGGAGTTTTATACATGGTATTTGTTAATGGTATCGGAAAATGAATTGATGTTGGTGTTTGAAAGTTCAACATAGAGCATAGAGTGAAGGAAAATGCAGATATCGTTTTGTGATTTGAGACGATGGTGTATCTGATTGTGTTGGATAATTGTGGTTATTTTTAGAAGTGTGCACTGCATGTGTGTGTGTATGTGTGTGTGTGTGTGTGGGAGTGTGTGTAAGAGTGTGAATGTTTGGGGTTATGAGGTGTTTGTGTGTGTTTGTGTGTGTGTGTGTGGTCCGCCCCCGGTCTGTGCTGGTTTTTGCGCGGGCGGACCTCTTTTTGAGGTTCCGAAGGAAAACTAAAAAAAAAATGCGCAAAAAAAAAAAAAAAAAAAATTTCATAAAAATCTGGGTGGCCGCGCCGAGTAAAGAAGGACTGTAGTGCGTACGTGTAGTGCATGGGCGCATTCTCGGAAACGGCTGGTCCCAGCGCGCTCAAATTTGGTGAGCAGAAAGACCCCCATCTCGACATTATCTGTGCCAAGTTTCGTTTCGATCGTGCGATAATTTCAAATTTAATGAAGGTTCAATGGTGAAAAATAGCCAAAAATTGCAATTTTTCAAACTGCTGCCAAACATACTTAGAATGTCCCTAGGCGGCCCAAATTACAGGATGTGGTAGATAAAATGTTGGAGTAGGTGCTGAAGTTGCCATTTTGCGATACGTTGATAAAAAGTATCCCTCTGGGCTCTTCAAAAATGACCAAAAATTTTTTTTCGATTTTAGTCGAAATTTTGACATTTTTTATTGAACAAACTACGCACGTTTGCAAACTCAAACTTTGATAGGTGATAGATTTTCAAAAGTTCTACTGACTATAAAA
Source organism: Morinoia aosen (assembly GCA_030386875.1). Lineage (NCBI taxonomy): Eukaryota > Metazoa > Arthropoda > Malacostraca > Amphipoda > Talitridae > Morinoia > Morinoia aosen. Next base: position 20,733,785 of record CM059576.1, on the reverse strand, counting down.
TCAGCGGTTCTCAAAACGATTAAGTTTCGATGTAAATTTGGATTTAATTTTTTTAAAAAATTTATAAGATTTCGGGACGTCGTCCAAACATAGTCCTGAGTTTTGGGGACGATACCTGGAGGTCTCAAACCTTGAGGGCTTGTTCGAAAAGCTTTGTAGTATTCCAAATATGTTTTACAGAGTGCCATCATGGGTTACTTAGATTTTGTGCAACTTTAAAGTTGAAGTAAAAAAACGCGTTTTTTTAAAGGTCATTTTTGGCCGCCATTTCTGGCATTGTTTAATCGAGTGGAGATTCCAAACTTTGATACCTCCGAGAATGAATCTTTTTCTCAAAGTTATCAAATTGACAGACCATCATGAGCAATACTTTTTTTAAAAAACTGTCCCAAACACAGCCCCCAAAACCTCTAAAAATCTTTCCAAGCGTGCGTGTGGAAAATGGGTGCGACCCACGAAAAACTTTATTTAACATTTTTTGCGAGTTTTTCGGTCCTACATACGAAGACTTTTTTGTGGAAAGATCGCTTGAAAATTTTTTTCGTTTTATTGAATTTTGCGATTTCACCAGTAAAATCCACTTTCCATCTCCTCTAAGGCCCCTTTTTTCATGCCTCAGGATATCGAAATTTTGATGAGTGATGCGCCTTGGCGAGACCTTTCGTTTGGTACTAAACTTAAATTTGTAGCTCAATAAACTTTTGAGTAAAATCCAAAAAACTAAAATTGGGGCCCAAATCTCGTGAATTTTTCTAAGTCCTTGGGGTGAAATATTCGATCCCAATTTAAAGCCTCTATAAGGCTTTTCATGGATTTTCGAACACACCCATGTTCAAGTAACGACAGAAAATTGATGTTTTCGTTAGTTTTGTTAAGAAATGAGCGCTTGATAATGATTTTTTCGATTTCGAAGTTTTACTCATTTTATATCCATTTAGGGACTCGCAGCCATTTTTCGAGGCTTCGAGAGTGTTGCTAGAGTTGTTAAAATATTTGTTCTCTTCGAAAGAAACTCGATAACACGTATTTTTGAGCACTCATTTTTCACTCAATTAGAGTATGCATCAATTTTTACTTTTTTGATGCGTTTATCGACGTCCTACGAAAAAATTTATAGAGATGAAATGTGTTGCAAATTGCCGATTTACCCTTAGGTAAAGTCTTTGCACCTCCGACGGCTCATTTGAAATTTTTTTTCAGATCCAAAATTTCGAGTCGTCAAATTTACAAGTCCAGATGCTTAGAAACAATGGGCCGAATACTGCAAGTCGACGCAATATTTGATATCGATTTTCTCGAAAAGTTTTGGTGTCTCAAACGTCAATTTTTGATGAATATATCACATTTTTGAAATGTGAAGATAACCATGGAATGAAATATACCAGAAAATGAGCTCATTTTTTTTCTCTTACATCGATTTCGCTGTTAATTTGTGCGACGCTGGTCCTATAGGAGTCGCGATGCCATTTGTCTCAACCTTGGGTTACGCATTAATGCTGTTCGTCTCAAAGAGTGTCACCATGATCAAAGTCTTGTAATAGATGCTCTCATATATGGAAAGTGAGTGAAATTTAAAAACGCTCATTTCTGCTCACTTAGCATTTTGAACCGGAACAAACTCTCGGCGAATGTTGAAGAATAAGAGGGCTTGCAGAGTTGCCACCTAGTGATTTTAGTCAAGGTACGCTGTGACTGCAAACCGTATAACACTCAAAAAATGTCATCACTAACTCATCAAATTGATGCGATATGTCGTTTTAAGCTCTTCTTGTGGTTCAAAATTGATGAAGTGTTTTTCAGAGCTTATTTTATGGTTGGAAATCAGAAATTTGACTTGCACGTGGTGGAAGAATTGATACTCTAATTTCGTGTTGAAAAAGAACTCATTAATGATCGAGCGTTTAGTAATAAAGCGCATCATGCTGACGCTGTCGTTAACGCTAGAGGGTATTGTGAGTTGATATTTCACTCATTAATTTTGATGATTGAGTGAAGAAATAGGAGGATCTTTTGAGTCAAGAACGTTTGAGCTGAGCACTCAAATTTGGTTCTGGAATAGATATGAGAACTCGTTGATTTACTCACTCATATTCCCATCGGTTGTGTGTTTCGCTTGTAGGGAAAACTGAGTGTGAATTAGTAGACACCGTTTCGACGCTCACGCAGGGTTCATATTTTGGGAATGTGTGTCCCTGATATGGATCGAATTTTTGAGTGGGTTTTGCGGATCTCAAATATTTTATGAACGGAAACTAAAATATTATTACTGAAATATTTTCGAAAATTCGAAAATTCTCACTCGAACTTGGTTCAGGCTTCTATTTCTGCCAGTAATTGGGAAATAATTGTGACAACACATGAAAATTGTTTCCGCTCATAAAATGGCTCATTTTGAGGAATTATGACCGCACATGATGAATTTCACTCATTCAAACGTAGATGCTGTTCGTGGGTTCTTTGGGCGCTGAAAATTGGTCAAGCTATTGTGTTTGATGACACGATGGATTTTGTAATGTTTTTCGGGTTGAAAATTGAGAAGTTGCGGGTTCAAATCCCAAAACATGAATTTATTTCGAAATTCGAAAAATCACTCATATGACATAGTTCAGTTCCGAAATTTGCATGAAACTTGCGTCACAATGTAGATAAGCGATAACATTTCTTTCGTCTTGCAAAAGTGGTAGTGATGATTTATATCGAATTTTTTCCATTTTCAATGATGATGCATTGGGCAACTCGTTCGGCAAATGAGTGAAATTTCAATTGGACATATCTTTCTTTGCATTGAAGGTAGAAGTCCGAAATTTTGATACAATGTAGATATCTATGATGTCTGTCTATGCTGACATTTTGAGAACGGTTCAAGCGAAATTTTGGGGAAAATGAGTAATTTCCTGAAATTCCATACTTGTTTAAATTGGCGATTTAGGGTACTTAGAAATAAGCTAGATACTTCATTTTAGGCTCAAATGAAGCGGAATCCAGAGCAGGGTGTGAATTATGGTGTTAAAATTTTTTTAATTCAATAATTTTTAATATATGGACAATTGAGTTTTTAAAAATGTTTTGGCCGTTATTTCGTCAAAGGAACGTGTTTTGAACAGTTTTTCGGGCCAAATGGGACATTTCGACTTGTGCAATGACGACGCAATTGAAAAATTTCGGAAAAAATTCCATAAAAGTCCACGGATATTGAAATGTTATTTTCAAAGGAAAATCGCTAAAAAATGAGAATCGCTGCAGCTACCAATTTGATTACCATACAGACAGACACTTTTAGGGCCGTTAATGAACTCTACGGGGTAAATACGCTAGAAATGCGTGAAAATGACATAAAAATTGTATTTTTCAGAGTTTGAGGGTGATTCGAAGTGAATGCAGTGTCCCTCGAGTTTGATTAATATCATAGCAACAACTATGCCGCTCGGCGAGTTGCGTAGCGCTCGTCGAGCGGCCCAAAAACTCAAGCTCGATTTACTCAACCCCTGAATTTAACGCGCGACAGCGCGTTCCACAATTATTATCTGTAAGGAGATTAACAGGTGTCGATGTTTTTCTATTAAACGAGAATTATCTTTGGTTTTGCTGTCGGATTGCGATGGTAGTTTCAGTTAGTGGTGATTTTTATTTTATTGAGGATTTATTTCTGTTGTTTTAGATTGTTGCGGGATTAGATTATTTAAGGGCTCTGCATGAATAACTGAGACGCCATCTGATGTATGGTGATTTACAGCTCATTCACATCATTTATTCCTGGAAACAAATATATTTTAGATTTTTGATGTTCATTTGAAAGTATTGATAGTAATTGGATCTGTCATGAAGTTGGTTAATATTTTGCGTTTTCTGATGAAGGTTTCAAATGAATTTTCAGAACTAAAGGTTAGTATCGCCTATGAAAGTGAGTAATCTATTCTGTTATGCAAGGTGGCTTTTTTGTGGGTTATGAGAAACCAAATTTTCGTACGTCTGGGTTTGGTGAAATTTTACATAGCTTCTTGAGAATTTCATTTTTTTAACCGCATGTATGAGTAAAATTTTATATTAGGGCCATGTAATTCAAATTGGGACTAGGAATCGTTCAATATATTCTGGTCGAATGGACAATCATATTTATAGGGTTTTGAGTATGTTCGACCGGAGGTTAATTCTGGATTATATACTGAAATTTCCCTATCTTCTTGACTCGGTTTAGAATATTGTGAAGCAAATTGCTGACGATCTTCATGTGAGGGATTTAGGTAATTTTAAGTTTTGATTTAGGTGAAAGTATTTCTTTTTTGGCAGGATAGGTTAAATTCCATTGGGTAAACTGATACGAAATAAAGGTCGGACGTTAAATTAGATGGAATAAAATAGGAGTGGTCAAAAATTCAACAATAAAATATGATAGAATAGGTTTTCTTATTCAGTCATGATAAAATAGCTTTGGTTAGTTTAGATTAGACTAGGTTGGGTCAGATTAGACTAGGTTGGGTTAGATTAGTTTAGGTTGGGTTAATAACATGAGACGTTGCCATCTGATTGATTTGGTAAGGATGTATTATTCATAAAAAGAGGTCGGTGAAATGATTTTTGCCCTGCAAATATATGGTTAGGTGAATTGAATCCATGGTATTTGTTAATGGTCTCGGAAAATGAATTGATGTTGGTGTTTGAAAGTTGAACATAGAGCGTAGAGTGGAATATATTGTACGTATCGCTTTGTGATTTGAGACGATGGTGTATCTGATTGTGTTGGATAATTGTGGTTATTTTTAGAAGTGTGCACTGCATGTGTGTGTGTATGTATGTGTGTGTGTGTGTGGGAGTGTGTGTAGAGTGTGAGCGTTGGGATGATGGGGTGTTTGTGTGTGTGTGGGGTGTGTGTGTGTGTGGTCCGCCCCCGGTCTGTGCTGGTTTTTGCGCGGGCGGACCCTCGCAGAGGTTCCGGAGGAAAAACTAAAAAAAAAATGCGCAAAAAGAAAAAAAAAAAAATTTCAATAAATACTGGGTGGCCGCGCCGAGTAAGGAAGGACTGTAGTGCAGACGTGTAGTGCGTGGGCGCATTCTCGGAAACGGCTGGTCCCAGCGCGCTCAAATTTGGTGAGCAGAAAGACCATCATCTAGACATTGTCTGTGCCAAGTTTCGTTTCAATCGTGCGAAAATTTACGATTTAATGAAGGTTCAATGGGGAAAAATAGCCAAAAATGGGTTACGTTCAACTAGTTTGGGTGGGTATCCCCGTTGCATTTGAAGCGCTCAATTTTCAGTATGTTGCAGTCGAAGAGAGTCCGCAGAGGGTAGCGGCTCTGTTTTTTGCGATTTTTCGAAATAATCGTCTTTTTTGCGCGTCAAAGTTGAGCAAATTTTTTTTAGCGATTTTTGCAGAAATTTTGACATTTTTTTTTTGGACAAAGTATCGATTTTTTATTTTTGAAACTTTGATAGGTGATAGATTTTCAGAAGTTCTACGCACCATAAAATCAACGGCAGTCAAAACGATCAAGTTTAGACGCAACTTTGGCCTGAACTTTTCCTAAAAATTTATAAGATTTCGGGAGGTCGTCCAAACATGTTTGTCCGGAGTTTTGGTGATACTTGAGAGTTTGAGCAGTTGACATCTCGTTTGAAAAGCTTTGTCCTAGATGCACCATGTTTTAGAGAGTGCCATCTTTCAAAAATCAGATTTTGTGAAACTTTAAAGTTGAAGTAAAAAAACGCGTTTTTTCAAAGGTCATTTTTGGCCGCCATTTCTGGCGTTGTTTGATCGAGTGCAGATTTCAAACTTTGATACCATCTAGAATCAATCTTTTTCTCAAAGTTATCAAGTGTACAGACCATCATGAGCAATACTTTTCTCAAAAAATGTCCCAAACACAGCCTCCAAAACCTCTAAAAATCGCCCCAAAACATGCGTGTGCAAAATGGGTGCGACTGACGAAAAACTTTATTTAACATTTTTTGCGAGTTTTGCGATCCTACATACGAAGAGTTTTTTGTGGAAAGATCGCTCGAAATTTTTTTTCGTTTTTTTGAATTTTGCGATTTTAACAGTAAAATGGCACATTCCATCTCCTCTAAGGCCCCCTTTTTCATGCCTCAGGATATCGAAATTCTCATGAGTGATGCGCCTCGGCGAGACCTTTCGTTTGGTACCAAACTCAAAGTTGTAGCTCAATAAACTTTTGAGAAAAATCCAAAAAACTAAAATTGGGGCTCAAATCTCGTGAATTTTTCTAAGTCCATAGAGGTGAAAAATTCGATCTCAATTTAAGGCCTCAATAAGGCTTTTCATGGATTTTCGACCACTCCCATGTCCAAGTAACGACAGAAAATTGATGTTTTCGATAGTTTCGTTAAGAAATGAGTGCGTGATAATGATTTTTTCGATTTCGAAGTTTTACACCTTTTATATCCATTTAGGGACTCGCAGCCATTTTTCAAGGCTTCGAGAGTGTTGCTAGAGTTGTTAAAAATATTTGTTCTCTTCGAAAGGAACTCGATAACACGTATTTTTGAGCACTCATTTTTCACTCAATTAGAGTATGCATCAATTTTTACTTTTTTGATGCGTTTATCGACGTCCTACGAAAAAATTTATAGAGATGAAATGTGTTGCAAATTGCCGATTTACCCTATGGTAAAGTCTTTGCACCTCCGACGGCTCATTTGAAATTTTTTTTTCAAATCCAAAATTTCGAGTCGTAAAATTTACAAGTCCAGATGCTTAGAGACAATGGGCCGAATACTGCAAGTCGACGCAATATTTGATATCGATTTTCTCGAAAAGTTTCGGTGTCTCAAATGTCAATTTTTGATGACTATATCACATTATTTTAATGTTAAGAAATCCATTGAATGATATATACCAGAAAATGAGCTCATTTTTTTCTCGTACATCGATTTCGCTCTTAATTTGTGCGACGCTAGTCCTAAGAACCGCGATGCCATTTGTTTCAAACTTGAGGTAAGCACTATTGTTGTTCGTTTCAATGAATGCCGCCATGATGAAAGTGTTGTAATAGATGCTCTCATATATATGCAAAGTGAGTGAAATTTTAAAACGCTCATTTCTGCTCACTTAGCGTTTGAAGAGGAAGAAACTGTTGGCGACTGATGAAGAATAAGAGGGTTTGCAGAGATGCCGGCTAGTGATTTTAGTTATGATCCAATGAGCATGCAAACAATATAATACTCGGCAAATGTCATCAATGACTCATCAAAATCGAGCGATATCTCGTATTTGAGCGCTTTGATTGTGTGTCAAAATTCATGATGAGTTTTTATTGGCGTATTTTATTCATGGAATTCTGAAATATGCCTGCAAATGGTCGAGATACTGATACACACATTTCGTCTTGGAAACGGCTCATCAATAAACAAGCGTTTTGGAATAGAGCGCATCATGCTGGGGCTGTCAATCACAATATGGGGTACGGTGAGTTGATGTTTCACTCATGAATTTTGATGATTGAGAGAAGATATTGGATGGACTTTTGAGTCAGGAACTTTTGAGCTGTGCACTGAAACTTTGTTTGGGAATAAATACGATAACTCATTGATTCATATTATCATCAGTTGCATGTTTCGCTTTTAGGAAAAACTGAGTGTGAGTGAGTAGACACCGTTTCGACGCTCACTCAGGGTTCATATTTTGTGAGTGTGTGTTCCTGATATGGATTGAATTTTTGAGAGGTTTTGCGGGTCTCAAATATTTTATTTACGGAAACTAAAATATTATTACTGAAATATTTTCGAAAATTCGTAAATTCTCACTCGGACTTTGTTCAGGCTTCTACTTCGGTCAGAAATTGGGACATAGAGGTGGTAACACATGAAAATTGTTTCCGCTCATGAAATGCCTCATTTTGAGGAATTATTCTCTTAAATGGGGAATTTCACTCATTCAAACGTAGATGCTGTTGGTGAGTTCATTGGGCGCTGCAAATCGGTCAAGCTATTGTGTTTGATGAGACGATGGATTTTGTACTGTTTTTCGGGATGAAAATTGACAAGTTGAGGGTTCAAATCGCAAAACATGAATTTATTTCGAAATTCGAAAAATCACTCATTTCACATAGTTCAGTGCCGAAATTTGCATGAAACTTGCATCATTGAGTACATAAGCGATAGCATTTCTTTCGTCTTAAGAAAGTGAGAATTGTGAAAGATATTGAAATTTTTTAATTTTCAATGATGATGCATCGGTGAACTAGGTCAGCAATTGAGTGAAATTTTAATTAGGCATATCTTTCTTTGCATCGAAGGTAGAAGTCCGAAATTTTGATACAACGTAGACATCAATGAGTAGTGTCTATATTGACATTTTGAGAACGGTACGAATGATATTTTGGGGAAAATGAGTAATTTTCTAAAATTCCATACTTGTTTAATTTGACGATTTAGGGTACTTAGAAATAAGCTAGAAACTTCATTTTAGGCTCAAATGAAGCAGAATCCAAAGCAGGGTGTGAATTAAGGTGGTAAAATTTTTTTATTCAATACTTTTTAAAATATGGACAAATGAGTTTTTACAAACGTTTTGGCTATTATTTCGTTATAGGAACTTGTTTTGAACCGTTTTTGGGGCCAAATGGGAAATTTAGACTTGTGCAATGACCACGCATTTGAAAAATTTAGGAAAAAATTCGATAAAAGTCCACGGATATTAAAATGTTATTTTCAATGAAAAAACGCTAAAAAATGAGAATCGCTGCAGCTACCAATTTGATTACTATACAGACAGGTACTTTTAGGGGCGTTGGTAAACTCTACGGGGTAAATACGCTAAAATGCGTAAAAATGACACAATAATTGTATTTTTCAGAGTTTGAAGGTGATTCGAAGTGAATGCAGTGTCCCTCGAGTTTGACTAATATCATAGCAACAACTATGCCGCTCGGCGAGTTGCGTAGCGCTCGTCGAGCGGCCCAAAAACTCAAGCTCGATTTACTCAACCCCTGAATTTACCGCGCGACAGCGCGTTCCACCATTATTTTCTGTAAGGAGATGAACAGGTGTCGACGTTTTTCTATTAAACGAGAATTATCTTTGGTTTTGATGTCGGATTGCGATTGTAGTTTCATTTAGTGATGATTTTCATTTTATTGATGATTTATTGCTGTTTTGTTTTTGATTGTTGCGGGATTAGATAATTTAATGGCTCTGCATGAATAACTGAGACGCCTTCTGATGTATGGTGGTTTACAGCTCATTCACATCATTTATTCCTGGAAACAAATATATTTTAGATTTTTGATGTTCATTTGAAGGTATTGATAGTAATTGGATCTGTCATGAAGTTGGTGAATGTTGGGCGGTTTCTGATGGAGGTTTCAAATGAATTTTCAGAACGAAAGGTTAGTATCGCCTTTGAAAGTGAGTAATCTATTTTGATTTGAGAGGTGGCTATTTTTGTGGGTTATGGGAAGCGAAATTTTCGTGCGTCTAGGTTTGGTGAAATTTTAAATAGCTTTTAAAGAATGTATTTTTTTAACCGCATGTATAAGTAACATTTTGAATGAGGCTTATGTAATTCAACTTGGGATTAGGAATTGTTTAATATATTCTGGTCGAATTGACAATCATATTGATAGGGTTTTGAGTATGTTCGAATGGAGGTTAATTCTGGATTTTATACTGAAATTTCCCTTTCTTCTTGACTCGGTTTATAATATTGTGAAGCAACTTGCAGTCGATCTTCATATCAGGGATTTAGGTAATTTTGATTTTTGATTTAGATGAAAGTGTTTAATTTTTTTGCAGGATAGGTTAAATTCCGTTGGGTAAATTGATACGAAACAGAGGTCGGACGCTAAGTTAGATGGAATAAAATAATAGTGGTCAAAAATTCAACAGTAAAATATGATAGAATAGGTTTTCTTATCCAGTCAGGATACAATAGCTTTAGCTGGTTTAGATTAGACTAGGTTGGGTTAGATTAGGCTAGGTTGGGTTAGATTAGTTTTGGTTGGGTTAATAATATAAGACGTTTCGATCTGATTGATTTGTTAAGGATGAGTTATTCATAAAAAAAATATCGGTGAAATTATTTTTGACCTGTAAATATATGGTTGGTAAGTTTTATACATGGTATTTGTTAATGGTGTCGGAAAATGAATTGATGTTGGTGTTTGGAAGTTGAACATAGAAATTGAAGTGAAAGACAATGCACATGTCGGTTTGTGAAATGAGACGATGGTGTATCTGATTGTGTTGGATAATTGTGGTTATTTTTTTTTGGTGTGCCCTACATGTGTTTGTGTGCATGTGTGTGTGTGTGTGTGGGAGTGTGTGTAAGAGTGTGAATGTTTGGGGTGTTGAGGTGTGTGTGTGTGGGTGTGTGTGTGTGTTTGTGGTCCGCCCCCGGTCTGTGCTGGTTTTTGCGCGGGCGGACCTCTTTTTGAGGTTCCGAAGGAAAACTAAAAAAAAAATGCGCAAAAAAAAAAAAAAAAAAAAATTTCATAAAAATCTGGGTGGCCGCGCCGAGTAAAGAAGGACTGTAGTGCGTACGTGTAGTGCGTGGGCGCATTCTCGGAAACGGCTGGTCCCAGCGCGCTCAAATTTGGTGAGCAGAAAGACCTCCATCTCGACATTATCTGTGCCAAGTTTCGTTTCGATCGTGCGAAAATTTTAAATTTAATGAAGGTTCAATGGGGAAAAATGGCCAAAAATTGCAATTTTTCAAACTGCTGCCAAACATACTTAGAATGCACTTAGGTGGCTCAAATTACAGGATGTGGTAGACGAAATGTTGAAGTAGATGCTCAGCTTGCCATTTTGCGATACGTTTATAAAAAGTATCCCTCTGGGCTCCTCAAAGTTGACCAAAAATTATTTTTCGATTTTAGTCGAAATTTTGACATTTTTTATTGAACAAACTACGCAAGTTTGCAAACTCAAACTTTGATAGGTGATAGATTTTTGAGAGTTCTACTCACTATAAAATCAGCGGTTCTCAAAACGATTGAGTTTCGATGTAAATTTGGATTTAATTTTTTTCAAAAATTTATAAGATTTCGGGACGTCGTCCAAACATAGTCCTGAGTTTTGGGGACGATACCTGGAGGTCTCAAACCTTGAGGGCTTGTTCGAAAAGCTTTGTAGTATTTCAAATATGTTTTACAGAGTGCCATCATGGGTTACTTAGATTTTGTGCAACTTTAAAGTTGAAGTAAAAAAACGCGTTTTTTTAAAGGTCATTTTTGGCCGCCATTTCTGGCATTGTTTAATCGAGTGGAGATTCCAAACTTTGATACCTCCGAGAATGAATCTTTTTCTCAAAGTTATCAAATTTACAGACCATCATGAGCAATACTTTTTTTAAAAAACTGTCCCAAACACAGCCCCCAAAACCTCTAAAAATCTTTCCAAGCGTGCGTGTGGAAAATGGATGCGACCCACGAAAAACTTTATTTAACATTTTTTGCGAGTTTTTCGGTCCTACATACGAAGACTTTTTTGTGGAAAGATCGCTTGAAAATTTTTTTCGTTTTTTTGAATTTTGCGATTTCAACAGTAAAATCCACTTTCCATCTCCTCTAAGGCCCCTTTTTTCATGCCTCAGGATATCGAAATTTTGATGAGTGATGCGCCTTGGCGAGACCTTTCGTTTGGTACTAAACTTAAATTTGTAGCTCAATAAACTTTTGAGTAAAATCCAAAAAACTAAAATTGGGGCCCAAATCTCGTGAATTTTTCTAAGTCCTTGGGGTGAAATATTCGATCCCAATTTAAAGCCTCTATAAGGCTTTTCATGGATTTTCGAACACACCCATGTTCAAGTAACGACAGAAAATTGATGTTTTCGTTAGTTTTGTTAAGAAATGAGTGCTTGATAATGATTTTTTCGATTTCGAAGTTTTACTCATTTTATATCCATTCAGGGACTCGCAGCCATTTTTCGAGGCTTCGAGAGTGTTGCTAGAGTTGTTAAAAATATTTGTTCTCTTCGAAAGAAACTCGATAACACGTATTTTTGAGCACTCATTTTTCACTCAATTAGAGTATGCATCAATTTTTACTTTTTTGATGCGTTTATCGACGTCCTACGAAAAAATTTATAGAGATGAAATGTGTTGCAAATTGCCGATTTACCCTTTGGTGAAGTCTTTGCACCTCCGAAGGCTTGTTTGAAATAATTTTTTTCAAATCCAAAATTTCGAGTCGTAAATTTTACAAGTCCAGATGCTTAGAGACAAGGGGCCGATGACTGCCAGTCGACGTAATATTTGATATCGATTTTCTCGAAATGTTTCGATGTCTCAAACGTCAATTTTGGATGACTATAGCACATAATTTGAATGTTAAGAAATCCATTGATTGATACATACCAGAAAATGAGCTCATTTTTTTCTCGTAAATCGATTTCGCTGTTAATTTGTGCGACGCTAGTCCTAAGAACTGCGATGCCATTTGTTTCAAACTTGAGGTAAACACTAATGTTGTGCGTTTCAATGAATGTGACCATGCTAAAAGTGTTGTGGTAGATGCTCTCATATACATGCAAAGTGAGTGAAATTTTAAAACGCTCATTTCTGCTCACTTAGCGTTTTGAAGGGGAAGAAACTGTTGGCGACCGATGAAGAATAAGAGGGTTTGCAGAGTTGCCGGCTAGTGACTTTAGTTATGATACAATGATCATGCAAACAATATAATACTCGGCAAATGTCATCAAAATCATCAAATGTCATCAAAATCGAGCGATATCTCGTATTTGAGCGCTTTGATTGTGTGTCAAAATTCATGATGAGTTTTTATTGGCGTATTTTATTCATGGAATTCTGAAATATGCCTGCAAATGGTCGAGGTACTGATACACACATTTCGTCTTGGAAACGGCTCATCAATAAACAAGCGTTTTGGAATAGAGCGCATCATGCTGGGGCTGTCGATCACAATATGGGGTACTGTGAGTTGATGTTTCACTCATGAATTTTGATGATTGAGAGAAGATATTGGATGGACTTTTGAGTCAGGAACTTTTGAGCTGTGCACTGAAACTTTGTTTGGGAATAAATACGATAACTCATTGATTCATATTATCGTCAGTTGCATGTTTCGCTTTTAGGAAAAACTGAGTGTGAGTGAGTAGACACTGTTTCGAAGCTCACTCAGGGTTCATGTTTTATGAGTGTGTGTCCCTGGTATGGATTGAATTTTTGAGTGGGTTTGCACGTCTCAAATACGTTATTTACGGAAACAAAAATATTATTTCTGAGATATTTTCGAAAATTCGAAAATTCTCACTCGGACTTAGTTCAGGCTTCTATTTCGGTCAATAATTGGGATATAGGTGTGGAAACCCATGAAAATTGTTTCCGCTCATGAAATGCCTCATTTTGAGGAATTATGATCTTAAATGAGGAATTTCACTCATTCAAACGTAGATGCTGTTGGTGAGTTCATTGGGCGCTGCAAATTGGTCAAGCTATTGTGTTTGATGACACGATGGATTTTGTAATGTTTTTCGGGATGAAAATTGACAAGTTGCGGGTTCAAATCCCAAAACATGAATTTATTTCGAAATTCGAAAAATCACTCATATGACATAGTTCAGTTCCGAAATTTGCATGAAACTTGCGTCACAATGTAGATAAGCGATAGCATTTCTTTCGTCTTGCAAAAGTGGTAGTGATGATTTATATCGAATTTTTTCCATTTTCAATGATGATGCATTGGGCAACTCGTTCGGCAAATGAGTGAAATTTCAATTGGACATATCTTTCTTTGCATTGAAGGTAGAAGTCCGAAATTTTGATACAATGTAGATATCTATGATGTCTGTCTATGCTGACATTTTGAGAACGGTTCAAGCGAAATTTTGGGGAAAATGAGTAATTTCCTGAAATTCCATACTTGTTTAAATTGGCGATTTAGGGTACTTAGAAATAAGCTAGAAACTTCATTTTAGGCTCAAATGAAGCGGAATCCAGAGCAGGGTGTGAATTATGGTGTTAAAGTTTTTTTAATTCAATAATTTTTAATATATGGACAATTGAGTTTTTAAAAATGTTTTGGCCGTTATTTCGTCAAAGGAACGTGTTTTGAACAGTTTTTCGGGCCAAATGGGACATTTCGACTTGTGCAATGACGACGCAATTGAAAAATTTCGGAAAAAATTCCACAAAAGTCCACGGATATTGAAATGTTATTTTCAAAGGAAAATCGCTAAAAAATGAGAATCGCTGCAGCTACCAATTTGATTACCATACAGACAGACACTTTTAGGGCCGTTAATGAACTCTACGGGGTAAATACGCTAGAAATGCGTGAAAATGACATAAAAATTGTATTTTTCAGAGTTTGAGGGTGATTCGAAGTGAATGCAGTGTCCCTCGAGTTTGATTAATATCATAGCAACAACTATGCCGCTCGGCGAGTTGCGTAGCGCTCGTCGAGCGGCCCAAAAACTCAAGCTCGATTTACTCAACCCCTGAATTTAACGCGCGACAGCGCGTTCCACAATTATTATCTGTAAGGAGATTAACAGGTGTCGATGTTTTTCTATTAAACGAGAATTATCTTTGGTTTTGCTGTCGGATTGCGATGGTAGTTTCAGTTAGTGGTGATTTTTATTTTATTGAGGATTTATTTCTGTTGTTTTAGATTGTTGCGGGATTAGATTATTTAAGGGCTCTGCATGAATAACTGAGACGCCATCTGATGTATGGTGATTTACAGCTCATTCACATCATTTATTCCTGGAAACAAATATATTTTAGATTTTTGATGTTCATTTGAAAGTATTGATAGTAATTGGATCTGTCATGAAGTTGGTTAATATTTTGCGTTTTCTGATGAAGGTTTCAAATGAATTTTCAGAACGAAAGGTTAGTATCGCCTATGAAAGTGAGTAATCTATTCTGATATGCAAGGTGGCTTTTTTGTGGGTTATGAGAAACCAAATTTTCGTACGTCTGGGTTTGGTGAAATTTTACATAGCTTCTTGAGAATTTCATTTTTTTAACCGCATGTATGAGTAAAATTTTAAATTAGGGCCATGTAATTCAAATTGGGACTAGGAATCGTTCAATATATTCTGGTCGAATGGACAATCATATTTATAGGGTTTTGAGTATGTTCGACCGGAGGTTAATTCTGGATTATATACTGAAATTTCCCTTTCTTCTTGACTCGGTTTAGAATATTGTGAAGCAACTTGTAGTCGATCTTCATGTAAGGGATTAAGGTAATTTTAGGTTTTGATTTAGGTGAAAGTATTTCATTTTTTGCAGGATAGGTTAAATTCCGTTGGGTAAATTGATACGAAACAGAGGTCGGACGTTAAGTTAGATGGAATAAAATAAGAGTGATCAAAAATTCAACAATAAAATATGATAGAATAGGTTTTCTTATCCAGTCAGGATAAAATAGCTTTGGTTGGTTTAGATTAGACTAGGTTGGGTTAGATTAGACTAGGTTGGGTTAGATTAGACTAGGTTGGGTTAGATTAGCTTAGGTTGGGTTAATAATATAAGACGTTGCCATCTGCTTGATTTTATAAGAATGTGTTCCTTATGAAAAGAGGTCGGTGATATGATATTTTGACATAAATGTATGGGGTTAGGTCGCGTTTTTTTGATAATTGGTAATGGTGTCGGAAAATCCATTGACGGTGGTGTTTGAATGTTCAACATAGTGCTTAGAGTGGAATGAACTGTACATATCGTTTTGTGACTTGAAACGATGGTGTATCTGATTGTGTTGGATAATTGTGGTTATTTTTACAAGTGTGCGCGACATGTTGGTGTGTATATGTGTGTGTGTGGGAGTGTGTGTAAGAGTGTGAAGGTTTGGGGTGTAGAGGTGTTTGTGTGTTTGTGTGTGTGTTTGTCCGCCCCCGGTCTGTGCTGGTTTTTGCGCGGGCGGACCTCTTTTTGAGGTTCCGAAGGAAAACTAAAAAAAAAAATGCGCAAAAAAAAAAAAAAAAAAAAATTTCATAAAAATCTGGGTGGCCGCGCCGAGTAAAGAAGGACTGTAGTGCGTACGTGTAGTGCGTGGGCGCATTCTCGGAAACGGCTGGTCCCAGCGCGCTCAAATTTGGTGAGCAGAAAGACCCCCATCTCGACATTATCTGTGCCAAGTTTCGTTTCGATCGTGCGAAAATTTTAAATTTAATGAAGGTTCAATGGGGAAAAATGGCCAAAAATTGCAATTTTTCAAACTGCTGCCAAACATACTTAGAATGCACTTAGGTGGCTCAAATTACAGGATGTGGTAGACGAAATGTTGAAGTAGATGCTCAGCTTGCCATTTTGCGATACGTTAATAAAAAGTATCCCTCTGGGCTCCTCAAAGTTGACCAAAAATTATTTTTCGATTTTAGTCGAAATTTTCACATTTTTTATTGAACAAACTACGCAAGTTTGCAAACTCAAACTTTGATAGGTGATAGATTTTCGAGAGTTCTACTCACTATAAAATCAGCGGTTCTCAAAACGATTAAGTTTCGATGAAAATTTGGATTTAATTTTTTTCAAAAATTTATAAGATTTCGGGACGTCGTCCAAACATAGTCCTGAGTTTTGGGGACGATACCTGGAGGTCTCAAACCTTGAGGGCTTGTTCGAAAAGCTTTGTAGTATTCCAAATATGTTTTACAGAGTGCCATCATGGGTTACTTAGATTTTGTGCAACTTTAAAGTTGAAGTAAAAAAACGCGTTTTTTTAAAGGTCATTTTTGGCCGCCATTTCTGGCGTTGTTTAATCGAGTAGAGATTCCAAACTTTGATACCTCCGAGAATGAATCTTTTTCTCAAAGTTATCAAATTTACAGACCATCATGAGCAATACTTTTTTTAAAAAACTGTCCCAAACACAGCCCCCAAAACCTCTGAAAATCTTTCCAAGCGTGCGTGTGGAAAATGGGTGCGACCCACGAAAAACTTTATTTAACATTTTTTGCGAGTTTTGCGGTCCTACATACGAAGACTTTTTTGTGGAAAGATCGCTTGAAAATTTTTTTCGTTTTATTGAATTTTGCGATTTCAACAGTAAAATCCATTTTCCATCTCCTCTAAGGCCCCTTTTTTCATGCCTCAGGATATCGAAATTTTCATGAGTGATGCGCCTTGGCGAGACCTTTCGTTTGGTACCAAACTTAAAGTTGTAGCTCAATAAACTTTTGAGTAAAATCCAAAAAACTAAAATTGGGGCCCAAATCTCGTGAATTTTTCTAAGTCCTTGGGGTGAAATATTCGATCCCAATTTAAGGCCTCTATAAGGCTTTTCATGGATTTTCGACCACACCCATGTTCAAGTAACGACAGAAAATTGATGTTTTCGTTAGTTTTGTTAAGAAATGAGTGCTTGATAATGATTTTTCCGATTTCGAAGTTTTACTCATTTTATATCCATTTAGGGACTCGCAGCCATTTTTCGAGGCTTCGAGAGTGTTGCTAGAGTTGTTAAAAATATTTGTTCTCTGCGAAAGAAACTCGATAACACGTATTTTTGAGCACTCATTTTTCACTCAATTAGAGTATGCATCAATTTTTACTATTTTGATGCGTTTATCGACGTCCTACGAAAAAATTTATGGAGATGAAATGTGTTGCAAATTGCCGATTTACCCTATGGTAAAGTCTTTGCACCTCCGAAGGCTTGTTTGAAATCATTTTTTTCAAATCCAAAATTTCGAGTCGTAAAATTTACAAGTCCAGATGCTTAGAGACAAGGGGCCGATGACTGCAAGTCGACGTAATATTTGATATCGATTTTCTCTAAATGTTTCGATGTTTCAAACGTCAATTTTTGATGACTATAGCACATTATTTGAATGTTAAGAAATCCATTGATTGATACATACCAGAAAATGAGCTCATTTTTTTCTCGTACATCGATTTCGCTGTTCATTTATGCGACGCTAGTCCTAAGAACCGCGATGCCATTTGTTTCAAACTTGAGGTAAGCACTAATGTTGTTCGTTTCAATGTATGCCACCAAGATAAAAGTCTTGTAATAGATGCTCTCATATACATGCAAAGTGAGTGAAATTTTAAAACGCTCATTTCTGCTCACTTAGCGTTTTGAAGAGGAAGAAACTGTTGGCGACTGATGAAGAATAAGAGGGTTTGCAGAGTTGCCGGCTAGTGATTTTAATTATGGTACATTGAGCGTACAAACAATATAATACTCGGCATATGTCATCAATGACTCATCAAAATCGAGCGATATCTCGTATTTGAGCGCTTTGATTGTGTGTCAAAATTCATGATGAGTTTTTATTGGCGTATTTTATTCATGGAATTCTGAAATATGCCTGCAAATGGTCGAGATACTGATACACACATTTCGTCTTGGAAACGGCTCATCAATAAACAAGCGTTTTGGAATAGAGCGCATCATGCTGGGGCTGTCGATCACAATATGGGGTACTGTGAGTTGATGTTTCACTCATGAATTTTGATGATTGAGAGAAGATATTGGATGGACTTTTGAGTCAGGAACTTTTGAGCTGTGCACTGAAACTTTGTTTGGGAATAAATACGATAACTCATTGATTCATATTATCATCAGTTGCATGTTTCGCTTTTAGGAAAAACTGAGTGTGAGTGAGTAGACACTGTTTCGAAGCTCACTCAGGGTTCATGTTTTATGAGTGTGTGTCCCTGGTATGGATTGAATTTTTGAGTGGGTTTGCACGTCTCAAATACGTTATTTACGGAAACAAAAATATTATTTCTGAGATATTTTCGAAAATTCGAAAATTCTCACTCGGACTTAGTTCAGGCTTCTATTTCGGTCAATAATTGGGATATAGGTGTGGAAACCCATGAAAATTGTTTCCGCTCATGAAATGCCTCATTTTGAGGAATTATTCTCTTAAATGAGGAATTTCACTCATTCAAACGTAGATGCTGTTGGTGAGTTCATTGGGCGCTGCAAATCGGTCAAGCTATTGTGTATGATGAGACGATGGATTTTGTAATGTTTTTCAGGACGAAAATTGACAAGTTGCGGGTTCAAATCCCATAACATGAATTTATTTCGAAATTCGAAAAATCACTCATTTCACATAGTTCAGTGCCGAAATTTGCATGATACTTGCGTCATGATGTAGAGAAGCGATAGCATTTCTTTCGTCTTCAGAAAGGGGGAGTTATGAAAGTAATTGATTTTTTTTCATTTTCAATGATGATGCATCGGTGAACTCGGTCAGCAATTGAGTGAAATTTTAATTAGGCATATCTTTCTTTCCATCGAAGGTAGAAGTTCGAAATTTTGATAGAACGTAGACATCAATGAGTAGTGTCTATATTGACATTTTGAGAACGGTCCAAATGACATTTTGGGGAAAATGAGTAATTTTCTAAAATTCCATACTTGTTTAATTTGACGATTTAGGGTACTTAGAAATAAGCTAGAAACCTCATTTTGGGCTCAAATGAAGCGGAATCCAAAGCAGGGTCTGAATTATGGTGTTAAAAATTTTTTTATTCATTATTTTTTATTATATGGACAAATGAGTTTTTAAGAATGTTTTGGTCGTTATTTCGTCATTGGAACGTGTTTTGAACCGTTTTTAGGGCCAAATGGGACATATCGAGTTGTGAAATAACCACGCATTTGAAAAATTTAGGAAAAATTTCGATAAAAGTCCAGGGATATAAAAATGTTATTTTCAATGGAAAATCGCTAAAAAATGAGAATCGCTGCAGCTACCAATTTGATTACAATACAGACAGATACTTTTAGGGCCGTTAGTAAGCTCTACGGGGTAAATACGCTAAAAATGCGTAAAATGACACGAAAATTGCATTTTTCAGAGTTTGAAAGTGATTCGAAGTAAATGCAGTGTCCCTCGAGTTTGACTTATATTTGAGCAACAATTATGCCGCTCGGCGAGTTGCGTAGCGCTCGTCGAGCGGCCCCAAAACTCAAGCTCGATTTACTCAACCCCTGAATTTAACGCGCGACAGCGCGGTCCACAACTATTATCTGTAAGGAGATGAACAGGTGTCTATGTTTTTCTATTAAACGAGAATTATCTTTGGTTTTGATGTCGGATTGCGATGGTAGTTTTATTTAGTGATGATTTTTATTTTGTTGTGGATTAATGGTTGATTTGTTTTAGATTGGATCATGTTTAGTTTATTCAAGGGCCCTGCATGAATTACTGAGACTCTATCTGATGTATGCTAATTAACCGCTTGTTTGATCATTTAATCCTGAAAACAAATATAAATTGGGTTGTTGGGGTTAATTTGAGAAATTATTGATAGTAATTGGATGTGTAATGAAGTTGGTGAATATTTGGCGTTTTCTGGTGAAGGTTTCAAATGAATTTTCAGAACGAAAGGTTAGTATCGCCTTTGAAGGGGAGTAATCTATTCTGATATGAAAGGTGGCTGTTTTTGTGGGTTATGGAAAGCCAAATTTCCGTACGTCAGGGTTTGGTGAAATTTTAAACAGTTTCTAAAGAATTTACTTATTTTAACTGCATGTATTAGTGAAATTTTTAATGAGGCTTATGTAATTATTCAACTTGGGACTAGGAATTGTTTAATCTATTCTGGTCGAATGGACAATAATATTTATAGGGTTTTGAGTATGTTCGACCGGAGGTAAATTTTGGATTTTTTTATACTGAAATTTCCCTTTCTTCTTGACCCTGTTTAGAATATTGTGAAGCAACTTGCAGTGGAACTTCATGTAAGGGATTTAGGTAATTTCTAGTTTTGATTTAGGTGAAAGTATTTCATTTTTTGCAGGATAGGTGAAATTCCGTTGGGTAAATTGATAAAAAACAAAGGTCGGATGTCAAGTTAGATGGATTAAAATATGAGTGGTCAAAAATTCAACATTAAAATATGATAGAATAGGTTTTCTTATCCAGTCAGGATAAAATAGCTTTGGTTGGTTTATATTAGACTAGGTTGGGTTAGATTAGACTAGGTTGGGTTAAATTAGTTTAGGTTGTGTTAATAATATAAGACATTGCCATCTGATTGATTTGGTATGGATGTATTATTCATAAAAAGAGGTCGGTGAAATGATTTTTGCCCGGTAAATATATGGTTAGGTGAATTTAATACATGGTATTTGTTAATGGTATCGGAAAATGAATTGATGATGGTGTTTGAAAGTTAAACATAGAACATAGAGTGATAGACATTGCACATATCGATTTGTCATTGAGACGATGGTGTATCTGATTGTGTTGGATGATTGTGGTTATTTTTACAAGTGTGCGCGACATGTTGGTGTGTATATGTGTGTATGTGTGTGGGAGTGGGTGTAGAGTGTGAGCGTTGGGATGATGGGGTGTGTGTGTGTTTGTGTGTGTGTGTGTTTGTGGTCCGCCCCCGGTCTGTGCTGGTTTTTGCGCGGGCGGACCTCTTTTTGAGGTTCCGAAGGAAAACTAAAAAAAAAATGCGCAAAAAAAAAAAAAAAAAAATTTCATAAAAATCTGGGTGGCCGCGCCGAGTAAAGAAGGACTGTAGTGCGTACGTGTAGTGCGTGGGCGCATTCTCGGAAACGGCTGGTCCCAGCGCGCTCAAATTTGGTGAGCAGAAAGACCCCCATCTCGACATTATCTGTGCCAAGTTTCGTTTCGATCGTGCGAAAATTTTAAATTTAATGAAGGTTCAATGGGGAAAAATGGCCAAAAATTGCAATTTTTCAAACTGCTGCCAAACATACTTAGAATGCACTTAGGTGGCTCAAATTACAGGATGTGGTAGACGAAATGTTGAAGTAGATGCTCAGCTTGCCATTTTGCGATACGTTGATAAAAAGTATCCCTCTGGGCTCCTCAAAGTTGACCAAAAATTATTTTTCGATTTTAGTCGAAATTTTGACATTTTTTATTGAACAAACTACGCAAGTTTGCAAACTCAAACTTTGATAGGTGATAGATTTTCGAGAGTTCTACTCACTATAAAATCAGCGGTTCTCAAAACGATTAAGTTTCGATGTAAATTTGGATTTAATTTTCTCAAAAATTTATAAGATTTCGGGACGTCGTCCAAACATAGTCCTGAGTTTTGGGAACGATACCTGGAGGTCTCAAACCTTGAGGGCTTGTTCGAAAAGCTTTGTAGTATTCCAAATATGTTTTACAGAGTGCCATCATGGGTTACTTAGATTTTGTGCAACTTTAAAGTTGAAGTAAAAAAACGCGTTTTTTTAAAGGTCATTTTTGGCCGCCATTTCTGGCGTTGTTTGATCGAGTAGAGATTCCAAACTTTGATACCTCCGAGAATGAATCTTTTTCTCAAAGTTATCAAATTTACAGACCATCATGAGCAATACTTTTTTTAAAAAACTGTCCCAAACACAGCCCCCAAAACCTCTGAAAATCTTTCCAAGCGTGCGTGTGGAAAATGGGTGCGACCCACGAAAAACTTTATTTAACATTTTTTGCGAGTTTTGCGGTCCTACATACGAAGACTTTTTTGTGGAAAGATCGCTTGAAAATTTTTTTCGTTTTATTGAATTTTGCGATTTCAACAGTAAAATCCACTTTCCATCTCCTCTAAGGCCCCTTTTTTCATGCCTCAGGATATCGAAATTTTCATGAGTGATGCGCCTTGGCGAGACCTTTCGTTTGGTACCAAACTTAAAGTTGTAGCTCAATAAACTTTTGAGTAAAATCCAAAAAACTAAATTTGGGGCCCAAATCTCGTGAATTTTTCTAAGTCCTTGGGGTGAAATATTCGATCCCAATTTAAGGCCTCTATAAGGCTTTTCATGGATTTTCGACCACATCCATGTTCAAGTAACGACAGAAAATTGATGTTTTCGTTAGTTTTGTTAAGAAATGAGTGCTTGATAATGATTTTTCCGATTTCGAAGTTTTACTCATTTTATATCCATTTAGGGACTCGCAGCCATTTTTCGAGGCTTCGAGAGTGTTGCTAGAGTTGTTAAAAATATTTGTTCTCTGCGAAAGAAACTCGATAACACGTATTTTTGAGCACTCATTTTTCACTCAATTAGAGTATGCATCAATTTTTACTATTTTGATGCGTTTATCGACGTCCTACGAAAAAATTTATAGAGATGAAATGTGTTGCAAATTGCCGATTTACCCTATGGTAAAGTCTTTGCACCTCCGAAGGCTTGTTTGAAATCATTTTTTTCAAATCCAAAATTTCGAGTCGTAAAATTTACAAGTCCAGATGCTTAGAGACAAGGGGCCGATGACTGCAAGTCGACGTAATATTTGATATCGATTTTCTCTAAATGTTTCGATGTTTCAAACGTCAATTTTTGATGACTATAGCACATTATTTGAATGTTAAGAAATCCATTGATTGATACATACCAGAAAATGAGCTCATTTTTTTCTCGTACATCGATTTCGCTGTTCATTTATGCGACGCTAGTCCTAAGAACCGCGATGCCATTTGTTTCAAACTTGAGGTAAGCACTAATGTTGTTCGTTTCAATGCATGCCACCAAGATAAAAGTCTTGTAATAGATGCTCTCATATACATGCAAAGTGAGTGAAATTTTAAAACGCTCATTTCTGCTCACTTAGCGTTTTGAAGAGGAAGAAACTGTTGGCGACTGATGAAGAATAAGAGGGTTTGCAGAGTTGCCGGCTAGTGATTTTAATTATGGTACATTGAGCGTACAAACAATATAATACTCGGCATATGTCATCAATGACTCATCAAAATCGAGCGATATCTCGTATTTGAGCGCTTTGATTGTGTGTCAAAATTCATGATGAGTTTTTATTGGCGTATTTTATTCATGGAATTCTGAAATATGCCTGCAAATGGTCGAGATACTGATACACACATTTCGTCTTGGAAAGGGCTCATCAATAAACAAGCGTTTTGGAATAGAGCGCATCATGCTGGGGCTGTCGATCACAATATGGGGTACTGTGAGTTGATGTTTCACTCATGAATTTTGATGATTGAGAGAAGATATTGGATGGACTTTTGAGTCAGGAACTTTTGAGCTGTGCACTGAAACTTTGTTTGGGAATAAATACGATAACTCATTGATTCATATTATCATCAGTTGCATGTTTCGCTTTTAGGAAAAACTGAGTGTGAGTGAGTAGACACTGTTTCGAAGCTCACTCAGGGTTCATGTTTTATGAGTGTGTGTCCCTGGTATGGATTGAATTTTTGAGTGGGTTTGCACGTCTCAAATACGTTATTTACGGAAACAAAAATATTATTTCTGAGATATTTTCGAAAATTCGAAAATTCTCACTCGGACTTAGTTCAGGCTTCTATTTCGGTCAATAATTGGGATATAGGTGTGGAAACCCATGAAAATTGTTTCCGCTCATGAAATGCCTCATTTTGAGGAATTATTCTGTTAAATGAGGAATTTCACTCATTCAAACGTAGATGCTGTTGGTGAGTTCATTGGGCGCTGCAAATCGGTCAAGCTATTGTGTATGATGAGACGATGGATTTTGTAATGTTTTTCAGGACGAAAATTGACAAGTTGCGGGTTCAAATCCCA
Source organism: Morinoia aosen (assembly GCA_030386875.1). Taxonomy (NCBI): domain Eukaryota; kingdom Metazoa; phylum Arthropoda; class Malacostraca; order Amphipoda; family Talitridae; genus Morinoia; species Morinoia aosen. Next base: position 20,709,364 of record CM059576.1, on the reverse strand, counting down.
TAACATGAATTTATTTCGAAATTCGAAAAATCACTCATTTCACATAGTTCAGTGCCGAAATTTGCATGATACTTGCGTCATGATGTAGAGAAGCGATAGCATTTCTTTCGTCTTCAGAAAGGGGGAGTTATGAAAGATATTGATTTTTTTTCATTTTCAATGATGATGCATCGGTGAACTCGGTCAGCAATTGAGTGAAATTTTAATTAGGCATATCTTTCTTTCCATCGAAGGTAGAAGTTCGAAATTTTGATAGAACGTAGACATCAATGAGTAGTGTCTATATTGACATTTTGAGAACGGTCCAAATGACATTTTGGGGAAAATGAGTAATTTTCTAAAATTCCATACTTGTTTAATTTGACGATTTAGGGTACTTAGAAATAAGCTAGAAACCTCATTTTGGGCTCAAATGAAGCGGAATCCAAAGCAGGGTCTGAATTATGGTGTTAAAAATTTTTTTATTCATTATTTTTTATTATATGGACAAATGAGTTTTTAAGAATGTTTTGGTCGTTATTTCGTCATTGGAACGTGTTTTGAACCGTTTTTAGGGCCAAATGGGACATATCGAGTTGTGAAATGACCACGCATTTGAAAAATTAGGGAAAAATTTCGATAAAAGTCCAGGGATATAAAAATGTTATTTTCAATGGAAAATCGCTAAAAAATGAGAATCGCTGCAGCTACCAATTTGATTACCATACAGACAGATACTTTTAGGGCCGTTAGTAAGCTCTACGGGGTAAATACGCTAAAAATGCGTAAAATGACACGAAAATTGCATTTTTCAGAGTTTGAAAGTGATTCGAAGTAAATGCAGTGTCCCTCGAGTTTGACTAATATCTAAGCAACAATTATGCCACTCGGCGAGTCGCGTAGCGCTCGTCGAGTGGCCCCAAAACTCAAGCTCGATTTACTCAACCCTTGAATTCAACGCGCGACAGCGCGTTCCACAATTATTATCTGTAAGGAGATGAACAGGTGTCAATGTTTTTCTATTAAACGGGAATTATCTTTCATTTTCATTTCGGATTGCGATGGTAGTTTTAGTTAGTGATGATTTTATTATATCGAGGATTTCTCGTTGTTTTGTTTTAGATTGGAGCAGGTTTAGTTCATTCAAGGGCCCTGCATGAATAACTCAGACTATATCTGATGTATACTAATTTATAGCTTATTCGCATCATTTATTCCTGGAAACAAATATATTTTAAATTTTTGAGGTTCATTTGAGAGTATTGATAGTAATTGGATCTGTCATGAAGTTGGTGAATATTTGGCGTTTTCTGTTGAAGGTTTCAAATGAATTTTCAGAACGAAAGGTTAGTATCGCCTTCGAAAGTGAGTAATCTATTCTGATTTGAGAGGGGGCTATTTTTGTGAGTTATGGTAAGCCAAATTTTCGTGCGTCTGTGTTTGATGAAATTTTAAATAGCTTTTAAAGAATGTATTCTTTTTCACCCGCAAGTATAACTTAATTTTTGAATGAGGCTTATGTAATTCAACTTGGGACTAGGAATTGTTTAATATATTCTGGTCGAATGGACAATCATATTTATAGGGTTTTAAGTATGTTCGACCGGAGGTAATTCTGGATTTTATACTGAAATTTCCCTTTCTTCTTGACTCGGTTTAGAATATTGTGAAGCAACTTGCAGTCGAACTTCACGTAAGGGATTTAGTTAATTTTAAGTTTTGATTTAGGTGAAAGCATTTTATTTTTTGCAGGATAGGTTAAATTCCGTTGGGTAAATTGATACGAAACAAAGGTCGGACGTTAAGTTATATGGAATAAAATAGGAGTGGTCAAAAATTCAACAAAAAATATGATAGAATTATTTTTCTTATCCAGTCAAGATAAAATAGGTTTGGTTGGTTTAGATTAGACTTGGTTGGATTAGATTAGACTAGGTTGGGTTAGATTAGTTTAGGTTGGGTTAATAATATAAGACGTTGCCATCTGATTGATTTGGTGGGGATGTGTTATCCATAAATAGAGGTCGGTGAAATGATTTTTGACCTGTAAATATATGGTTAGGTAAATTTTATACATGGTATTTGATAATGGTATCGGAAAATGAATTGATGTTGGTGTTTGAAAGTTAAACATAGTGCTTAGAGAGGAATAAATTGTACATATCGTTTCGTGACTTGAGACGACGGTGTATCTGATTGTGTTGGATAATTGTGGTTATTTTTTAAAGTGTGCACTGCATGTGTGTGTGTATATGTGTGTGTGTGTGTGTGGGAGTGTGTGTAAGAGTGTGAAGGTTTGGGGTGTAGAGGTGTGGTGTCTGTTTGTGTGTGTGTGTGTGTGGTCCGCCCCCGGTCTGTGCTGGTTTTTGCGCGGGCGGACCTCTTTTTGAGGTTCCGAAGGAAAACTAAAAAAAAAATGCGCAAAAAAAAAAAAAAAAAAAATTTCATAAAAATCTGGGTGGCCGCGCCGAGTAAAGAAGGACTGTAGTGCGTACGTGTAGTGCGTGGGCGCATTCTCGGAAACGGCTGGTCCCAGCGCGCTCAAATTTGGTGAGCAGAAAGACCCCCATCTCGACATTATCTGTGCCAAGTTTCGTTTCGATCGTGCGAAAATTTTAAATTTAATGAAGGTTCAATGGGGAAAAATGGCCAAAAATTGCAATTTTTCAAACTGCTGCCAAACATACTTAGAATGCACTTAGGTGGCTCAAATTACAGGATGTGGTAGACAAAATGTTGAAGTAGATGCTCAGCTTGCCATTTTGCGATACGTTAATAAAAAGTATCCCTCTGGGCTCCTCAAAGTTGACCAAAAATTATTTTTCGATTTCAGTCGAAATTTTGACATTTTTTATTGAACAAACTACGCAAGTTTGCAAACTCAAACTTTGATAGGTGATAGATTTTCGAGAGTTCTACTCACTATAAAATCAGCGGTTCTCAAAACGATTAAGTTTCGATGTAAATTTGGATTTAATTTTTTTCAAAAATTTATAAGATTTCGGGACGTCGTCCAAACATAGTCCTGAGTTTTGGGGACGATACCTGGAGGTCTCAAACCTTGAGGGCTTGTTCGAAAAGCTTTGTAGTATTCCAAATATGTTTTACAGAGTGCCATCATGGGTTACTTAGATTTTGTGCAACTTTAAAGTTGAAGTAAAAAAACGCGTTTTTTTAAAGGTCATTTTTGGCCGCCATTTCTGGCGTTGTTTAATCGAGTAGAGATTCCAAACTTTGATACCTCCGAAAATGAATCTTTTTCTCAAAGTTATCAAATTTACAGACCATCATGAGCAATACTTTTTTTAAAAAACTGTCCCAAACACAGCCCCCAAAACCTCTGAAAATCTTTCCAAGCGTGCGTGTGGAAAATGGGTGCGACCCACGAAAAACTTTATTTAACATTTTTTGCGAGTTTTGCGGTCCTACATACGAAGACTTTTTTGTGGAAAGATCGCTTGAAAATTTTTTTCGTTTTATTGAATTTTGCGATTTCAACAGTAAAATCCACTTTCCATCTCCTCTAAGGCCCCTTTTTTCATGCCTCAGGATATCGAAATTTTCATGAGTGATGCGCCTTGGCGAGACCTTTCGTTTGGTACCAAACTTAAAGTTGTAGCTCAATAAACTTTTGAGTAAAATCCAAAAAACTAAAATTGGGGCCCAAATCTCGTGAATTTTTCTAAGTCCTTGGGGTGAAATATTCGATCCCAATTTAAGGCCTCTATAAGGCTTTTCATGGATTTTCGACCACACCCATGTTCAAGTAACGACAGAAAATTGATGTTTTCGTTAGTTTTGTTAAGAAATGAGTGCTTGATAATGATTTTTCCGATTTCGAAGTTTTACTCATTTTATATCCATTTAGGGACTCGCAGCCATTTTTCGAGGCTTCGAGAGTGTTGCTAGAGTTGTTAAAAATATTTGTTCTCTCCGAAAGAAACTCGATAACACGTATTTTTGAGCACTCATTTTTCACTCAATTAGAGTATGCATAAATTTTTACTATTTTGATGCGTTTATCGACGTCCTACGAAAAAATTTATAGAGATGAAATGTGTTGCAAATTGCCGATTCACCCTATGGTAAAGTCTTTGCACCTCCGAAGGCTTGTTTGAAATAATTTTTTTCAAATCCAAAATTTCGAGTCGTAAAATTTACAAGTCCAGATGCTTAGAGACAAGGGGCCGATGACTGCAAGTCGACGTAATATTTGATATCGATTTTCTCTAAATGTTTCGATGTTTCAAACGTCAATTTTTGATGACTATAGCACATTATTTGAATGTTAAGAAATCCATTGATTGATACATACCAGAAAATGAGCTCATTTTTTTCTCGTACATCGATTTCGCTGTTCATTTATGCGACGCTAGTCCTAAGAACCGCGATGCCATTTGTTTCAAACTTGAGGTAAGCACTAATGTTGTTCGTTTCAATGTATGCCACCAAGATAAAAGTCTTGTAATAGATGCTCTCATATACATGCAAAGTGAGTGAAATTTTAAAACGCTCATTTCTGCTCACTTAGCGTTTTGAAGAGGAAGAAACTGTTGGCGACTGATGAAGAATAAGAGGGTTTGCAGAGTTGCCGGCTAGTGATTTTAATTATGGTACATTGAGCGTACAAACAATATAATACTCGGCATATGTCATCAATGACTCATCAAAATCGAGCGATATCTCGTATTTGAGCGCTTTGATTGTGTGTCAAAATTCATGATGAGTTTTTATTGGCGTATTTTATTCATGGAATTCTGAAATATGCCTGCAAATGGTCGAGATACTGATACACACATTTCGTCTTGGAAACGGCTCATCAATAAACAAGCGTTTTGGAATAGAGCGCATCATGCTGGGGCTGTCGATCACAATATGGGGTACTGTGAGTTGATGTTTCACTCATGAATTTTGATGATTGAGAGAAGATATTGGATGGACTTTTGAGTCAGGAACTTTTGAGCTGTGCACTGAAACTTTGTTTGGGAATAAATACGATAACTCATTGATTCATATTATCATCAGTTGCATGTTTCGCTTTTAGGAAAAACTGAGTGTGAGTGAGTAGACACTGTTTCGAAGCTCACTCAGGGTTCATGTTTTATGAGTGTGTGTCCCTGGTATGGATTGAATTTTTGAGTGGGTTTGCACGTCTCAAATACGTTATTTACGGAAACAAAAATATTATTTCTGAGATATTTTCGAAAATTCGAAAATTCTCACTCGGACTTAGTTCAGGCTTCTATTTCGGACAATAATTGGGATATAGGTGTGGAAACCCATGAAAATTGTTTCCGCTCATGAAATGCCTCATTTTGAGGAATTATTCTCTTAAATGAGGAATTTCACTCATTCAAACGTAGATGCTGTTGGTGAGTTCATTGGGCGCTGCAAATCGGTCAAGCTATTGTGTATGATGAGACGATGGATTTTGTAATGTTTTTCAGGACGAAAATTGACAAGTTGCGGGTTCAAATCCCATAACATGAATTTATTTCGAAATTCGAAAAATCACTCATTTCACATAGTTCAGGGCCGAAATTTGCATGATACTTGCGTCATGATGTAGAGAAGCGATAGCATTTCTTTCGTCTTCAGAAAGGGGGAGTTATGAAAGATATTGATTTTTTTTCATTTTCAATGATGATGCATCGGTGAACTCGGTCAGCAATTGAGTGAAATTTTAATTAGGCATATCTTTCTTTCCATCGAAGGTAGAAGTTCGAAATTTTGATAGAACGTAGACATCAATGAGTAGTGTCTATATTGACATTTTGAGAACGGTCCAAATGATATTTTGGGGAAAATGAGTAATTTTCTAAAATTCCATACTTGTTTAATTTGACGATTTAGGGTACTTAGAAATAAGCTAGAAACCTCATTTTGGGCTCAAATGAAGCGGAATCCAAAGCAGGGTCTGAATTATGGTGTTAAAAATTTTTTTATTCATTATTTTTTATTATATGGACAAATGAGTTTTTAAGAATGTTTTGGTCGTTATTTCGTCATTGGAACGTGTTTTGAACCGTTTTTAGGGCCAAATGGGACATATCGAGTTGTGAAATGACCACGCATTTGAAAAATTTAGGAAAAATTTCGATAAAAGTCCAGGGATATAAAAATGTTATTTTCAATGGAAAATCGCTAAAAAATGAGAATCGCTGCAGCTACCAATTTGATTACCATACAGACAGATACTTTTAGGGCCGTTAGTAAGCTCTACGGGGTAAATACGCTAAAAATGCGTAAAATGACACGAAAATTGCATTTTTCAGAGTTTGAAAGTGATTCGAAGTAAATGCAGTGTCCCTCGAGTTTGACTAATATCTAAGCAACAATTATGCCACTCGGCGAGTCGCGTAGCGCTCGTCGAGTGGCCCCAAAACTCAAGCTCGATTTACTCAACCCTTGAATTCAACGCGCGACAGCGCGTTCCACAATTATTATCTGTAAGGAGATGAACAGGTGTCAATGTTTTTCTATTAAACGGGAATTATCTTTCATTTTCATTTCGGATTGCGATGGTAGTTTTAGTTAGTGATGATTTTATTATATCGAGGATTTCTCGTTGTTTTGTTTTAGATTGGAGCAGGTTTAGTTCATGAAAGGGCCCTGCATGAATAACTCAGACTATATCTGATGTATACTAATTTATAGCTTATTCGCATCATTTATTCCTGGAAACAAATATATTTTAAATTTTTGAGGTTCATTTGAGAGTATTGATAGTAATTGGATCTGTCATGAAGTTGGTGAATATTTGGCGTTTTCTGTTGAAGGTTTCAAATGAATTTTCAGAACGAAAGGTTAGTATCGCCTTCGAAAGTGAGTAATCTATTCTGATTTGAGAGGGGGCTATTTTTGTGAGTTATGGTAAGCCAAATTTTCGTGCGTCTGGGTTTGATGAAATTTTAAATAGCTTTTAAAGAATGTATTCTTTTTCACCCGCAAGTATAACTTAATTTTTGAATGAGGCTTATGTAATTCAACTTGGGACTAGGAATTGTTTAATATATTCTGGTCGAATGGACAATCATATTTATAGGGTTTTAAGTATGTTCGACCGGAGGTAATTCTGGATTTTATACTGAAATTTCCCTTTCTTCTTGACTCGGTTTAGAATATTGTGAAGCAACTTGCAGTCGAACTTCACGTAAGGGATTTAGTTAATTTTAAGTTTTGATTTAGGTGAAAGCATTTTATTTTTTGCAGGATAGGTTAAATTCCGTTGGGTAAATTGATACGAAACAAAGGTCGGACGTTAAGTTATATGGAATAAAATAGGAGTGGTCAAAAATTCAACAATAAAATATGATAGAATTATTTTTCTTATCCAGTCAAGATAAAATAGGTTTGGTTGGTTTAGATTAGACTTGGTTGGATTAGATTAGACTAGGTTGGGTTAGATTAGTTTAGGTTGGGTTAATAATATAAGACGTTGCCATCTGATTGATTTGGTGGGGATGTGTTATCCATAAATAGAGGTCGGTGAAATGATTTTTGACCTGTAAATATATGGTTAGGTAAATTTTATACATGGTATTTGATAATGGTATCGGAAAATGAATTGATGTTGGTGTTTGAAAGTTAAACATAGTGCTTAGAGAGGAATAAATTGTACATATCGTTTTGTGACTTGAGACGACGGTGTATCTGATTGTGTTGGATAATTGTGGTTATTTTTTAAAGTGTGCACTGCATGTGTGTGTGTATAAGTGTGTGTGTGTGTGTGGGAGTGTGTGTAAGAGTGTGAAGGTTTGGGGTGTAGAGGTGTGGTGTCTGTTTGTGTGTGTGTGTGTGTGGTCCGCCCCCGGTCTGTGCTGGTTTTTGCGCGGGCGGACCTCTCTTTGAGGTTCCGAAGGAAAACTAAAAAAAAAATGCGCAAAAAAAAAAAAAAAAAAAATTTCATAAAAATCTGGGTGGCCGCGCCGAGTAAAGAAGGACTGTAGTGCGTACGTGTAGTGCATGGGCGCATTCTCGGAAACGGCTGGACCCAGCGCGCTCAAATTTGGTGAGCAGAAAGACCCCCATCTCGACATTATCTGTGCCAAGTTTCGTTTCGATCGTGCGAAAATTTTAAATTTAATGAAGGTTCAATGGTGAAAAATAGCCAAAAATTGCACTTTTTCAAACTGCTGCCAAACATACTTAGAATGCACCTAGGCGGCCCAAATTACAGGATGTGGTAGACAAAATGTTGGAGTAGGTGCTGAGGTTGCCATTTTGCGATACGTTGATGAAAAATATCCCTTTGAGCTCCTCAAAGTTGACCAAAAATTTTTTTTCGATTTCAGTCGAAATTTTGACATTCTTTATTGGACAAACTACGCAAGTTTGCAAACTCAAACTTTGATAGGTGATAGATTTTCAAAAGTTCTACTCACTATGAAATCAGCGGTTCTCAAAACGATCAAGTTTCGATGCAACTTTGGAACAAAAACTGACACGAAATTTCCGTGAGTTTGGGTGAGTTTCAAAACATGTTTGTCCGGGGTTTTGGTGATACTTGAGAGTTCGAGCAGTTGACATCTTATTCGAAAAGCTTGGTCCTAGTTGCAGCAAGTTTTACAGAGTGCCATCTTTCGAAATTCAAATTTTGTGCAACTTTAAAGTTGAAGTAAAAAAACGCGTTTTTTCAAAGGTCATTTTTGGCCGCCATTTGTGACGTTGTTTGACCGAGTGAGGACTTCAAAAGTTGATACCACCCAGATTTAAACTTTTTCTCAAAGGTATCAAGTTTACAGTTTGCCATGAGTGATGCTTTTCTCAAAAAAATGTCCCAAACACAAGCCCCAAACCCTCAAAAAACCGCCTCAAACTTGTTTGAGGAAAATGGGTGCGACCCACGAAAAACTTTATTTAACACTTTCTGCTCGGTTTTTGGTCGTACATACCATAATTCTTTTGCTGGTCGAATTTCGGCTTCGTTTGAGCGTCAGAATTTTTTTTCCATTTTTTCAGCTTATTTCGGATATTCGTCCCCCCCAAAAGCCCACTTGCTCACCTTCGACAGAGTTGAAAAAACACTTGAATGATGCGCCTCGACGAGACCTTTCGTTTGGTACCACGCTCAAAGTTGTAGCTCATCAAACTTTTGGAAAAAGTCCAAAAAACTAAAATTGGGGCTCAAATCTCGTGAATTTTTCTAAGTCCTTAGGGGTGAAATATTCGATCCCAATTTAAGGCCTTTAAAAGGCTTTTCATGGGTTTTCGACCACTCGCATGTCCAAGTAACGACAGGAAATTGATGTTTTCGTTAGTTTTGTTAAGAAATGAGTGCTTGATAATGATTTTTTCGATTTCGAAGTTTTACTCATTTTATGTCCATTTAGGCACTCGCAGCTATTTTTCAAGGCTTCGACAGTGTTACTAGAGTTGTTAGAAATATTTGTTCTCTTCGAAGTGACCCCCCGAAAACACGTATTTTTGAGCACTCATTTTTCACTCAATTAGAGTATGCATCAATTTTTACTTTTTTGATGCGTTTATCGACGTCCTACGAAAAAATTTATAGAGATGAAATGTGTTGAAAATTGCCGATTTACCCTATGGTAAAGTCTTTGCACCTCCGAAGGCTTGTTTGAAATTATTTTTTTCAAATCCAAAATTTCGAGTCGTAAAATTTACAAGTCCAGATGCTTAGAGACAAGGGGCCGATGACTGCAAGTCGACGTAATATTTGATATCGATTTTCTCTAAATGTTTCGATGTTTTAAACGTCAATTTTTGATGACTATAGCACATTATTTGAATGTTAAGAAATCCATTGATTGATACATACCAGAAAATGAGTTCATTTTTTTCTCGTACATCGATTTCGCTGTTAATTTGTGCGACGCTAGTCCTAAGAACCGCGATGCCATTTGTTTCAAACTTGAGGTAAGCACTAATGATGTTCGTTTCAATGTATGCCACCAAGAATAAAGTCTTGTAATAGATGCTCTCATATACATGCAAAGTGAGTGAAATTTTAAAACGCTCATTTCTGCTCACTTTGCGTTTGAAGAGGAAGAAACTGTTGGCGACTGATGAAGAATAAGAGGGTTTGCAGAGTTGCCGGCTAGTGATTTTAGTTATGGTACATTGAGCGTGCAAACAATATAATACTCGGCATATGTCATCAATGACTCATCAAAATCGAGCGATATCTCGTATTTGAGCTCTTTAATTGTGGGTCAAAATTCATGATGAGTTTTTATTGGCGTATTTTATTCATGGAATTTTGAAATATGCCTGCAAATGGTCGAGATACTGATACACACATTTCGTATTGGAGACGGCTCATTAATAAACAAGCGTTTTGGAATAGAGCGCATCATGCTGGGGCTGTCGATCACGATATGGGGTACTGTGAGTTGATGTTTCACTCATTTATTTTGATGATTGAGAGAAGATATTGGAGGGTGTTTTGAGTCAGGAACTTTTGAGCTGTGCACTGAAACTTTGTTTGGGAATAAGTGCGATAACTCATTGATTCATATTCCCATCAGTTGCATATTTCGCTTCTAGGAAAAACTGAGTGTGAGTGAGTAGACACCGTTTCGACGCTCACTCAGGGTTCATATTTTGTGAGTGTGTGTTCCTGATATGGATTGAATTTTTGAGAGGTTTTGCGGGTCTCAAATATTTTATTTACGGAAACTAAAATATTATTAGTGAAATATTTTCGAAAATTCGAAAATTCTCACTCGGACTTAGTTCAGGCTTCTATTTCGGTCAGTAATTGTGATTTAGGTGTGGTAACACATGAAAATTGTTTCCGCTCATGAAATGCCTCATTTTGAGGAATTATTCTCTTAAATGGGGAATTTCACTCATTCAAACGTAGATGCTGTTGGTGAGTTCATTGGGCGCTGCAAATCGGTCAAGCTATTGTGTTTGATGAGACGATGGATTTTGTAATGTTTTTCAGGACGAAAATTGACAAGTTGCGGGTTCAAATCCCAAAACATGAATTTATTTCGAAATTCGAAAAATCACTCATTTCGCTCAGTTCAGTGCCGAATTTTGCATGAAACTTGCATCATTGAGTACATAAGCGATAGCATTTCTTTCGTCTTAAGAAAGTGAGAATTGTGAAAGATATTGAATTTTTTTAATTTTCAATGATGATGCATCGGTGAACTAGGTCAGCAATTGAGTGAAATTTTAATTAGGCATATCTTTCTTTGCATCGAAGGTAGAAGTCCGAAATTTTGATACAACGTAGACATCAATGAGTAGTGTCTATATTGTCATTTTGAGAACGGTCCAAATGATATTTTGGGGAAAATGAGTAATTTTCTAAAATTCCATACTTGTTTAATTTGACGATTTAGGGTACTTAGAAATAAGCTAGAAACTTCATTTTAGACTCAAATGAAGCAGAATCCAAAGCAGGGTGTGAATTAAGGTGGTAAAATTTTTTTTATTCAATACTTTTCAAAATATGGACAAATGAGTTTTTAAAAACGTTTTGGCTGTTATTTCGTTATAGGAACTTGTTTTGAACCGTTTTTGGGGCCAAATCGGAAATTTCGACTTGTGCAATGACCACGCATTTGAAAAAATTAGAAAAAATTCGATAAAAGTCCACGGATATTAAAATGTAATTTTCAATGGAAATACGCTAAAAAATGAGAATCGCTGCAACTACCAATTTGATTACCATACAGACCGATACTTTTGGGGTTTTTAGTAAACTCTACGGGGTAAATACGCAAAAAATGCGTAAAAAGGACACAAAAATTGCATTTTTCAGAGTTTGAAAGTGATTCGAGGTAATTGCAGTGTCCCGCGAGTTTGACAAATATCTGAGTAACAATTATGCCGCTCGGCGAGTTGCGTAGCGCTCGTCGAGCGGCCCCAAAACTTAAGCTCGATTTACTCAACCCCTGAATTTAACGCGCGACAGCGCGTTCCCCAATTATTATCTGTAAGGAGATGAACAGGTGTCGATGTTTTTCTATTAAACGAGAATCATCTTTGTTTTGAATCCGGATTGCGATTGTAGTTTCATTTAGTAATGATTTTTTTTTTATTGATGATTGATTGCTGTTTCGTTTTTGATTGTTGCGGGATTGGATTATTTAAGGGGCTCTGCACGAATAACTAAGACGCCATCTGATGAACGGTGATTTACAGAGACGCCATCAGATGTATGGTGATTTACAGCTAATTCACATCGTTTATTCTTGGAAACAAATATATTTTAGAATTTTGGGGTTCTTTCGAGAATATTGATGATAATTGGATATGTCATGAAGTTGGTGAATATTTGGCGTTTTCTGTTGAAGGTTTCGAATGAATTTTCGGAACGAATGGTTAGTATCGCCTTTTAATGTGAGTAATCTATTCTGATATGAGAGGTGGAAATTATTGTGGGTTATGGAAAGCCAAATTTTCGTACTCCTGGGTTCGGTGAAATCTTAAATAGCTTTCAGAGAATTTAATTTTTTTTCCCGCATGTATAAGTAAAATTTTGAATGAGGCTTATGTAATTGAACTCGGGTCTTGGTATTGTTTACTGCATTCTGGCCAAATGGACAATCAGATTTAGAGGATTTTATTCAGGTTCTACAGGAGGGTAATTCAGACTACGACTTTGTACTGAAATTTCACTATCTTCTTGACTCTGTTTAGAATATTGATTAGCAACCTGTCGTCGCTCATCATATTAGGGATTTAGCTAATTTTAGGCTTTGATTTAGGTGAAGGTATTTAATTTTTGCAGGGTAGGTTAAATTCCGTTGGGTAAATTGATTAGAAACAAAGGTCGGATGTTAAGTTAGATGGAATAAAATAGGAGTGGTCAAAAATTCAACAATAAAATGAGATTAATTGGGTAATCATATCCAGTCGGGATTAAATAGCTTTTGTTTGGTTAGATTTGACTAGGTTGGGTTAGATTAGTTTAGGTTGGGTTAATAATATAAGACGTTGCCACATGATTGATTTGGTGAGGATGTGTTTTTCATAAAAAGAGGTCGGGTAAATGATTTTTGATCTGTAAATATATGGTTAGGTAAATTGTACACTTGGTATTTGTTAATGGTATCGGAAAATGAATTAATGTTGGTGTTTGAAAGTTTAACATAGAGCGTAGAGAGGAATATATTGTACGTATCGCTCTGTGATTTGAGACGATGGTGTATCTGATTGTGTTGGATAATTGTGGTTATTTTTAAAAGTGTGCTTGGCATGTATTTGTGTATGTGTGTGTGTGTGTGTGGGAGTGTGTGTAGAGTGTGAGCGTTGGGATGATGGGGTGTGTGTGTGTGTTTGTGTGTGTGTGTTGGTCCGCCCCCGGTCTGTGCTGGTTTTTGCGCGGGCGGACCTCTCTTTGAGGTTCCGAAGGAAAACTAAAAAAAAAATGCGCAAAAAAAAAAAAAAAAAAAAATTTCATAAAAATCTGGGTGGCCGCGCCGAGTAAAGAAGGACTGTAGTGCGTACGTGTAGTGCATGGGCGCATTCTCGGAAACGGCTGGTCCCAGCGCGCTCAAATTTGGTGAGCAGAAAGACCGCCATCTCGACATTATCTGTGCCAAGTTTCGTTTCGATCGTGCGAAAATTTGAAATTTAATGAAGGTTCAATGGTGAAAAATAGCCAAAAATTGCACTTTTTCAAACTGCTGCCAAACATACTTAGAATGCACCTAGGCGGCCCAAATTACAGGATGTGGTAGATAAAATGTTGGCGTAGGTGCTGAGGTTGCCATTTTGCGATACGTTGATAAAAAATATCCCTTTGAGCTCCTCAAAGTTGACCAAAAATTTTTTTTCGATTTCAGTCGAAATTTTGACATTCTTTATTGGACAAACTACGCAAGTTTGCAAACTCAAACTTTGATAGGTGATAGATTTTCAAAAGTTCTACTCACTATGAAATCAGCGGTTCTCAAAACGATCAAGTTTCGATGCAACTTTGGAACAAAAACTGACACGAAATTTCCGTGAGTTTGGGTGAGTTTCAAAACATGTTTGTCCGGGGTTTTGGTGATACTTGAGAGTTCGAGCAGTTGACATCTTATTCGAAAAGCTTGGTCCTAGTTGCAGCAAGTTTTACAGAGTGCCATCTTTCGAAATTCAAATTTTGTGCAACTTTAAAGTTGAAGTAAAAAAACGCGTTTTTTCAAAGGTCATTTTTGGCCGCCATTTGTGACGTTGTTTGACCGAGTGAGGACTTCAAAAGTTGATACCACCCAGATTTAAACTTTTTCTCAAAGGTATCAAGTTTACAGTTTGCCATGAGTGATGCTTTTCTCAAAAAAATGTCCCAAACACAAGCCCCAAACCCTCAAAAAACCGCCTCAAACTTGTTTGAGGAAAATGGGTGCGACCCACGAAAAACTTTATTTAACACTTTCTGCTCGGTTTTTGGTCGTACATACCATAATTCTTTTGCTGGTCGAATTTCGGCTTCGTTTGAGCGTCAGAATTTTTTTTCCATTTTTTCAGCTTATTTCGGATATTCGTCCCCCCCAAAAGCCCACTTGCTCACCTTCGACAGAGTTGAAAAAACACTTGAATGATGCGCCTCGACGAGACCTTTCGTTTGGTACCACGCTCAAAGTTGTAGCTCATCAAACTTTTGTAAAAAGTCCAAAAAACTAAAATTGGGGCTCAAATCTCGTGAATTTTTCTAAGTCCTCAGGGGTGAAATATTCGATCCCAATTTAAGGCCTTTAAAAGGCTTTTCATGAGTTTTCGACCACTCGCATGTCCAAGTAACGACAGGAAATTGATGTTTTCGTTAGTTTTGTTAAGAAATGAGTGCTTGATAATGATTTTTTCGATTTCGAAGTTTTACTCATTTTATGTCCATTTAGGCACTCGCAGCTATTTTTCAAGGCTTCGACAGTGTTACTAGAGTTGTTAGAAATATTTGTTCTCTTCGAAGTGACCCCGAAAACACGTATTTTTGAGCACTCATTTTTCACTCAATTAGAGTATGCATCAATTTTTACTTTTTTGATGCGTTTATCGACGTCCTACGAAAAAATTTATAGAGATGAAATGTGTTGAAAATTGCCGATTTACCCTATGGTAAAGTCTTTGCACCTCCGAAGGCTTGTTTGAAATTATTTTTTTCAAATCCAAAATTTCGAGTCGTAAAATTTACAAGTCCAGATGCTTAGAGACAAGGGGCCGATGACTGCAAGTCGACGTAATATTTGATATCGATTTTCTCTAAATGTTTCGATGTTTTAAACGTCAATTTTTGATGACTATAGCACATTATTTGAATGTTAAGAAATCCATTGATTGATACATACCAGAAAATGAGTTCATTTTTTTCTCGTACATCGATTTCGCTGTTAATTTGTGCGACGCTAGTCCTAAGAACCGCGATGCCATTTGTTTCAAACTTGAGGTAAGCACTAATGTTGTTCGTTTCAATGTATGCCACCAAGAATAAAGTCTTGTAATAGATGCTCTCATATACATGCAAAGTGAGTGAAATTTTAAAACGCTCATTTCTGCTCACTTTGCGTTTGAAGAGGAAGAAACTGTTGGCGACTGATGAAGAATAAGAGGGTTTGCAGAGTTGCCGGCTAGTGATTTTAGTTATGGTACATTGAGCGTGCAAACAATATAATACTCGGCATATGTCATCAATGACTCATCAAAATCGAGCGATATCTCGTATTTGAGCTCTTTAATTGTGGGTCAAAATTCATGATGAGTTTTTATTGGCGTATTTTATTCATGGAATTTTGAAATATGCCTGCAAATGGTCGAGATACTGATACACACATTTCGTATTGGAGACGGCTCATTAATAAACAAGCGTTTTGGAATAGAGCGCATCATGCTGGGGCTGTCGATCACGATATGGGGTACTGTGAGTTGATGTTTCACTCATTAATTTTGATGATTGAGAGAAGATATTGGAGGGTGTTTTGAGTCAGGAACTTTTGAGCTGTGCACTGAAACTTTGTTTGGGAATAAGTGCGATAACTCATTGATTCATATTCCCATCAGTTGCATATTTCGCTTCTAGGAAAAACTGAGTGTGAGTGAGTAGACACCGTTTCGACGCTCACTCAGGGTTCATATTTTGTGAGTGTGTGTTCCTGATATGGATTGAATTTTTGAGAGGTTTTGCGGGTCTCAAATATTTTATTTACGGAAACTAAAATATTATTAGTGAAACATTTTCGAAAATTCGAAAATTCTCACTCGGACTTAGTTCAGGCTTCTATTTCGGTCAGTAATTGTGATTTAGGTGTGGTAACACATGAAAATTGTTTCCGCTCATGAAATGCCTCATTTTGAGGAATTATTCTCTTAAATGGGGAATTTCACTCATTCAAACGTAGATGCTGTTGGTGAGTTCATTGGGCGCTGCAAATCGGTCAAGCTATTGTGTTTGATGAGACGATGGATTTTGTAATGTTTTTCAGGACGAAAATTGACAAGTTGCGGGTTCAAATCCCAAAACATGAATTTATTTCGAAATTCGAAAAATCACTCATTTCGCTCAGTTCAGTGCCGAATTTTGCATGAAACTTGCATCATTGAGTACATAAGCGATAGCATTTCTTTCGTCTTAAGAAAGTGAGAATTGTGAAAGATATTGAATTTTTTTAATTTTCAATGATGATGCATCGGTGAACTAGGTCAGCAATTGAGTGAAATTTTAATTAGGCATATCTTTCTTTGCATCGAAGGTAGAAGTCCGAAATTTTGATACAACGTAGACATCAATGAGTAGTGTCTATATTGTCATTTTGAGAACGGTCCAAATGATATTTTGGGGAAAATGAGTAATTTTCTAAAATTCCATACTTGTTTAATTTGACGATTTAGGGTACTTAGAAATAAGCTAGAAACTTCATTTTAGACTCAAATGAAGCAGAATCCAAAGCAGGGTGTGAATTAAGGTGGTAAAATTTTTTTTATTCAATACTTTTCAAAATATGGACAAATGAGTTTTTAAAAACGTTTTGGCTGTTATTTCGTTATAGGAACTTGTTTTGAACCGTTTTTGGGGCCAAATCGGAAATTTCGACTTGTGCAATGACCACGCATTTGAAAAAATTAGAAAAAATTCGATAAAAGTCCACGGATATTAAAATGTAATTTTCAATGGAAATACGCTAAAAAATGAGAATCGCTGCAACTACCAATTTGATTACCATACAGACCGATACTTTTGGGGTTTTTAGTAAACTCTACGGGGTAAATACGCAAAAAATGCGTAAAAAGGACACAAAAATTGCATTTTTCAGAGTTTGAAAGTGATTCGAGGTAATTGCAGTGTCCCGCGAGTTTGACTAATATCTGAGTAACAATTATGCCGCTCGGCGAGTTGCGTAGCGCTCGTCGAGCGGCCCCAAAACTTAAGCTCGATTTACTCAACCCCTGAATTTAACGCGCGACAGCGCGTACCCCAATTATTATCTGTAAGGTGATGAACAGGTGTCGATGTTTTTCTATTAAACGAGAATTATCTTTGGTTTTTAATCCGGATTGCGATTGAAGTTTAATTTAGTAATGATTTTTATTTTATTGATGATTGATTGCTGTTTTGTTTTTGATTGTTGCGGGATTGGATTATTTAAGGGGCTCTGCACGAATAACTGAGACGCCATCTGATGAATGGTGATTTACAGAGACGCCATCAGATGTATGGTGATTTACAGCTAATTCACATCATTTATTCTTGGAAACAAATATATTTTAGAATTTTGGGGTTGTTTCGAGAATATTGATGATAATTGGATATGTCATGAAGTTGGTGAATATTTGGCGTTTTCTGTTGAAGGTTTCGTCGAATGAATTTTCAGAACGAAAGGTTAGTATCGCCTTTTAATGTGAGTAATCTATTCTGATATGAGAGGTGGAAATTATTGTGGGTTATGGAAAGCCAAATTTTCGTACTCCTGGGTTCGGTGAAATCTTAAATAGCTTTCAGAGAATTTAATTATTTTTCCCGCATGTTTAAGTATAATTTTGAATGAGGCTTATGTAATTGAACTCGGGTCTTGGTATTGTTTACTGCATTCTGGCCAAATGGACAATCAGATTTTGAGGATTATTCAGGTTCTACAGGAGGGTAATTCAGACTACGACTTTGTACTGAAATTTCACTATCTTCTTGACTCTGTTTAGAATATTGATTAGCAGCCTGCCGTCGCTCATCATATTAGGGATTTAGCTAATTTTAGGCTTTGATTTAGGTGAAGGTATTTAATTTTTGCAGGGTAGGTTAAATTCCGTTGGGTAAATTGATTAGAAACAAAGGTCGGATGTTAAGTTAGATGGAATAAAATAGGAGTGGTCAAAAATTCAACAATAAAATGAGATTAATTGGGTAATCATATGCAGTCGGGATTAAATAGCTTTTGTTTGATTAGATTTGACTAGGTTGGGTTAGAATAGTTTAGGTTGGGTTAATAATATAAGACGTTGCCACATGATTGATTTGGTGCGGATGTGTTTTTCATAAAAAGAGGTCGGTTAAATGATTTTTGATCTGTAAATATATGGTTAGGTAAATTGTACACTTGGAATATGTTAATGGTATCGGAAAATGAATTGATGTTGGTGTTTGAAAGTTTAACATAGAGCGTAGAGAGGAATATTTTGTACGTATCGCTCTGTGATTTGAGACGATGGTGTATCTGATTGTGTTGGATAATTGTGGTTATTTTTAAAAGTGTGCGCGATATGTTGGTGTGTATATGTGTGTATGTGTGTGTGGGAGTGTGTGTAGAGTGTGAGCGTTGGGATGATGGGGTGTGTGTGTGTGTTTGTGTGAGTGTGTGTTGGTCCGCCCCCGGTCTTTGCTGGTTTTTGCGCGGGCGGACCCTCGCAGAGGTTCCGGAGGAAAACTAAAACAAAATAGCGCAAAAAAAAAAAAAAAAAAAATTTCATAAAAATCTGGGTGGCCGCGCCGAGTAAAGAAGGACTGTAGTGCGTACGTGTAGTGCATGGGCGCATTCTCGGAAACGGCTGGTCCCAGCGCGCTCAAATTTGGTGAGCAGAAAGACCTCCATCTCGACATTATCTGTGCCAAGTTTCGTTTCGATCGTGCGAAAATTTTAAATTTAATGAAGGTTCAATGGTGAAAAATAGCCAAAAATTGCACTTTTTCAAACTGCTGCCAAACATACTTAGAATGCACCTAGGCGGCCTAAATTACAGGATGTGGTAGATAAAATGTTGGAGTAGGTGCTGAGGTTGCCATTTTGCGATACGTTGATAAAAAGTATCCCTTTGAGCTCCTCAAAGTTGACCAAAAATTTTTTTTCGATTTCAGTCGAAATTTTGACATTTTTTATTGGACAAACTACGTGAGTTTGCAATTTCAAACTTTGATAGGTGATAGATTTTTGGAAGTTCTACTCACCATAAAATCAGCAATTCTCAAAACGATTAAGTTTCGATGTAAATTTGGATTTAATTTTTTTCAAAAATTTATAAGATTTCGGGACGTCGTCCAAACATAGTCCTGAGTTTTGGGGACGATACCTGGAGGTCTCAAACCTTGAGGGCTTGTTTGAAAAGCTTTGTAGTATTTCAAATATGTTTTACAGAGTGCCATCATTAGTAACTTAGATTTTGTGCAACTTTAAAGTTGAAGTAAAAAAACGCGTTTTTTTAAAGGTCATTTTTGGCCGCCATTTCTGGCGTTGTTTGATCGAGTGGAGATTCCAAACTTTGATACCTCCGAGAATGAATCTTTTTCTCAAAGTTATCAAATTTACAGACCATCATGAGCAATACTTTTTTTAAAAAACTGTCCCAAACACAGCCCCCAAAACCTCTGAAAATCTTTCCAAGCGTGCGTGTGGAAAATGGGTGCGACCCACGAAAAACTTTATTTAACATTTTTTGCGAGTTTTGCGGTCCTACATACGAAGACTTTTTTGTGGAAAGATTGCTCGAAATTTTTTTTCGTTTTATTGAATTTTGCGATTTTAACAGTAAAATGGCCTATTCCATCTCCTCTAAGGCCCCCTTTTGCTTGCCTCAGGATATCGAAATTCTCATGAGTGATGCGCCTCAGCGAGACCTTTCGTTTGGTACCAAACTCAAAGTTGTAGCTCTGAATACTTTTGAGAAAAATCCAAAAAACTAAAAATGGGGCTCATATCTCGTGAATTTATCTAAGTCCATAGAGGTGAAAAATTCGGTCTCAATTTAAGGCCTCATTAGGGCTTTTCATGGATTTTCGACCACTCCCATGTCCAAGTAACGACAGAAAATTGATGTTTTCGATAGTTTCTTTTATAAATGAGTGTTTGGTGATGATTTTTCCGATTTCGAAGTTTTACTCATTTTACATCCATTTAGGGACGCAGCAATTTTTAGAGGCATCGAGAGTGTTGCTAGAGTTGTGAAAAATATTTGTTCTCTTCGAAGAGACCCCGATAAAACGTATTTTTGAGCACTCATTTTTCACTCATTTAGAGTATGCATCAATTTTTACTTTTTTGATGCGTTTATCGACGTCGTACGAAAAAATTTATAGAGATGAAATGTGTTGCAAATTGCCGATTTACCCTTAGGTTAAGTCTTTGCACCTCCGACGGCTCATTTGAAATTTTTTTTTCAGATCCAAAATTTCGAGTCGTCAAATTTACAAGTCCAGATGCTTAGAAACAATGGGCCGAATACTGCAAGTCGACGCAATATTTGATATCGATTTTCTCGAAAAGTTTCAGTGTATCAAACGTCAATTTTTGATGACTATATCACATTATTTTAATGTTAAGAAATCCATTGAATGATATATACCAGAAAATGAGCTCATTTTTTTCTCGTATATCGATTTCGCTGTTAATTTGTGCGACGCTAGTCCTAAGAACCGCGATGCCATTTGTTTCAAACTTGAGGTAAGCACTATTGTTGTTCGTTTCAATGAATGCCGCCATGATGAAAGTGTTGTAATAGATGCTCTCATATATATGCAAAGTGAGTGAAATTTTAAAACGCTCATTTCTGCTCACTTAGCGTTTGAAGAGGAAGAAACTGTTGGCGACTGGTGAAGAATAAGAGGGTTTGCAGAGTTGCCGGCTGATGATTTTAGTTATGATACAATGAGCATGCAAACAATATAATACTCGGCAAATATCATCAATGACTCATCAAAATCGAGCTATATCTCGTATTTGAGCTATTTGATTGTGGATCCAAATTCATGATGAGTTTTTATTGGCGTATTTTATTCATGGAATTCTGAAATATGCCTGCAAATGGTCGAGATACTGATACACACATTTCGTATTGGAAACGGCTCATTAATAAACAAGTGTTTTGGAATAGAGCGCATCATGCTGGGGCTGTCGATCACGATATGGGGTACTGTGAGTTGATGTTTCACTCATTAATTTTGATGATTGAGAGAAGATATTGGAGGGTCTTTTGAGTCAGGAACTTTTGAGCTGTGCACTGAAACTTTGTTTGGGAATAAGTACGAGAACTCATTGATTTACTCACTCATATTCCCATCAGTTGCACGTATCGTTTCTACTAAAAACTGAGTGTGAGTGAGTAGACACTGTTTCGACGCTCACTCATGGCTCATATTTTGTGAGTGTGTGTTCCTGATATGGATTGAATTTTTGAGAGGTTTTGCGGATCTCAAATATTTTATTTACGGAAACTAAAATATTATTACTGAAATATTTCCGAAAATTCGTAAATTCTCACTCGGACTTTGTTCAGGCTTCTATTTCGGTCAGAAATTGGGACATAGAGGTGGTAACACATGTAAATTGTTTCCGCTCATGAAATGCCTCATTTTGAGGAATTATGATCTTAAATGGGGAATTTCACTCACTCAAACGTAGATGCTGTTAGTGAGTTCATTGGGGGCTGCAAATCGGTCAAGCTATTGTATATGATGAGACAAAAGATTTTGTAATGTTTTTCGGGACGAAAATTGACCAGTTGCGTGTTCAAATCCCAAAACATGAATTTATTTAGAAATTCAGAAAATCACTCATTTCACATTCTTCAGTGCCGAAATTTGCATGATACGTGAGGATGTAGATATGTGATAGCATTTCTTTCGTCTTCAGCAAGTGGGAGTTATCTAAGATATTGATTTTTTTCATTTTCAATGATGATGCATCGGTGAACTCGGTCAACAATTGAGTGAAATTTTAATTAGGCATATCTTTTTCTGCATTGAAGCTATATGTCCGATATTTTGATACAACGTAGATATGAATGAGTAGTGTCTATATTGACATTTTGAGAACGGTGCAAATGATATTTTGGGGAAAATGAGTAATTTTCTAAAATTCCATACTTGTTTAATTTGACGATTTGGGGTACTTAGAAATAAGCTAGAAACTTCATTTTAGGCTCAAAAGAATCGGAATCCAAAGCAGATTGTGAATTATGGGGTTAAAATTTTTTTCATTCATTAATTTTTGATATATGGACAAATGAGTTTTTAAAAATGTTTTGGCCATTATTTCGTCATTGGAACGTGTTTTGAACCGTTTTTGGGGCCAAATGGGACATTTCGAGTTGTGCAATGACCACGCATTTTAAGAATTTATGAAAAAATTCGATAAAAGTCCACGGATATTAAAATGTTATTTGCAATGGAAATACGCTAAAAAATGAGAATCGCTGCAACTACCAATTTGATTACCATACAGACAGATACTTTTAGGGCCGTTAGTAAACTCTACGGGGTGAATACGCTAAAAATGCATAAAAATGACACAAAAATTGTATTTTTCAGAGTTTGGAAGTGATTCGAAGTAAATGCAGTGTCCCTTGAGTTGGACTAATATCTGAGCAACAATTATGCCGCTCGGCGAGTTGCGTAGCGCTCGTCGAGCGGCCCAAAAACTTAAGCTCGATTTACTCGACCCCTGAATTTAACGCGCGACAGCGCGTTCCACAACTATTATCTGTAAGGAGATGAACAGGTGTCTATGTTTTTCTATTAAATGAGAATTATCTTTGGTTTTGATGTCGGATTGCGATGGTAGTTTTATTTAGTGATGATTTTTATTTTGTTGTGGATTAATGATTGTTTTGTTTTAGATTGGAGCATGTTTAGTTTATTCAAGGGCCCTGCATGAATTACTGAGACTCTATCTGATGTATGCTAATTTACCGCTTGTTTGATCATTTAATCCTGAAAACAAATATAAAATGGGGTTGTTGGGGTTAATTTGAGAAATTATTGATAGTAATTGGATCTGTCATGAAGTTGGTGAGTATTTGGCGTTTTCTGTTGAAGGTTTCAAATGAATTTTCAGAACGAAAGGTTTGTATCGCTTTTGAAACTGAGTAATCTATTTTGATTTGAGAGGTAGCAATTTTTGTGGGTTATGGGAAGCCAAATTTTCGTGCGTCTGTGTTTGGTAAAATTTCGAATAGCTTTTAAAGAATATATTTTTTTAACCGCATGTATAAGTAAAATTTTGAATGAGGCTTATTTAATTCAACTTGGGACCAGGAATTGTTTAATGTATTCTGGTCGAATGGACCATCATATTTATATGGTTTTAAGTATGTTCGACCGGAGGTAATATCTGGATTTTATACTGTAATTTCTCTTTCTTCTTGACTCGGCTTAGAATGTTGTGAAGCAACTTGCAGTCGATCTTCATGTAAGGGATTTAGGTAATTTTAAGTTTTGATTTAGGTGAAGGTATTCCATTTTTTGCAGCATAGGTTAAATTCCGTTGGGTAAATTGATACGAAACAGAGGTTGGACGTCAAGTTAGATGGAATAAAATAAGAGAGGTCAAAAATTCAACAATAAAATAGTATAGAATAGGTTTTCTTTTCTACTCAGGTTAAAATAGCTTTGGTTGGTTTAGAATAGACTAGGTTGGGTTAGATTAGACTAGGTTGGGTTAGATTAGTTTAGGTTGGGTTAGATTAGACTTTTTGGGTTAGGTTAGTTTAGGTTGGGTTAATAATATAAGACGGTTCCATCTGATTGATTTGTTAGGGATGTGTTATTCATAAAAAGAGGTCGGTGAAATGATTTTTGACCTGTAAATATATGGTTGGGAAGTTTTATACATGTTATTTGTTAATGGAATCGGAAAATGAATTGATGTTGGTGTTTGGAAGTTAAACATAGAGCGTAGAGTGGAATATATATATTGTACGTATCGTTTTTGATTTGAGACGATGGTGTATCTGATTGTGTTGGATAATTGTGGTTATTTTTAGAAGTGTGCACTGCATGTGTGTGTGTATGTGTGTGTGTGTGTGGGAGTGTGTGTAAGAGTGTGAAGGTTTGGGGTTATGAGGTGTTTGTGTGTGTTTGTGTGTGTGTGTGTGGTCCGCCCCCGGTCTTTGCTGGTTTTTGCGCGGGCGGACCCTCGCAGAGGTTCCGGAGGAAAACTAAAACAAAATAGCGCAAAAAAAAAAAAAATTTCATAAAAATCTGGGTGGCAGCGCCGAGTAAAGAAGGACTGTAGTGCGTACGTGTAGTGCATGGGCGCATTCTCGGAAACGGCTGGTCCCAGCGCGCTCAAATTTGGTGAGCAGAAAGACCTCCATCTCGACATTATCTGTGCCAAGTTTCGTTTCGATCGTGCGAAAATTTTAAATTTAATGAAGGTTCAATGGTGAAAAATAGCCAAAAATTGCACTTTTTCAAACTGCTGCCAAACATACTTAGAATGCACCTAGGCGGCCTAAA
Source organism: Morinoia aosen (assembly GCA_030386875.1). Classification (NCBI taxonomy): domain Eukaryota; kingdom Metazoa; phylum Arthropoda; class Malacostraca; order Amphipoda; family Talitridae; genus Morinoia; species Morinoia aosen. The sequence goes on along the minus strand of CM059576.1, from coordinate 20,684,766 downwards.
TTACAGGATGTGGTAGATAAAATGTTGGAGTAGGTGCTGAGGTTGCCATTTTGCGATACGTTGATAAAAAGTATCCCTTTGAGCTCCTCAAAGTTGACCAAAAATTTTTTTTCGATTTCAGTCGAAATTTTGACATTTTTTATTGGACAAACTACGTGAGTTTGCAATTTCAAACTTTGATAGGTGATAGATTTTTGGAAGTTCTACTCACCATAAAATCAGCAATTCTCAAAACGATTAAGTTTCGATGTAAATTTGGATTTAATTTTTTTCAAAAATTTATAAGATTTCGGGACGTCGTCCAAACATAGTCCTGAGTTTTGGGGACGATACCTGGAGGTCTCAAACCTTGAGGGCTTGTTTGAAAAGCTTTGTAGTATTTCAAATATGTTTTACAGAGTGCCATCATTAGTAACTTAGATTTTGTGCAACTTTAAAGTTGAAGTAAAAAAACGCGTTTTTTTAAAGGTCATTTTTGGCCGCCATTTCTGGCGTTGTTTGATCGAGTGGAGATTCCAAACTTTGATACCTCCGAGAATGAATCTTTTTCTCAAAGTTATCAAATTTACAGACCATCATGAGCAATACTTTTTTTAAAAAACTGTCCCAAACACAGCCCCCAAAACCTCTGAAAATCTTTCCAAGCGTGCGTGTGGAAAATGGGTGCGACCCACGAAAAACTTTATTTAACATTTTTTGCGAGTTTTGCGGTCCTACATACGAAGACTTTTTTGTGGAAAGATTGCTCGAAATTTTTTTTCGTTTTATTGAATTTTGCGATTTTAACAGTAAAATGGCCTATTCCATCTCCTCTAAGGCCCCCTTTTGCTTGCCTCAGGATATCGAAATTCTCATGAGTGATGCGCCTCAGCGAGACCTTTCGTTTGGTACCAAACTCAAAGTTGTAGCTCTGAATACTTTTGAGAAAAATCCAAAAAACTAAAAATGGGGCTCATATCTCGTGAATTTATCTAAGTCCATAGAGGTGAAAAATTCGGTCTCAATTTAAGGCCTCATTAGGGCTTTTCATGGATTTTCGACCACTCCCATGTCCAAGTAACGACAGAAAATTGATGTTTTCGATAGTTTCTTTTATAAATGAGTGTTTGGTGATGATTTTTCCGATTTCGAAGTTTTACTCATTTTACATCCATTTAGGGACGCAGCAATTTTTAGAGGCATCGAGAGTGTTGCTAGAGTTGTGAAAAATATTTGTTCTCTTCGAAGAGACCCCGATAAAACGTATTTTTGAGCACTCATTTTTCACTCATTTAGAGTATGCATCAATTTTTACTTTTTTGATGCGTTTATCGACGTCGTACGAAAAAATTTATAGAGATGAAATGTGTTGCAAATTGCCGATTTACCCTTAGGTTAAGTCTTTGCACCTCCGACGGCTCATTTGAAATTTTTTTTTCAGATCCAAAATTTCGAGTCGTCAAATTTACAAGTCCAGATGCTTAGAAACAATGGGCCGAATACTGCAAGTCGACGCAATATTTGATATCGATTTTCTCGAAAAGTTTCAGTGTATCAAACGTCAATTTTTGATGACTATATCACATTATTTTAATGTTAAGAAATCCATTGAATGATATATACCAGAAAATGAGCTCATTTTTTTCTCGTATATCGATTTCGCTGTTAATTTGTGCGACGCTAGTCCTAAGAACCGCGATGCCATTTGTTTCAAACTTGAGGTAAGCACTATTGTTGTTCGTTTCAATGAATGCCGCCATGATGAAAGTGTTGTAATAGATGCTCTCATATATATGCAAAGTGAGTGAAATTTTAAAACGCTCATTTCTGCTCACTTAGCGTTTGAAGAGGAAGAAACTGTTGGCGACTGGTGAAGAATAAGAGGGTTTGCAGAGTTGCCGGCTGATGATTTTAGTTATGATACAATGAGCATGCAAACAATATAATACTCGGCAAATATCATCAATGACTCATCAAAATCGAGCTATATCTCGTATTTGAGCTATTTGATTGTGGATCCAAATTCATGATGAGTTTTTATTGGCGTATTTTATTCATGGAATTCTGAAATATGCCTGCAAATGGTCGAGATACTGATACACACATTTCGTATTGGAAACGGCTCATTAATAAACAAGTGTTTTGGAATAGAGCGCATCATGCTGGGGCTGTCGATCACGATATGGGGTACTGTGAGTTGATGTTTCACTCATTAATTTTGATGATTGAGAGAAGATATTGGAGGGTCTTTTGAGTCAGGAACTTTTGAGCTGTGCACTGAAACTTTGTTTGGGAATAAGTACGAGAACTCATTGATTTACTCACTCATATTCCCATCAGTTGCACGTATCGTTTCTACTAAAAACTGAGTGTGAGTGAGTAGACACTGTTTCGACGCTCACTCATGGCTCATATTTTGTGAGTGTGTGTTCCTGATATGGATTGAATTTTTGAGAGGTTTTGCGGATCTCAAATATTTTATTTACGGAAACTAAAATATTATTACTGAAATATTTCCGAAAATTCGTAAATTCTCACTCGGACTTTGTTCAGGCTTCTATTTCGGTCAGAAATTGGGACATAGAGGTGGTAACACATGTAAATTGTTTCCGCTCATGAAATGCCTCATTTTGAGGAATTATGATCTTAAATGGGGAATTTCACTCACTCAAACGTAGATGCTGTTAGTGAGTTCATTGGGGGCTGCAAATCGGTCAAGCTATTGTATATGATGAGACAAAAGATTTTGTAATGTTTTTCGGGACGAAAATTGACCAGTTGCGTGTTCAAATCCCAAAACATGAATTTATTTAGAAATTCAGAAAATCACTCATTTCACATTCTTCAGTGCCGAAATTTGCATGATACGTGAGGATGTAGATATGTGATAGCATTTCTTTCGTCTTCAGCAAGTGGGAGTTATCTAAGATATTGATTTTTTTCATTTTCAATGATGATGCATCGGTGAACTCGGTCAACAATTGAGTGAAATTTTAATTAGGCATATCTTTTTCTGCATTGAAGCTATATGTCCGATATTTTGATACAACGTAGATATGAATGAGTAGTGTCTATATTGACATTTTGAGAACGGTGCAAATGATATTTTGGGGAAAATGAGTAATTTTCTAAAATTCCATACTTGTTTAATTTGACGATTTGGGGTACTTAGAAATAAGCTAGAAACTTCATTTTAGGCTCAAAAGAATCGGAATCCAAAGCAGATTGTGAATTATGGGGTTAAAATTTTTTTCATTCATTAATTTTTGATATATGGACAAATGAGTTTTTAAAAATGTTTTGGCCATTATTTCGTCATTGGAACGTGTTTTGAACCGTTTTTGGGGCCAAATGGGACATTTCGAGTTGTGCAATGACCACGCATTTTAAGAATTTATGAAAAAATTCGATAAAAGTCCACGGATATTAAAATGTTATTTGCAATGGAAATACGCTAAAAAATGAGAATCGCTGCAACTACCAATTTGATTACCATACAGACAGATACTTTTAGGGCCGTTAGTAAACTCTACGGGGTGAATACGCTAAAAATGCATAAAAATGACACAAAAATTGTATTTTTCAGAGTTTGGAAGTGATTCGAAGTAAATGCAGTGTCCCTTGAGTTGGACTAATATCTGAGCAACAATTATGCCGCTCGGCGAGTTGCGTAGCGCTCGTCGAGCGGCCCAAAAACTTAAGCTCGATTTACTCGACCCCTGAATTTAACGCGCGACAGCGCGTTCCACAACTATTATCTGTAAGGAGATGAACAGGTGTCTATGTTTTTCTATTAAATGAGAATTATCTTTGGTTTTGATGTCGGATTGCGATGGTAGTTTTATTTAGTGATGATTTTTATTTTGTTGTGGATTAATGATTGTTTTGTTTTAGATTGGAGCATGTTTAGTTTATTCAAGGGCCCTGCATGAATTACTGAGACTCTATCTGATGTATGCTAATTTACCGCTTGTTTGATCATTTAATCCTGAAAACAAATATAAAATGGGGTTGTTGGGGTTAATTTGAGAAATTATTGATAGTAATTGGATCTGTCATGAAGTTGGTGAGTATTTGGCGTTTTCTGTTGAAGGTTTCAAATGAATTTTCAGAACGAAAGGTTTGTATCGCTTTTGAAACTGAGTAATCTATTTTGATTTGAGAGGTAGCAATTTTTGTGGGTTATGGGAAGCCAAATTTTCGTGCGTCTGTGTTTGGTAAAATTTCGAATAGCTTTTAAAGAATATATTTTTTTAACCGCATGTATAAGTAAAATTTTGAATGAGGCTTATTTAATTCAACTTGGGACCAGGAATTGTTTAATGTATTCTGGTCGAATGGACCATCATATTTATATGGTTTTAAGTATGTTCGACCGGAGGTAATATCTGGATTTTATACTGTAATTTCTCTTTCTTCTTGACTCGGCTTAGAATGTTGTGAAGCAACTTGCAGTCGATCTTCATGTAAGGGATTTAGGTAATTTTAAGTTTTGATTTAGGTGAAGGTATTCCATTTTTTGCAGCATAGGTTAAATTCCGTTGGGTAAATTGATACGAAACAGAGGTTGGACGTCAAGTTAGATGGAATAAAATAAGAGAGGTCAAAAATTCAACAATAAAATAGTATAGAATAGGTTTTCTTTTCTACTCAGGTTAAAATAGCTTTGGTTGGTTTAGAATAGACTAGGTTGGGTTAGATTAGACTAGGTTGGGTTAGATTAGTTTAGGTTGGGTTAGATTAGACTTTTTGGGTTAGGTTAGTTTAGGTTGGGTTAATAATATAAGACGGTTCCATCTGATTGATTTGTTAGGGATGTGTTATTCATAAAAAGAGGTCGGTGAAATGATTTTTGACCTGTAAATATATGGTTGGGAAGTTTTATACATGTTATTTGTTAATGGAATCGGAAAATGAATTGATGTTGGTGTTTGGAAGTTAAACATAGAGCGTAGAGTGGAATATATATATTGTACGTATCGTTTTTGATTTGAGACGATGGTGTATCTGATTGTGTTGGATAATTGTGGTTATTTTTAGAAGTGTGCACTGCATGTGTGTGTGTATGTGTGTGTGTGTGTGGGAGTGTGTGTAAGAGTGTGAAGGTTTGGGGTTATGAGGTGTTTGTGTGTGTTTGTGTGTGTGTGTGTGGTCCGCCCCCGGTCTTTGCTGGTTTTTGCGCGGGCGGACCTCTTTTTGAGGTTCCGAAGGAAAACTAAAAAAAAAATGCGCAAAAAAAAAAAAAAAAAAAAATTTCATAAAAATCTGGGTGGCCGCGCCGAGTAAAGAAGGACTGTAGTGCGTACGTGTAGTGCGTGGGCGCATTCTCGGAAACGGCTGGTCCCAGCGCGCTCAAATTTGGTGAGCAGAAAGACCCCCATCTCGACATTATCTGTGCCAAGTTTCGTTTCGATCGTGCGAAAATTTTAAATTTAATGAAGGTTCAATGGGGAAAAATGGCCAAAAATTGCAATTTTTCAAACTGCTGCCAAACATACTTAGAATGCACTTAGGTGGCTCAAATTACAGGATGTGGTAGACGAAATGTTGAAGTAGATGCTCAGCTTGCCATTTTGCGATACGTTAATAAAAAATATCCCTCTGGGCTCCTCAAAGTTGACCAAAAATTATTTTTCGATTTTAGTCGAAATTTTGACATTTTTTATTGAACAAACTACGCAAGTTTGCAAACTCAAACTTTGATAGGTGATAGATTTTTGAGAGTTCTACTCACTATAAAATCAGCGGTTCTCAAAACGATCAAGTTTCGATGTAAATTTGGATTTAATTTTTTTCAAAAATTTATAAGATTTCGGGACGTCGTCCAAACATAGTCCTGAGTTTTGGGGACGATACCTGGAGGTCTCAAACCTTGAGGGCTTGTTCGAAAAGCTTTGTAGTATTCCAAATATGTTTTACAGAGTGCCATCATGGGTTACTTAGATTTTGTGCAACTTTAAAGTTGAAGTAAAAAAACGCGTTTTTTTAAAGGTCATTTTTGGCCGCCATTTCTGGCGTTGTTTAATCGAGTAGAGATTCCAAACTTTGATACCTCTGAGAATGAATCTTTTTCTCAAAGTTATCAAATTTACAGACCATCATGAGCAATACTTTTTTTAAAAAACTGTCCCAAACACAGCCCCAAAAACCTCTGAAAATCTTTCCAAGCGTGCGTGTGGAAAATGGGTGCGACCCACGAAAAACTTTATTTAACATTTTTTGCGAGTTTTGCGGTCCTACATACGAAGACTTTTTTGTGGAAAGATCGCTTGAAAATTTTTTTCGTTTTATTGAATTTTGCGATTTCAACAGTAAAATCCACTTTCCATCTCCTCTAAGGCCCCTTTTTTCATGCCTCAGGATATCGAAATTTTCATGAGTGATGCGCCATGGCGAGACCTTTCGTTTGGTACCAAACTTAAAGTTGTAGCTCAATAAACTTTTGAGTAAAATCCAAAAAACTAAAATTGGGGCCCAAATCTCGTGAATTTTTCTAAGTCCTTGGGGTGAAATATTCGATCCCAATTTAAGGCCTCTATAAGGCTTTTCATGGATTTTCGACCACACCCATGTTCAAGTAACGACAGAAAATTGATGTTTTCGTTAGTTTTGTTAAGAAATGAGTGCTTGATAATGATTTTTCCGATTTCGAAGTTTTACTCATTTTATATCCATTTAGGGACTCGCAGCCATTTTTCGAGGCTTCGAGAGTGTTGCTAGAGTTGTTAAAAATATTTGTTCTCTGCGAAAGAAACTCGATAACACGTATTTTTGAGCACTCATTTTTCACTCAATTAGAGTATGCATCAATTTTTACTATTTTGATGCGTTTATCGACGTCCTACGAAAAAATTTATAGAGATGAAATGTGTTGCAAATTGCCGATTTACCCTATGGTAAAGTCTTTGCACCTCCGAAGGCTTGTTTGAAATCATTTTTTTCAAATCCAAAATTTCGAGTCGTAAAATTTACAAGTCCAGATGCTTAGAGACAAGGGGCCGATGACTGCAAGTCGACGTAATATTTGATATCGATTTTCTCTAAATGTTTCGATGTTTCAAACGTCAATTTTTGATGACTATAGCACATTATTTGAATGTTAAGAAATCCATTGATTGATACATACCAGAAAATGAGCTCATTTTTTTCTCGTACATCGATTTCGCTGTTCATTTATGCGACGCTAGTCCTAAGAACCGCGATGCCATTTGTTTCAAACTTGAGGTAAGCACTAATGTTGTTCGTTTCAATGTATGCCACCAAGATAAAAGTCTTGTAATAGATGCTCTCATATACATGCAAAGTGAGTGAAATTTTAAAACGCTCATTTCTGCTCACTTAGCGTTTTGAAGAGGAAGAAACTGTTGGCGACTGATGAAGAATAAGAGGGTTTGCAGAGTTGCCGGCTAGTGATTTTAATTATGGTACATTGAGCGTACAAACAATATAATACTCGGCATATGTCATCAATGACTCATCAAAATCGAGCGATATCTCGTATTTGAGCGCTTTGATTGTGTGTCAAAATTCATGATGAGTTTTATTGGCGTATTTTATTCATGGAATTCTGAAATATGCCTGCAAATGGTCGAGATACTGATACACACATTTCGTCTTGGAAACGGCTCATCAATAAACAAGCGTTTTGGAATAGAGCGCATCATGCTGGGGCTGTCGATCACAATATGGGGTACTGTGAGTTGATGTTTCACTCATGAATTTTGATGATTGAGAGAAGATATTGGATGGACTTTTGAGTCAGGAACTTTTGAGCTGTGCACTGAAACTTTGTTTGGGAATAAATACGATAACTCATTGATTCATATTATCATCAGTTGCATGTTTCGCTTTTAGGAAAAACTGAGTGTGAGTGAGTAGACACTGTTTCGAAGCTCACTCAGGGTTCATGTTTTATGAGTGTGTGTCCCTGGTATGGATTGAATTTTTGAGTGGGTTTGCACGTCTCAAATACGTTATTTACGGAAACAAAAATATTATTTCTGAGATATTTTCGAAAATTCGAAAATTCTCACTCGGACTTAGTTCAGGCTTCTATTTCGGTCAATAATTGGGATATAGGTGTGGAAACCCATGAAAATTGTTTCCGCTCATGAAATGCCTCATTTTGAGGAATTATTCTCTTAAATGAGGAATTTCACTCATTCAAACGTAGATGCTGCTGGTGAGTTCATTGGGCGCTGCAAATCGGTCAAGCTATTGTGTATGATGAGACGATGGATTTTGTAATGTTTTTCAGGACGAAAATTGACAAGTTGCGGGTTCAAATCCCATAACATGAATTTATTTCGAAATTCGAAAAATCACTCATTTCACATAGTTCAGTGCCGAAATTTGCATGATACTTGCGTCATGATGTAGAGAAGCGATAGCATTTCTTTCGTCTTCAGAAAGGGGGAGTTATGAAAGATATTGATTTATTTTCATTTTCAATGATGATGCATCGGTGAACTCGGTCAGCAATTGAGTGAAATTTTAATTAGGCATATCTTTCTTTCCATCGAAGGTAGAAGTTCGAAATTTTGATAGAACGTAGACATCAATGAGTAGTGTCTATATTGACATTTTGAGAACGGTCCAAATGACATTTTGGGGAAAATGAGTAATTTTCTAAAATTCCATACTTGTTTAATTTGACGATTTAGGGTACTTAGAAATAAGCTAGAAACCTCATTTTGGGCTCAAATGAAGCGGAATCCAAAGCAGGGTCTGAACCATGGTGTTAAAAATTTTTTTATTCATTATTTTTTATTATATGGAAAAATGAGTTTTTAAAATTTTTTGGTCGTTATTTCGTCATTGGAACGTGTTTTGAACCGTTTTTAGGGCCAAATGGGACATATCGAGTTGTGAAATGACCACGCATTTGAAAAATTTAGGAAAAATTTCGATAAAAGTCCAGGGATATAAAAATGTTATTTTCAATGGAAAATCGCTAAAAAATGAGAATCGCTGCAGCTACCAATTTGATTACCATACAGACAGATACTTTTAGGGCCGTTAGTAAGCTCTACGGGGTAAATACGCTAAAAATGCGTAAAATGACACGAAAATTGCATTTTTCAGAGTTTGAAAGTGATTCGAAGTAAATGCAGTGTCCCTCGAGTTTGACTAATATCTAAGCAACAATTATGCCACTCGGCGAGTCGCGTAGCGCTCGTCGAGTGGCCCCAAAACTCAAGCTCGATTTACTCAACCCTTGAATTCAACGCGCGACAGCGCGTTCCACAATGATTATCTGTAAGGAGATGAACAGGTGTCAATGTTTTTCTATTAAACGGGAATTATCTTTCATTTTCATTTCGGATTGCGATGGTAGTTTCAGTTAGTGATGATTTTATTATATCGAGGATTTCTCGTTGTTTTGTTTTAGATTGGAGCAGGTTTAGTTCATTCAAGGGCCCTGCATGAATAACTCAGACTATATCTGATGTATACTAATTTATAGCTTATTCGCATCATATATTCCTGGAAACAAATATATTTTAAATTTTTGAGGTTCATTTGAGAGTATTGATAGTAATTGGATCTGTCATGAAGTTGGTGAATATTTGGCGTTTTCTGTTGAAGGTTTCAAATGAATTTTCAGAACGAAAGGTTAGTATCGCCTTCGAAAGTGAGTAATCTATTCTGATTTGAGAGGGGGCTATTTTTGTGAGTTATGGTAAGCCAAATTTTCGTGCGTCTGGGTTTGATGAAATTTTAAATAGCTTTTAAAGAATGTATTCTTTTTCACCCGCAAGTATAACTTAATTTTTGAATGAGGCTTATGTAATTCAACTTGGGACTAGGAATTGTTTAATATATTCTGGTCGAATGGACAATCATATTTATAGGGTTTTAAGTATGTTCGACCGGAGGTAATTCTGGATTTTATACTGAAATTTCCCTTTCTTCTTGACTCGGTTTAGAATATTGTGAAGCAACTTGCAGTCGAACTTCACGTAAGGGATTTAGTTAATTTTAAGTTTTGATTTAGGTGAAAGCATTTTATTTTTTGCAGGATAGGTTAAATTCCGTTGGGTAAATTGATACGAAACAAAGGTCGGACGTTAAGTTATATGGAATAAAATAGGAGTGGTCAAAAATTCAACAATAAAATATGATAGAATTATTTTTCTTATCCAGTCAAGATAAAATAGGTTTGGTTGGTTTAGATTAGACTTGGTTGGATTAGATTAGACTAGGTTGGGTTAGATTAGTTTAGGTTGGGTTAATAATATAAGACGTTGCCATCTGATTGATTTGGTGGGGATGTGTTATCCATAAATAGAGGTCGGTGAAATGATTTTTGACCTGTAAATATATGGTTAGGTAAATTATATACATGGTATTTGATAATGGTATCGGAAAATGAATTGATGTTGGTGTTTGAAAGTTAAACATAGTGCTTAGAGAGGAATAAATTGTACATATCGTTTTGTGACTTGAGACGACGGTGTATCTGATTGTGTTGGATAATTGTGGTTATTTTTTAAAGTGTGCACTGCATGTGTGTGTGTATATGTGTGTGTGTGTGTGTGGGAGTGTGTGTAAGAGTGTGAAGGTTTGGGGTGTAGAGGTGTGGTGTCTGTTTGTGTGTGTGTGTGTGTGGTCCGCCCCCGGTCTGTGCTGGTTTTTGCGCGGGCGGACCTCTTTTTGAGGTTCCGAAGGAAAACTAAAAAAAAAATGCGCAAAAAAAAAAAAAAAAAAATTTCATAAAAATCTGGGTGGCCGCGCCGAGTAAAGAAGGACTGTAGTGCGTACGTGTAGTGCATGGGCGCATTCTCGGAAACGGCTGGTCCCAGCGCGCTCAAATTTGGTGAGCAGAAAGACCCCCATCACGACATTATCTGTGCCAAGTTTCGTTTCGATCGTGCGAAAATTTCAAATTTAATGAAGGTTCAATGGTGAAAAATAGCCAAAAATTGCAATTTTTCAAACTGCTGCCAAACATACTTAGAATGTCCCTAGGCGGCCCAAATTACAGGATGTGGTAGATAAAATGTTGGAGTAGGTGCTGAAGTTGCCATTTTGCGATACGTTGATAAAAAGTATCCCTCTGGGCTCTTCAAAAATGACCAAAAATTTTTATTCGGTTTTTGTCGAAATTTTGACATTTTTTATTGAACAAACTACGCACGTTTGCAAACTCAAACTTTGATAGGTGATAGATTTTCAAAAGTTCTACTGACTATAAAATCAGCGGTTCTCAAAACGATTAAGTTTCGATGTAAATTTGGATTTAATTTTTTTAAAAAATTTATAAGATTTCGGGACGTCGTCCAAACATAGTCCTGAGTTTTGGGGACGATACCTGGAGGTCTCAAACCTTGAGGGCTTGTTCGAAAAGCTTTGTAGTATTCCAAATATGTTTTACAGAGTGCCATCATGGGTTACTTAGATTTTGTGCAACTTTAAAGTTGAAGTAAAAAAACGCGTTTTTTTAAAGGTCATTTTTGGCCGCCATTTCTGGCATTGTTTAATCGAGTGGAGATTCCAAACTTTGATACCTCCGAGAATGAATCTTTTTCTCAAAGTTATCAAATTGACAGACCATCATGAGCAATACTTTTTTTAAAAAACTGTCCCAAACACAGCCCCCAAAACCTCTAAAAATCTTTCCAAGCGTGCGTGTGGAAAATGGGTGCGACCCACGAAAAACTTTATTTAACATTTTTTGCGAGTTTTTCGGTCCTACATACGAAGACTTTTTTGTGGAAAGATCGCTTGAAAATTTTTTTCGTTTTATTGAATTTTGCGATTTCACCAGTAAAATCCACATTCCATCTCCTCTAAGGCCCCTTTTTTCATGCCTCAGGATATCGAAATTTTGATGAGTGATGCGCCTTGGCGAGACCTTTCGTTTGGTACTAAACTTAAATTTGTAGCTCAATAAACTTTTGAGTAAAATCCAAAAAACTAAAATTGGGGCCCAAATCTCGTGAATTTTTCTAAGTCCTTGGGGTGAAATATTCGATCCCAATTTAAAGCCTCTATAAGGCTTTTCATGGATTTTCGAACACACCCATGTTCAAGTAACGACAGAAAATTGATGTTTTCGTTAGTTTTGTTAAGAAATGAGTGCTTGATAATGATTTTTTCGATTTCGAAGTTTTACTCATTTTATATCCATTTAGGGACTCGCAGCCATTTTTCGAGGCTTCGAGAGTGTTGCTAGAGTTGTTAAAAATATTTGTTCTCTTCGAAAGAAACTCGATAACACGTATTTTTGAGCACTCATTTTTAACTCAATTAGAGTATGCATCAATTTTTACTTTTTTGATGCGTTTATCGACGTCCTACGAAAAAATTTATAGAGATGAAATGTGTTGCAAATTGCCGATTTACCCTTAGGTAAAGTCTTTGCACCTCCGACGGCTCATTTGAAATTTTTTTTTCAGATCCAAAATTTCGAGTCGTCAAATTTACAAGTCCAGATGCTTAGAAACAATGGGCCGAATACTGCAAGTCGACGCAATATTTGATATCGATTTTCTCGAAAAGTTTTGGTGTCTCAAACGTCAATTTTTGATGAATATATCACATTTTTGAAATGTGAAGATAACCATGGAATGAAATATACCAGAAAATGAGCTCATTTTTTTTCTCTTACATCGATTTCGCTGTTAATTTGTGCGACGCTGGTCCTATAGGAGTCGCGATGCCATTTGTCTCAACCTTGGGTTACGCATTAATGCTGTTCGTCTCAAAGAGTGTCACCATGATCAAAGTCTTGTAATAGATGCTCTCATATATGGAAAGTGAGTGAAATTTAAAAACGCTCATTTCTGCTCACTTAGCATTTTGAACCGGAACAAACTCTCGGCGAATGTTGAAGAATAAGAGGGCTTGCAGAGTTGCCACCTAGTGATTTTAGTCAAGGTACGCTGTGACTGCAAACCGTATAACACTCAAAAAATGTCATCACTAACTCATCAAATTGATGCGATATGTCGTTTTAAGCTCTTCTTGTGGTTCAAAATTGATGAAGTGTTTTTCAGAGCTTATTTTATGGTTGGAAATCAAAAATTTGACTTGCACGTGGTGGAAGAATTGATACTCTAATTTCGTGTTGAAAAAGAACTCATTAATGATCGAGCGTTTAGTAATAAAGCGCATCATGCTGACGCTGTCGTTAACGCTAGAGGGTATTGTGAGTTGATATTTCACTCATTAATTTTGATGATTGAGTGAAGAAATAGGAGGATCTTTTGAGTCAAGAACGTTTGAGCTGAGCACTCAAATTTGGTTCTGGAATAGATATGAGAACTCGTTGATTTACTCACTCATATTCCCATCGGTTGTATGTTTCGCTTGTAGGGAAAACTGAGTGTGAATTAGTAGACACCGTTTCGACGCTCACGCAGGGTTCATATTTTGGGAATGTGTGTCCCTGATATGGATCGAATTTTTGAGTGGGTTTTGCGGATCTCAAATATTTTATGAACGGAAACTAAAATATTATTACTGAAATATTTTCGAAAATTCGAAAATTCTCACTCGAACTTGGTTCAGGCTTCTATTTCTGCCAGTAATTGGGAAATAATTGTGACAACACATGAAAATTGTTTCCGCTCATAAAATGGCTCATTTTGAGGAATTATGACCGCACATGATGAATTTCACTCATTCAAACGTAGATGCTGTTCGTGGGTTCTTTGGGCGCTGAAAATTGGTCAAGCTATTGTGTTTGATGACACGATGGATTTTGTAATGTTTTTCGGGTTGAAAATTGAGAAGTTGCGGGTTCAAATCCCAAAACATGAATTTATTTCGAAATTCGAAAAATCACTCATATGACATAGTTCAGTTCCGAAATTTGCATGAAACTTGCGTCACAATGTAGATAAGCGATAGCATTTCTTTCGTCCTGCAAAAGTGGTAGTGATGATATATATCGAATTTTTTCCATTTTCAATGATGATGCATTGGGCAACTCGTTCGGCAAATGAGTGAAATTTCAATTGGACATATCTTTCTTTGCATTGAAGGTAGAAGTCCGAAATTTTGATACAATGTAGATATCTATGATGTCTGTCTATGCTGACATTTTGAGAACGGTTCAAGCGAAATTTTGGGGAAAATGAGTAATTTCCTGAAATTCCATACTTGTTTAAATTGGCGATTTAGGGTACTTAGAAATAAGCTAGAAACTTCATTTTAGGCTCAAATGAAGCGGAATCCAGAGCAGGGTGTGAATTATGGTGTTCAAATTTTTTTATTTCAATTATTTTTAATATATGGACAATTGAGTTTTTAAAAATGTTTTGTCCGTTATTTCGTCAAAGGAACGTGTTTTGAACAGTTTTTCGGGCCAAATGGGACATTTCGACTTGTGCAATGACGACGCAATTGAAAAATTTCGGAAAAAATTCCATAAAAGTCCACGGATATTGAAATGTTATTTTCAAAGGAAAATCGCTAAAAAATGAGAATCGCTGCAGCTACCAATTTGATTACCATACAGACAGACACTTTTAGGGCCGTTAATGAACTCTACGGGGTAAATACGCTAGAAATGCGTGAAAATGACATAAAAATTGTATTTTTCAGAGTTTGAGGGTGATTCGAAGTGAATGCAGTGTCCCTCGAGTTTGATTAATATCATAGCAACAACTATGCCGCTCGGCGAGTTGCGTAGCGCTCGTCGAGCGGCCCAAAAACTCAAGCTCGATTTACTCAACCCCTGAATTTAACGCGCGACAGCGCGTTCCACAATTATTATCTGTAAGGAGATTAACAGGTGTCGATGTTTTTCTATTAAACGAGAATTATCTTTGGTTTTGCTGTCGGATTGCGATGGTAGTTTCAGTTAGTGTTGATTTTTATTTTATTGAGGATTTATTTCTGTTGTTTTAGATTGTTGCGGGATTAGATTATTTAAGGGCTCTGCATGAATAACTGAGACGCCATCTGATGTATGGTGATTTACAGCTCATTCACATCATTTATTCCTGGAAACAAATATATTTTAGATTTTTGATGTTCATTTGAAAGTATTGATAGTAATTGGATCTGTCATGAAGTTGGTTAATATTTTGCGTTTTCTGATGAAGGTTTCAAATGAATTTTCAGAACGAAAGGTTAGTATCGCCTATGAAAGTGAGTAATCTATTCTGATATGCAAGGTGGCTTTTTTGTGGGTTATGAGAAACCAAATTTTCGTACGTCTGGGTTTGGTGAAATTTTACATAGCTTCTTGAGAATTTCATTCTTTTAACCGCATGTATGAGTAAAATTTTATATTAGGGCCATGTAATTCAAATTGGGACTAGGAATCGTTCAATATATTCTGGTCGAATGGACAATCATATTTATAGGGTTTTGAGTATGTTCGACCGGAGGTTAATTCTGGATTATATACTGAAATTTCCCTTTCTTCTTGACTCGGTTTAGAATATTGTGAAGCAACTTGTAGTCGATCTTCATGTAAGGGATTAAGGTAATTTTAGGTTTTGATTTAGGTGAAAGTATTTCATTTTTTGCAGGATAGGTTAAATTCCGTTGGGTAAATTGATACGAAACAGAGGTCGGACGTTAAGTTAGATGGAATAAAATAAGAGTGATCAAAAATTCAACAATAAAATATGATAGAATAGGTTTTCTTATCCAGTCAGGATAAAATAGCTTTGGTTGGTTTAGATTAGACTAGGTTGGGTTAGATTAGACTAGGTTGGGTTAGATTAGACTAGGTTGGGTTAGATTAGCTTAGGTTGGGTTAATAATATAAGACGTTGCCATCTGCTTGATTTTATAAGAATGTGTTCCTTATGAAAAGAGGTCGGTGATATGATATTTTGACATAAATGTATGGGGTTAGGTCGCGTTTTTTTGATAATTGGTAATGGTGTCGGAAAATCCATTGACGGTGGTGTTTGAATGTTCAACATAGTGCTTAGAGTGGAATGAACTGTACATATCGTTTTGTGACTTGAAACGATGGTGTATCTGATTGTGTTGGATAATTGTGGTTATTTTTACAAGTGTGCGCGACATGTTGGTGTGTATATGTGTGTGTGTGTGTGGGAGTGTGTGTAAGAGTGTGAAGGTTTGGGGTGTAGAGGTGTTTGTGTGTTTGTGTGTGTGTGTGTGTGTTTGTCCGCCCCCGGTCTGTGCTGGTTTTTGCGCGGGCGGACCTCTCTTTGAGGTTCCGAAGGAAAACTAAAAAAAAAATGCGCAAAAAAAAAAAAAAAAAAAATTTCATAAAAATCTGGGTGGCCGCGCCGAGTAAAGAAGGACTGTAGTGCGTACGTGTAGTGCATGGGCGCATTCTCGGAAACGGCTGGTCCCAGCGCGCTCAAATTTGGTGAGCAGAAAGACCCCCATCTCGACATTATCTGTGCCAAGTTTCGTTTCGATCGTGCGAAAATTTTAAATTTAATGAAGGTTCAATGGTGAAAAATAGCCAAAAATTGCACTTTTTCAAACTGCTGCCAAACATACTTAGAATGCACCTAGGCGGCCCAAATTACAGGATGTGGTAGATAAAATGTTGGAGTAGGTGCTGAGGTTGCCATTTTGCGATACGTTGATAAAAAATATCCCTTTGAGCTCCTCAAAGTTGACCAAAAATTTTTTTTCGATTTCAGTCGAAATTTTGACATTCTTTATTGGACAAACTACGCAAGTTTGCAAACTCAAACTTTGATAGGTGATAGATTTTCAAAAGTTCTACTCACTATGAAATCAGCGGTTCTCAAAACGATCAAGTTTCGATGCAACTTTGGAACAAAAACTGACACGAAATTTCCGTGAGTTTGGGTGAGTTTCAAAACATGTTTGTCCGGGGTTTTGGTGATACTTGAGAGTTCGAGCAGTTGACATCTTATTCGAAAAGCTTGGTCCTAGTTGCAGCAAGTTTTACAGAGTGCCATCTTTCGAAATTCATATTTTGTGCAACTTTAAAGTTGAAGTAAAAAAACGCGTTTTTTCAAAGGTCATTTTTGGCCGCCATTTGTGACGTTGTTTGACCGAGTGAGGACTTCAAAAAATGATACCACCCAGATTTAAACTTTTTCTCAAAGGTATCAAGTTTACAGTTTGCCATGAGTGATGCTTTTCTCAAAAAAATGTCCCAAACACAAGCCCCAAACCCTCAAAAAACCGCCTCAAACTTGTTTGAGGAAAATGGGTGCGACCCACGAAAAACTTTATTTAACACTTTCTGCTCGGTTTTTGGTCGTACATACCATAATTCTTTTGCTGGTCGAATTTCGGCTTCGTTTGAGCGTCAGAATTTTTTTTCCATTTTTTCAGCTTATTTCGGATATTCGTCCCCCCCAAAAGCCCACTTGCTCACCTTCGACAGAGTTGAAAAAACACTTGAATGATGCGCCTCGACGAGACCTTTCGTTTGGTACCACGCTCAAAGTTGTAGCTCATCAAACTTTTGGAAAAAGTCCAAAAAACTAAAATTGGGGCTCAAATCTCGTGAATTTTTCTAAGTCCTTAGGGGTGAAATATTCGATCCCAATTTAAGGCCTTTAAAAGGCTTTTCATGGGTTTTCGACCACTCGCATGTCCAAGTAACGACAGGAAATTGATGTTTTCGTTAGTTTTGTTAAGGAATGAGTGCTTGATAATGATTTTTTCGATTTCGAAGTTTTACTCATTTTATGTCCATTTAGGCACTCGCAGCTATTTTTCAAGGCTTCGACAGTGTTACTAGAGTTGTTAGAAATATTTGTTCTCTTCGAAGTGACCCCGAAAACACGTATTTTTGAGCACTCATTTTTCACTCAATTAGAGTATGCATCAATTTTTACTTTTTTGATGCGTTTATCGACGTCCTACGAAAAAATTTATAGAGATGAAATGTGTTGAAAATTGCCGATTTACCCTATGGTAAAGTCTTTGCACCTCCGAAGGCTTGTTTGAAATTATTTTTTTCAAATCCAAAATTTCGAGTCGTAAAATTTACAAGTCCAGATGCTTAGAGACAAGGGGCCGATGACTGCAAGTCGACGTAATATTTGATATCGATTTTCTCTAAATGTTTCGATGTTTTGAACGTCAATTTTTGATGACTATAGCACATTATTTGAATGTTAAGAAATCCATTGATTGATACATACCAGAAAATGAGTTCATTTTTTTCTCGTACATCGATTTCGCTGTTAATTTGTGCGACGCTAGTCCTAAGAACCGCGATGCCATTTGTTTCAAACTTGAGGTAAGCACTAATGTTGTTCGTTTCAATGTATGCCACCAAGAATAAAGTCTTGTAATAGATGCTCTCATATACATGCAAAGTGAGTGAAATTTTAAAACGCTCATTTCTGCTCACTTTGCGTTTGAAGAGGAAGAAACTGTTGGCGACTGATGAAGAATAAGAGGGTTTGCAGAGTTGCCGGCTAGTGATTTTAGTTATGGTACATTGAGCGTGCAAACAATATAATACTCGGCATATGTCATCAATGACTCATCAAAATCGAGCGATATCTCGTATTTGAGCTCTTTAATTGTGGGTCAAAATTCATGATGAGTTTTTATTGGCGTATTTTATTCATGGAATTTTGAAATATGCCTGCAAATGGTCGAGATACTGATACACACATTTCGTATTGGAGACGGCTCATTAATAAACAAGCGTTTTGGAATAGAGCGCATCATGCTGGGGCTGTCGATCACGATATGGGGTACTGTGAGTTGATGTTTCACTCATTAATTTTGATGATTGAGAGAAGATATTGGAGGGTGTTTTGAGTCAGGAACTTTTGAGCTGTGCACTGAAACTTTGTTTGGGAATAAGTGCGATAACTCATTGATTCATATTCCCATCAGTTGCATATTTCGCTTCTAGGAAAAACTGAGTGTGAGTGAGTAGACACCGTTTCGACGCTCACTCAGGGTTCATATTTTGTGAGTGTGTGTTCCTGATATGGATTGAATTTTTGAGAGGTTTTGCGGGTCTCAAATATTTTATTTACGGAAACTAAAATATTATTAGTGAAATATTTTCGAAAATTCGAAAATTCTCACTCGGACTTAGTTCAGGCTTCTATTTCGGTCAGTAATTGTGATTTAGGTGTGGTAACACATGAAAATTGTTTCCGCTCATGAAATGCCTCATTTTGAGGAATTATTCTCTTAAATGGGGAATTTCACTCATTCAAACGTAGATGCTGTTGGTGAGTTCATTGGGCGCTGCAAATCGGTCAAGCTATTGTGTTTGATGAGACGATGGATTTTGTAATGTTTTTCAGGACGAAAATTGACAAGTTGCGGGTTCAAATCCCAAAACATGAATTTATTTCGAAATTCGAAAAATCACTCATTTCGCTCAGTTCAGTGCCGAATTTTGCATGAAACTTGCATCATTGAGTACATAAGCGATAGCATTTCTTTCGTCTTAAGAAAGTGAGAATTGTGAAAGATATTGAATTTTTTTAATTTTCAATGATGATGCATCGGTGAACTAGGTCAGCAATTGAGTGAAATTTTAATTAGGCATATCTTTCTTTGCATCGAAGGTAGAAGTCCGAAATTTTGATACAACGTAGACATCAATGAGTAGTGTCTATATTGTCATTTTGAGAACGGTCCAAATGATATTTTGGGGAAAATGAGTAATTTTCTAAAATTCCATACTTGTTTAATTTGACGATTTAGGGTACTTAGAAATAAGCTAGAAACTTCATTTTAGACTCAAATGAAGCAGAATCCAAAGCAGGGTGTGAATTAAGGTGGTAAAATTTTTTTTATTCAATACTTTTCAAAATATGGACAAATGAGTTTTTAAAAACGTTTTGGCTGTTATTTCGTTATAGGAACTTGTTTTGAACCGTTTTTGGGGCCAAATCGGAAATTTCGACTTGTGCAATGACCACGCATTTGAAAAAATTAGAAAAAATTCGATAAAAGTCCACGGATATTAAAATGTAATTTTCAATGGAAATACGCTAAAAAATGAGAATCGCTGCAACTACCAATTTGATTACCCTACAGACCGATACTTTTGGGGTTTTTAGTAAACTCTACGGGGTAAATACGCAAAAAATGCGTAAAAAGGACACAAAAATTGCATTTTTCAGAGTTTGAAAGTGATTCGAGGTAATTGCAGTGTCCCGCGAGTTTGACTAATATCTGAGTAACAATTATGCCGCTCGGCGAGTTGCGTAGCGCTCGTCGAGCGGCCCCAAAACTTAAGCTCGATTTACTCAACCCCTGAATTTAACGCGCGACAGCGCGTACCCCAATTATTATCTGTAAGGAGATGAACAGGTGTCGATGTTTTTCTATTAAACGAGAATTATCTTTGGTTTTTAATCCGGATTGCGATTGTAGTTTAATTTAGTAATGATTTTTATTTTATTGATGATTGATTGCTGTTTTGTTTTTGATTGTTGCGGGATTGGATTATTTAAGGGGCTCTGCACGAATAACTGAGACGCCATCTGATGAATGGTGATTTACAGAGACGCCATCAGATGTATGGTGATTTACAGCTAATTCACATCATTTATTCTTGGAAACAAATATATTTTAGAATTTTGGGGTTGTTTCGAGAATATTGATGATAATTGGATATGTCATGAAGTTGGTGAATATTTGGCGTTTTCTGTTGAAGGTTTCGTCGAATGAATTTTCAGAACGAAAGGTTAGTATCGCCTTTTAATGTGAGTAATCTATTCTGATATGAGAGGTGGAAATTATTGGGGGTTATGGAAAGCCAAATTTTCGTACTCCTGGGTTCGGTGAAATCTTAAATAGCTTTCAGAGAATTTAATTATTTTTCCCGCATGTTTAAGTATAATTTTGAATGAGGCTTATGTAATTGAACTCGGGTCTTGGTATTGTTTACTGCATTCTGGCCAAATGGACAATCAGATTTTGAGGATTATTCAGGTTCTACAGGAGGGTAATTCAGACTACGACTTTGTACTGAAATTTCACTATCTTCTTGACTCTGTTTAGAATATTGATTAGCAACCTGCCGTCGCTCATCATATTAGAGATTTAGCTAATTTTAGGCTTTGATTTAGGTGAAGGTATTTAATTTTTGCAGGGTAGGTTAAATTCCGTTGGGTAAATTGATTAGAAACAAAGGTCGGATGTTAAGTTAGATGGAATAAAATAGGAGTGGTCAAAAATTCAACAATAAAATGAGATTAATTGGGTAATCATATGCAGTCGGGATTAAATAGCTTTTGTTTGGTTAGATTTGACTAGGTTGGGTTAGAATAGTTTAGGTTGGGTTAATAATATAAGACGTTGCCACATGATTGATTTGGTGCGGATGTGTTTTTCATAAAAAGAGGTCGGTTAAATGATTTTTGATCTGTAAATATATGGTTAGGTAAATTGTACACTTGGAATATGTTAATGGTATCGGAAAATGAATTGATGTTGGTGTTTGAAAGTTTAACATAGAGCGTAGAGAGGAATATTTTGTACGTATCGCTCTGTGATTTGAGACGATGGTGTATCTGATTGTGTTGGATAATTGTGGTTATTTTTAAAAGTGTGCGCGATATGTTGGTGTGTATATGTGTGTATGTGTGTGTGGGAGTGTGTGTAGAGTGTGAGCGTTGGGATGATGGGGTGTGTGTGTGTGTTTGTGTGTGTGTGTGTTGGTCCGCCCCCGGTCTTTGCTGGTTTTTGCGCGGGCGGACCTCTTTTTGAGGTTCCGAAGGAAAACTAAAAAAAAAATGCGCAAAAAAAAAAAAAAAAAAAATTTCATAAAAATCTGGGTGGCCGCGCCGAGTAAAGAAGGACTGTAGTGCGTACGTGTAGTGCATGGGCGCATTCTCGGAAACGGCTGGTCCCAGCGCGCTCAAATTTGGTGAGCAGAAAGACCCCCATCTCGACATTATCTGTGCCAAGTTTCGTTTCGATCGTGCGAAAATTTTAAATTTAATGAAGGTTCAATGGTGAAAAATAGCCAAAAATTGCACTTTTTCAAACTGCTGCCAAACATACTTAGAATGCACCTAGGCGGCCCAAATTACAGGATGTGGTAGATAAAATGTTGGAGTAGGTGCTGAGGTTGCCATTTTGCGATACGTTGATGAAAAATATCCCTTTGAGCTCCTCAAAGTTGACCAAAAATTTTTTTTCGATTTCAGTCGAAATTTTGACATTCTTTATTGGACAAACTACGCAAGTTTGCAAACTCAAACTTTGATAGGTGATAGATTTTCAAAAGTTCTACTCACTATGAAATCAGCGGTTCTCAAAACGATCAAGTTTCGATGCAACTTTGGAACAAAAACTGACACGAAATTTCCGTGAGTTTGGGTGAGTTTCAAAACATGTTTGTCCGGGGTTTTGGTGATACTTGAGAGTTCGAGCAGTTGACATCTTATTCGAAAAGCTTGGTCCTAGTTGCAGCAAGTTTTACAGAGTGCCATCTTTCGAAATTCAAATTTTGTGCAACTTTAAAGTTGAAGTAAAAAAACGCGTTTTTTCAAAGGTCATTTTTGGCCGCCATTTGTGACGTTGTTTGACCGAGTGAGGACTTCAAAAGTTGATACCACCCAGATTTAAACTTTTTCTCAAAGGTATCAAGTTTACAGTTTGCCATGAGTGATGCTTTTCTCAAAAAAATGTCCCAAACACAAGCCCCAAACCCTCAAAAAACCGCCTCAAACTTGTTTGAGGAAAATGGGTGCGACCCACGAAAAACTTTATTTAACACTTTCTGCTCGGTTTTTGGTCGTACATACCATAATTCTTTTGCTGGTCGAATTTCGGCTTCGTTTGAGCGTCAGAATTTTTTTTCCATTTTTTCAGTTTATTTCGGATATTCGTCCCCCCCAAAAGCCCACTTGCTCACCTTCGACAGAGTTGAAAAAACACTTGAATGATGCGCCTCGACGAGACCTTTCGTTTGGTACCACGCTCAAAGTTGTAGCTCATCAAACTTTTGGAAAAAGTCCAAAAAACTAAAATTGGGGCTCAAATCTCGTGAATTTTTCCAAGTCCTTAGGGGTGAAATATTCGATCCCAATTTAAGGCCTTTAAAGGGCTTTTCATGGGTTTTCGACCACTCGCATGTCCAAGTAACGACAGGAAATTGATGTTTTCGTTAGTTTTGTTAAGAAATGAGTGCTTGATAATGATTTTTTCGATTTCGAAGTTTTACTCATTTTATGTCCATTTAGGCACTCGCAGCTATTTTTCAAGGCTTCGACAGTGTTACTAGAGTTGTTAGAAATATTTGTTCTCTTCGAAGTGACCCCGAAAACACGTATTTTTGAGCACTCATTTTTCACTCAATTAGAGTATGCATCAATTTTTACTTTTTTGATGCGTTTATCGACGTCCTACGAAAAAATTTATAGAGATGAAATGTGTTGAAAATTGCCGATTTACCCTATGGTAAAGTCTTTGCACCTCCGAAGGCTTGTTTGAAATTATTTTTTTCAAATCCAAAATTTCGAGTCGTAAAATTTACAAGTCCAGATGCTTAGAGACAAGGGGCCGATGACTGCAAGTCGACGTAATATTTGATATCGATTTTCTCTAAATGTTTCGATGTTTTAAACGTCAATTTTTGATGACTATAGCACATTATTTGAATGTTAAGAAATCCATTGATTGATACATACCAGAAAATGAGTTCATTTTTTTCTCGTACATCGATTTCGCTGTTAATTTGTGCGACGCTAGTCCTAAGAACCGCGATGCCATTTGTTTCAAACTTGAGGTAAGCACTAATGTTGTTCGTTTCAATGTATGCCACCAAGAATAAAGTCTTGTAATAGATGCTCTCATATACATGCAAAGTGAGTGAAATTTTAAAACGCTCATTTCTGCTCACTTTGCGTTTGAAGAGGAAGAAACTGTTGGCGACTGATGAAGAATAAGAGGGTTTGCAGAGTTGCCGGCTAGTGATTTTAGTTATGGTACATTGAGCGTGCAAACAATATAATACTCGGCATATGTCATCAATGACTCATCAAAATCGAGCGATATCTCGTATTTGAGCTCTTTAATTGTGGGTCAAAATTCATGATGAGTTTTTATTGGCGTATTTTATTCATGGAATTTTGAAATATGCCTGCAAATGGTCGAGATACTGATACACACATTTCGTATTGGAGACGGCTCATTAATAAACAAGCGTTTTGGAATAGAGCGCATCATGCTGGGGCTGTCGATCACGATATGGGGTACTGTGAGTTGATGTTTCACTCATTAATTTTGATGATTGAGAGAAGATATTGGAGGGTGTTTTGAGTCAGGAACTTTTGAGCTGTGCACTGAAACTTTGTTTGGGAATAAGTGCGATAACTCATTGATTCATATTCCCATCAGTTGCATATTTCGCTTCTAGGAAAAACTGAGTGTGAGTGAGTAGACACCGTTTCGACGCTCACTCAGGGTTCATATTTTGTGAGTGTGTGTTCCTGATATGGATTGAATTTTTGAGAGGTTTTGCGGGTCTCAAATATTTTATTTACGGAAACTAAAATATTATTAGTGAAACATTTTCGAAAATTCGAAAATTCTCACTCGGACTTAGTTCAGGCTTCTATTTCGGTCAGTAATTGTGATTTAGGTGTGGTAACACATGAAAATTGTTTCCGCTCATGAAATGCCTCATTTTGAGGAATTATTCTCTTAAATGGGGAATTTCACTCATTCAAACGTAGATGCTGTTGGTGAGTTCATTGGGCGCTGCAAATCGGTCAAGCTATTGTGTTTGATGAGACGATGGATTTTGTAATGTTTTTCAGGACGAAAATTGACAAGTTGCGGGTTCAAATCCCAAAACATGAATTTATTTCGAAATTCGAAAAATCACTCATTTCGCTCAGTTCAGTGCCGAATTTTGCATGAAACTTGCATCATTGAGTACATAAGCGATAGCATTTCTTTCGTCTTAAGAAAGTGAGAATTGTGAAAGATATTGAATTTTTTTAATTTTCAATGATGATGCATCGGTGAACTAGGTCAGCAATTGAGTGAAATTTTAATTAGGCATATCTTTCTTTGCATCGAAGGTAGAAGTCCGAAATTTTGATACAACGTAGACATCAATGAGTAGTGTCTATATTGTCATTTTGAGAACGGTCCAAATGATATTTTGGGGAAAATGAGTAATTTTCTAAAATTCCATACTTGTTTAATTTGACGATTTAGGGTACTTAGAAATAAGCTAGAAACTTCATTTTAGACTCAAATGAAGCAGAATCCAAAGCAGGGTGTGAATTAAGGTGGTAAAATTTTTTTTATTCAATACTTTTCAAAATATGGACAAATGAGTTTTTAAAAACGTTTTGGCTGTTATTTCGTTATAGGAACTTGTTTTGAACCGTTTTTGGGGCCAAATCGGAAATTTCGACTTGTGCAATGACCACGCATTTGAAAAAATTAGAAAAAATTCGATAAAAGTCCACGGATATTAAAATGTAATTTTCAATGGAAATACGCTAAAAAATGAGAATCGCTGCAACTACCAATTTGATTACCATACAGACCGATACTTTTGGGGTTTTTAGTAAACTCTACGGGGTAAATACGCAAAAAATGCGTAAAAAGGACACAAAAATTGCATTTTTCAGAGTTTGAAAGTGATTCGAGGTAATTGCAGTGTCCCGCGAGTTTGACTAATATCTGAGTAACAATTATGCCGCTCGGCGAGTTGCGTAGCGCTCGTCGAGCGGCCCCAAAACTTAAGCTCGATTTACTCAACCCCTGAATTTAACGCGCGACAGCGCGTACCCCAATTATTATCTGTAAGGAGATGAACAGGTGTCGATGTTTTTCTATTAAACGAGAATTATCTTTGGTTTTTAATCCGGATTGCGATTGTAGTTTAATTTAGTAATGATTTTTATTTTATTGATGATTGATTGCTGTTTTGTTTTTGATTGTTGCGGGATTGGATTATTTAAGGGGCTCTGCACGAATAACTGAGACGCCATCTGATGAATGGTGATTTACAGAGACGCCATCAGATGTATGGTGATTTACAGCTAATTCACATCATTTATTCTTGGAAACAAATATATTTTAGAATTTTGGGGTTGTTTCGAGAATATTGATGATAATTGGATATGTCATGAAGTTGGTGAATATTTGGCGTTTTCTGTTGAAGGTTTCGTCGAATGAATTTTCAGAACGAAAGGTTAGTATCGCCTTTTAATGTGAGTAATCTATTCTGATATGAGAGGTGGAAATTATTGTGGGTTATGGAAAGCCAAATTTTCGTACTCCTGGGTTCGGTGAAATCTTAAATAGCTTTCAGAGAATTTAATTATTTTTCCCGCATGTTTAAGTATAATTTTGAATGAGGCTTATGTAATTGAACTCGGGTCTTGGTATTGTTTACTGCATTCTGGCCAAATGGACAATCAGATTTTGAGGATTATTCAGGTTCTACAGGAGGGTAATTCAGACTACGACTTTGTACTGAAATTTCACTATCTTCTTGACTCTGTTTAGAATATTGATTAGCAACCTGCCGTCGCTCATCATATTAGGGATTTAGCTAATTTTAGGCTTTGATTTAGGTGAAGGTATTTAATTTTTGCAGGGTAGGTTAAATTCCGTTGGGTAAATTGATTAGAAACAAAGGTCGGATGTTAAGTTAGATGGAATAAAATAGGAGTGGTCAAAAATTCAACAATAAAATGAGATTAATTGGGTAATCATATGCAGTCGGGATTAAATAGCTTTTGTTTGGTTAGATTTGACTAGGTTGGGTTAGAATAGTTTAGGTTGGGTTAATAATATAAGACGTTGCCACATGATTGATTTGGTGCGGATGTGTTTTTCATAAAAAGAGGTCGGTTAAATGATTTTTGATCTGTAAATATATGGTTAGGTAAATTGTACACTTGGAATATGTTAATGGTATCGGAAAATGAATTGATGTTGGTGTTTGAAAGTTTAACATAGAGCGTAGAGAGGAATATTTTGTACGTATCGCTCTGTGATTTGAGACGCTGGTGTATCTGATTGTGTTGGATAATTGTGGTTATTTTTAAAAGTGTGCGCGATATGTTGGTGTGTATATGTGTGTATGTGTGTGTGGGAGTGTGTGTAGAGTGTGAGCGTTGGGATGATGGGGTGTGTGTGTGTGTTTGTGTGTGTGTGTGTTGGTCCGCCCCCGGTCTTTGCTGGTTTTTGCGCGGGCGGACCCTCGGAGAGGTTCCGGAGGAAAAACTAACACTAAATAGCGCAAAAAGAAAAAAAAAATAATTTCAAAAAAATTCTGGGTGGCCGCGCCGAGACCCGGAGACATGGCATATACCCGGACGTGTAGGTAAAATCCCTACAAGCACCCAGAACGCGTGGTCGCAGCGCGCTCAAATTTGGTGAGCAGAAAGACGACCATCTCGATATTACCCGTACCAAGTTTCATTTCGATCGTGCGAGAACTTTTCATTCAATGGCGGGTCAAATGTCGAAAATCGCCCAAAAACGACGTCGTTTCAAACTGTTGCCAAACACCCTTAGAGTGCACTTAGGCGGCTCAAATTACAGGATGTGGTAGATAAAATGTTGGAGTAGGTGCTGAGGTTGCCATTTTGCGATACGTTGATAAAAAGTATTCCTTTGAGCTCCTCAAAGTTGACCAAAAATTTTTTTTCGATTTCAGTCGTAATTTTGACATTTTTTATTGGACAAACTACGTGAGTTTGCAATTTCAAACTTTGATAGGTGATAGATTTTCGAGAGTTCTACTCACCATAAAATCAGCAATTCTCAAAACGATTAAGTTTGGACGCAACTTTGGAACAAATTTTGACACGAAATTTCCGTGAGTTTGGGTGAGTTTCAAAACATAGTCCTGAGTTTTGAAGGCAATACCTGAGGGTCTCAAAACATGGGGTCTTGTTCAAAAAGGTTTGTAGTACCCCAAACGAAAATTATAGAGTGTTTCCTCGAATGGTTGAACATTTGTGCAACTTTAAAGTTGAAGTAAAAAAACGCGTTTTTTAAAAAGTCATTTTTGGCCGTCATTTGTGACGTTGTTTGACCGAGTGAGGACTTCAAAAGTTGATACCACCCAGATTTGACCTTTTTCTCAAAGTTATCAAGTTTACAGTTTGCCATGAGTGATGCTTTTCTCAAAAAAATGTCCCAAACACAAGCCCCAAACCCTCAAAAAACCGCCTCAAACTTGTTTGAGGAAAATGGGTGCGACCCACGAAAAACTTTATTTAACACTTTCTGCTCGGTTTTTGGTCGTTTATACCATAATTCTTTTGCTGGTCGAATTTCGGCTTCGTTTGAGCGTCAGAATTTTTTTTCCATTTTTTCAGCTTATTTCGGATATTCGTCCCCCCAAAACCCCACTTGCTCACCTTTGACGGAGTTGAAAAAACACTTAAATGATGCGCCTCGACGAGACCTTTCGTTTGGTACCACGCTCAAAGTTGTAGCTCATCAAACTTTTGAAAAAAGTTCAAAAAACTAAAATTGGCTCCTCAAATCTCGTGATTTTTCTAAGTCCTTAGGGGTGAAATATTCGACCCCAATTTAAGGCCTCTAAAAGGCTTTTCGTGGATTTTCGACCACACCCATGTTCAAGTAACGACAGAAAATTGATGTTTTCGTCAGTTTTGTTGAAAAATGAGTGCTTGATAATGATTTTTTCGATTTCGAAGTTTTACTCATTTTATATCCATTTAGGGACTCGCAGCCATTTTTCAAGGCTTCGACAGTGTTACTAGAGTTGTTAGAAATATTTGTTCTCTTCGAAGTGACCCCCATAACACGTATTTTTGAGCACTCATTTTTCACTCAATTAGAGTATGCATCAATTTTTACTTTTTTGATGCGTTTATCGACTTCCTACGGAAAATTTTATAGAGACGAAATGTCTTGCAAATTGCTGATTTACCCTTAGGTAAGGTTTTTTCACTTCCGACGACGTTTTCAAATTTTTTTTCCAGATCCGGATATTCGAGTCCAAAAATTACCAAGTCCAAATGCCAATAGATATAAAGCCCCGATGACTCCAAGGTGACGCAATTATTGATATCGAATTTTCGAAAAGTTTTGGTGTCCCAAACGTCAATTTTTGATGACTATATCACATTATTTTATTGTTAAGAAATCCATTGAATGATATATACCAGAAAATGAGCTCATTTTTTTCTCGTACATCGATTTCGCTGTTAATTTGTGCGACGCTAGTCCTAGAACCGCGATGCCATTTGTTTCCAACTTGAGGTAAGCACCAATGTTGTGCGTTTCAATGAATGCGACCATGATAAAAGTGTTGTAGTAGATGCTCTCATATATATGCAAAGTGAGTGAAATTTTAAACGCTCATTTCTGCTCACTTTGCGTTTTGAAGAGGAAGAAACTGTTGGCGAGTGTTGACGAATAAGAGGGTTTGCAGAGTTGCCGGCTTTTGATTTTAGTTATGATACAATGAGCATGCAAACAATATAATACTCGGCAAATGTCATCAATGACTCATAAAAATCGAGCGATATCTCGTATTTGAGCATTTTGATTGTGTGTCAAAATTCATGATGAGTTTTTATTGGCGTTTTTATTCATGGAATTCTGAAATATGCCTGCAAATGGTCGAGCTACTGATACACACATTTCGTATTGGAAACGGCTCATTAATAAACGAGCGTTTTGGAATAGAGCGCATCATGCTCGGGCTGTCGATCACGATATAAGGTACTGTGAGTTGATGTTTCACTCATTAATTTTGATGATTGAGAGAAGATATTGGAGGGTCTTTCGAGTCAGAAACTTTTGAGCTGTGCACTGAAACTTTGTTTGGGAATAAGTACGATAACTCATTGATTCATATTCCCATCAGTTGCATGTTTCGCTTCTAGGAAAAACTGAGTGTGAGTGAGTAGACACCGTTGCGACGCTCACTCAGGGTTCATATTTTGTGAGTGTGTGTTCCTGATATGGATTGAATTTTTGAGAGGTTTTGCGGATCTCAAATATTTTTTTTACGGAAACTAAAAAATTATTATTGAAATATTTTCGAAAATTCGTAAATTCTCACTCGGACTTTGTTCAGGCCTCTATTTCGGTCAGAAATTGGGACATAGAGGTGGTAACACATGTAAATTGTTTCCGCTCATGAAATGCCTCATTTTGAGGAATTATTCTCTTAAATGGGGAATTTCACTCATTCAAACGTAGATGCTGTTGGTGAGTTCATTGGGCACTGCAAATCGGTCAAGCTATTGTGTTTGATGAAACGATGGATTTTGTAATGTTTTTCGGGATGAAAATTGACAAGTTGCGGGTTCAAATCCCAAAACATGAAATTATTTCGAAATTCGAAAAATCACTCATTTCGCTTAGTTCAGTGCCGAATTTTGCATGAAACTTGCATCATTGAGTACATAAGCGATAGCATTTCTTTCGTCTTAAGAAAGTGAGAATTGCGAAAGATATTGAATTTTTTTAATTTTCAATGATGATGCATCGGTGAACTAGGTCAGCAATTGAGTGAAATTTTAATTAGGCATATCTTTCTTTGCATCGAAGGTAGAAGTCCGAAATTTTGATACAACGTAGACATCAATGAGTAGTGTGTATATTGACATTTTGAGAACGGTACGAATGATATTTTGGGGAAAATGAGTAATTTTCTAAAATTCCATACTTGTTTAATTTGACGATTTAGGGTACTTAGAAATAAGCTAGAAACTTCATTTTAGGCTCAAATGAAGCAGAATCCAAAGCAGGGTGTGAATTAAGGTGGTAAAATTTTTTTTATTGAATACTTTTTGAAATATGGACAAATGAGTTTTTACAAACGTTTTGGCTGTTATTTCGTTATAGGAACTTGTTTTGAACCGTTTTTGGGGCCAAATGGGAAATTTAGACTTGTGCAATGACCACGCATTTGAAAAATTTAGGAAAAAATTCGATAAAAGTCCACGGATATTAAAATGTTATTTTCAATGAAAAAACGCTAAAAAATGAGAATCGCTGCAGCTACCAATTTGATTACTATACAGACAGGTACTTTTAGGGGCGTTGGTAAACTCTACGGGGTAAATACGCTAAAATGCGTAAAAGTGACACATTAATTGTATTTTTCAGAGTTTGAAGGTGATTCGAAGTGAATGCAGTGTCCCTCGAGTTTGACTAATATCATAGCAACAACTATGCCGCTCGGCGAGTTGCGTAGCGCTCGTCGAGCGGCCCAAAAACTCAAGCTCGATTTACTCATCCCCTGAATTTAACGCGCGACAGCGCGTTCCACGATTATTATATGTAAGGAGATGAACAGGTGTCGATGTTTTTCTATTAAACGAGAATTATCTTTGGTTTTGAATCCGGATTGCGATTGTAGTTTCATTTAGTAATGATTTTTATTTTATTGATGATTGATTGCTGTTTTGTTTTTGATTGTTGCGGGATTGGATTATTTAAGGGGCTCTGCACGAATAACTGAGACGCCATCTGATGAATGGTGATTTACAGAGACGCCATCAGATGTATGGTAATTTACAGCTAATTCACATCATTTATTCTTGGAAACAAATATATTTTAGAATTTTGGGGTTGTTTCGAGAATATTGATGATAATTGGATATGTCATGAAGTTGGTGAATAATTGGCGTTTTCTGTTGAAGGTTTCGAATGAATTTTCAGAACGAAAGGTTAGTATCGCCTTTTAATGTGAGTAATCTATTCTGATATGAGAGGTGGAAATTATTGTGGGTTATGGAAAGCCAAATTTTCGTACTCCTGGGTTCGGTGAAATCTTAAATAGCTTTCAGAGAATTTAATTATTTTTCCCGCATGTATAAGTATAATTTTGAATGAGGCTTATGTAATTGAACTCGGGTCTTGGTATTGTTTACTGCAGTCTGGCCAAATGGACAATCAGATTTAGAGGATTTTATTCAGGTTCTACAGGAGGGTAATTCAGACTACGACTTTGTACTGAAATTTCACTATCTTCTTGACTCTGTTTAGAATATTGATTAGCAACCTGCCGTCGCTCATCATATTAGGGATTTAGCTAATTTTAGGCTTTGATTTAGGTGAAGGTATTTAATTTTTGCAGGGTAGGTTGAATTCCGTTGGGTAAATTGATTAGAAACAAAGGTCGGATGTTAAGTTAGATGGAATAAAATAGGAGTGGTCAAAAATTAAACAATAAAATGAGATTAATTAGGAAATCATATCCAGTCGAGATTAAATAGCTTTTGTTTGGTTAGATTAGACTAGGTTGGGTTAGATTAGTTTAGGTTGGGTTAATAATATAAGACGTTTCCATCTGATTGATTTGTTAAGGAGGTGTTATTCATAAAAAGAGGTCGGTGAAATGATTTTTGACCTGTAAATATATGGTTGGGGATTTTTATACATGGTATTTGTTAATGGTATCGGAAAATGAATTGATGTTGGTGTTTGAAAGTTAAACATAGTGCATAGAGTGGAATAAATTGTACATATCGTTTTGTGACTTGAGACGATGGTGTATCTGATTGTGTTGGATAATTGTGGTTATTTTTAGAAGTGTGCACTGCATGTGTGTGTGTATGTGTGTGTGTGTGTGTGGGAGTGTGTGTAGAGTGTGAGCGTTGGGATGATGGGGTGTTTGTGTGTGTTTGTGTGTGTGTGTGTGTGGTCCGCCCCCGGTCTGTGCTGGTTTTTGCGCGGGCGGACCTCTCTTTGAGGTTCCGAAGGAAAACTAAAAAAAAAATGCGCAAAAAAAAAAAAAAAAAAAAATTTCATAAAAATCTGGGTGGCCGCGCCGAGTAAAGAAGGACTGTAGTGCGTACGTGTAGTGCATGGGCGCATTCTCGGAAACGGCTGGTCCCAGCGCGCTCAAATTTGGTGAGCAGAAAGACCCCCATCTCGACATTATCTGTGCCAAGTTTCGTTTCGATCGTGCGAAAATTTTAAATTTAATGAAGGTTCAATGGTGAAAAATAGCCAAAAATTGCACTTTTTCAAACTGCTGCCAAACATACTTAGAATGCACCTAGGCGGCCCAAATTACAGGATGTGGTAGATAAAATGTTGGAGTAGGTGCTGAGGTTGCCATTTTGCGATACGTTGATAAAAAATATCCCTTTGAGCTCCTCAAAGTTGACCAAAAATTTTTTTTCGATTTCAGTCGAAATTTTGACATTCTTTATTGGACAAACTACGCAAGTTTGCAAACTCAAACTTTGATAGGTGATAGATTTTCAAAAGTTCTACTCACTATGAAATCAGCGGTTCTCAAAACGATCAAGTTTCGATGCAACTTTGGAACAAAAACTGACACGAAATTTCCGTGAGTTTGGGTGAGTTTCAAAACATGTTTGTCCGGGGTTTTGGTGATACTTGAGAGTTCGAGCAGTTGACATCTTATTCGAAAAGCTTGGTCCTAGTTGCAGCAAGTTTTACAGAGTGCCATCTTTCGAAATTCATATTTTGTGCAACTTTAAAGTTGAAGTAAAAAAACGCGTTTTTTCAAAGGTCATTTTTGGCCGCCATTTGTGACGTTGTTTGACCGAGT
Organism: Morinoia aosen; assembly: GCA_030386875.1. Lineage (NCBI taxonomy): Eukaryota > Metazoa > Arthropoda > Malacostraca > Amphipoda > Talitridae > Morinoia > Morinoia aosen. Next base: position 20,651,375 of record CM059576.1, on the reverse strand, counting down.
GAGGACTTCAAAAAATGATACCACCCAGATTTAAACTTTTTCTCAAAGGTATCAAGTTTACAGTTTGCCATGAGTGATGCTTTTCTCAAAAAAATGTCCCAAACACAAGCCCCAAACCCTCAAAAAACCGCCTCAAACTTGTTTGAGGAAAATGGGTGCGACCCACGAAAAACTTTATTTAACACTTTCTGCTCGGTTTTTGGTCGTACATACCATAATTCTTTTGCTGGTCGAATTTCGGCTTCGTTTGAGCGTCAGAATTTTTTTTCCATTTTTTCAGCTTATTTCGGATATTCGTCCCCCCCAAAAGCCCACTTGCTCACCTTCGACAGAGTTGAAAAAACACTTGAATGATGCGCCTCGACGAGACCTTTCGTTTGGTACCACGCTCAAAGTTGTAGCTCATCAAACTTTTGGAAAAAGTCCAAAAAACTAAAATTGGGGCTCAAATCTCGTGAATTTTTCTAAGTCCTTAGGGGTGAAATATTCGATCCCAATTTAAGGCCTTTAAAAGGCTTTTCATGGGTTTTCGACCACTCGCATGTCCAAGTAACGACAGGAAATTGATGTTTTCGTTAGTTTTGTTAAGGAATGAGTGCTTGATAATGATTTTTTCGATTTCGAAGTTTTACTCATTTTATGTCCATTTAGGCACTCGCAGCTATTTTTCAAGGCTTCGACAGTGTTACTAGAGTTGTTAGAAATATTTGTTCTCTTCGAAGTGACCCCGAAAACACGTATTTTTGAGCACTCATTTTTCACTCAATTAGAGTATGCATCAATTTTTACTTTTTTGATGCGTTTATCGACGTCCTACGAAAAAATTTATAGAGATGAAATGTGTTGAAAATTGCCGATTTACCCTATGGTAAAGTCTTTGCACCTCCGAAGGCTTGTTTGAAATTATTTTTTTCAAATCCAAAATTTCGAGTCGTAAAATTTACAAGTCCAGATGCTTAGAGACAAGGGGCCGATGACTGCAAGTCGACGTAATATTTGATATCGATTTTCTCTAAATGTTTCGATGTTTTGAACGTCAATTTTTGATGACTATAGCACATTATTTGAATGTTAAGAAATCCATTGATTGATACATACCAGAAAATGAGTTCATTTTTTTCTCGTACATCGATTTCGCTGTTAATTTGTGCGACGCTAGTCCTAAGAACCGCGATGCCATTTGTTTCAAACTTGAGGTAAGCACTAATGTTGTTCGTTTCAATGTATGCCACCAAGAATAAAGTCTTGTAATAGATGCTCTCATATACATGCAAAGTGAGTGAAATTTTAAAACGCTCATTTCTGCTCACTTTGCGTTTGAAGAGGAAGAAACTGTTGGCGACTGATGAAGAATAAGAGGGTTTGCAGAGTTGCCGGCTAGTGATTTTAGTTATGGTACATTGAGCGTGCAAACAATATAATACTCGGCATATGTCATCAATGACTCATCAAAATCGAGCGATATCTCGTATTTGAGCTCTTTAATTGTGGGTCAAAATTCATGATGAGTTTTTATTGGCGTATTTTATTCATGGAATTTTGAAATATGCCTGCAAATGGTCGAGATACTGATACACACATTTCGTATTGGAGACGGCTCATTAATAAACAAGCGTTTTGGAATAGAGCGCATCATGCTGGGGCTGTCGATCACGATATGGGGTACTGTGAGTTGATGTTTCACTCATTAATTTTGATGATTGAGAGAAGATATTGGAGGGTGTTTTGAGTCAGGAACTTTTGAGCTGTGCACTGAAACTTTGTTTGGGAATAAGTGCGATAACTCATTGATTCATATTCCCATCAGTTGCATATTTCGCTTCTAGGAAAAACTGAGTGTGAGTGAGTAGACACCGTTTCGACGCTCACTCAGGGTTCATATTTTGTGAGTGTGTGTTCCTGATATGGATTGAATTTTTGAGAGGTTTTGCGGGTCTCAAATATTTTATTTACGGAAACTAAAATATTATTAGTGAAATATTTTCGAAAATTCGAAAATTCTCACTCGGACTTAGTTCAGGCTTCTATTTCGGTCAGTAATTGTGATTTAGGTGTGGTAACACATGAAAATTGTTTCCGCTCATGAAATGCCTCATTTTGAGGAATTATTCTCTTAAATGGGGAATTTCACTCATTCAAACGTAGATGCTGTTGGTGAGTTCATTGGGCGCTGCAAATCGGTCAAGCTATTGTGTTTGATGAGACGATGGATTTTGTAATGTTTTTCAGGACGAAAATTGACAAGTTGCGGGTTCAAATCCCAAAACATGAATTTATTTCGAAATTCGAAAAATCACTCATTTCGCTCAGTTCAGTGCCGAATTTTGCATGAAACTTGCATCATTGAGTACATAAGCGATAGCATTTCTTTCGTCTTAAGAAAGTGAGAATTGTGAAAGATATTGAATTTTTTTAATTTTCAATGATGATGCATCGGTGAACTAGGTCAGCAATTGAGTGAAATTTTAATTAGGCATATCTTTCTTTGCATCGAAGGTAGAAGTCCGAAATTTTGATACAACGTAGACATCAATGAGTAGTGTCTATATTGTCATTTTGAGAACGGTCCAAATGATATTTTGGGGAAAATGAGTAATTTTCTAAAATTCCATACTTGTTTAATTTGACGATTTAGGGTACTTAGAAATAAGCTAGAAACTTCATTTTAGACTCAAATGAAGCAGAATCCAAAGCAGGGTGTGAATTAAGGTGGTAAAATTTTTTTTATTCAATACTTTTCAAAATATGGACAAATGAGTTTTTAAAAACGTTTTGGCTGTTATTTCGTTATAGGAACTTGTTTTGAACCGTTTTTGGGGCCAAATCGGAAATTTCGACTTGTGCAATGACCACGCATTTGAAAAAATTAGAAAAAATTCGATAAAAGTCCACGGATATTAAAATGTAATTTTCAATGGAAATACGCTAAAAAATGAGAATCGCTGCAACTACCAATTTGATTACCCTACAGACCGATACTTTTGGGGTTTTTAGTAAACTCTACGGGGTAAATACGCAAAAAATGCGTAAAAAGGACACAAAAATTGCATTTTTCAGAGTTTGAAAGTGATTCGAGGTAATTGCAGTGTCCCGCGAGTTTGACTAATATCTGAGTAACAATTATGCCGCTCGGCGAGTTGCGTAGCGCTCGTCGAGCGGCCCCAAAACTTAAGCTCGATTTACTCAACCCCTGAATTTAACGCGCGACAGCGCGTACCCCAATTATTATCTGTAAGGAGATGAACAGGTGTCGATGTTTTTCTATTAAACGAGAATTATCTTTGGTTTTTAATCCGGATTGCGATTGTAGTTTAATTTAGTAATGATTTTTATTTTATTGATGATTGATTGCTGTTTTGTTTTTGATTGTTGCGGGATTGGATTATTTAAGGGGCTCTGCACGAATAACTGAGACGCCATCTGATGAATGGTGATTTACAGAGACGCCATCAGATGTATGGTGATTTACAGCTAATTCACATCATTTATTCTTGGAAACAAATATATTTTAGAATTTTGGGGTTGTTTCGAGAATATTGATGATAATTGGATATGTCATGAAGTTGGTGAATATTTGGCGTTTTCTGTTGAAGGTTTCGTCGAATGAATTTTCAGAACGAAAGGTTAGTATCGCCTTTTAATGTGAGTAATCTATTCTGATATGAGAGGTGGAAATTATTGGGGGTTATGGAAAGCCAAATTTTCGTACTCCTGGGTTCGGTGAAATCTTAAATAGCTTTCAGAGAATTTAATTATTTTTCCCGCATGTTTAAGTATAATTTTGAATGAGGCTTATGTAATTGAACTCGGGTCTTGGTATTGTTTACTGCATTCTGGCCAAATGGACAATCAGATTTTGAGGATTATTCAGGTTCTACAGGAGGGTAATTCAGACTACGACTTTGTACTGAAATTTCACTATCTTCTTGACTCTGTTTAGAATATTGATTAGCAACCTGCCGTCGCTCATCATATTAGAGATTTAGCTAATTTTAGGCTTTGATTTAGGTGAAGGTATTTAATTTTTGCAGGGTAGGTTAAATTCCGTTGGGTAAATTGATTAGAAACAAAGGTCGGATGTTAAGTTAGATGGAATAAAATAGGAGTGGTCAAAAATTCAACAATAAAATGAGATTAATTGGGTAATCATATGCAGTCGGGATTAAATAGCTTTTGTTTGGTTAGATTTGACTAGGTTGGGTTAGAATAGTTTAGGTTGGGTTAATAATATAAGACGTTGCCACATGATTGATTTGGTGCGGATGTGTTTTTCATAAAAAGAGGTCGGTTAAATGATTTTTGATCTGTAAATATATGGTTAGGTAAATTGTACACTTGGAATATGTTAATGGTATCGGAAAATGAATTGATGTTGGTGTTTGAAAGTTTAACATAGAGCGTAGAGAGGAATATTTTGTACGTATCGCTCTGTGATTTGAGACGATGGTGTATCTGATTGTGTTGGATAATTGTGGTTATTTTTAAAAGTGTGCGCGATATGTTGGTGTGTATATGTGTGTATGTGTGTGTGGGAGTGTGTGTAGAGTGTGAGCGTTGGGATGATGGGGTGTGTGTGTGTGTTTGTGTGTGTGTGTGTTGGTCCGCCCCCGGTCTTTGCTGGTTTTTGCGCGGGCGGACCCTCGGAGAGGTTCCGGAGGAAAAACTAACACTAAATAGCGCAAAAAGAAAAAAAAAATAATTTCAAAAAAATTCTGGGTGGCCGCGCCGAGACCCGGAGACATGGCATATACCCGGACGTGTAGGTAAAATCCCTACAAGCACCCAGAACGCGTGGTCGCAGCGCGCTCAAATTTGGTGAGCAGAAAGACGACCATCTCGATATTACCCGTACCAAGTTTCATTTTGATCGTGCGAGAACTTTTCATTCAATGGCGGGTCAAATGTCGAAAATCGCCCAAAAACGACGTCGTTTCAAACTGTTGCCAAACACCCTTAGAGTGCACTTAGGCGGCTCAAATTACAGGATGTGGTAGATAAAATGTTGGAGTAGGTGCTGAGGTTGCCATTTTGCGATACGTTGATAAAAAGTATTCCTTTGAGCTCCTCAAAGTTGACCAAAAATTTTTTTTCGATTTCAGTCGAAATTTTGACATTTTTTATTGGACAAACTACGTGAGTTTGCAATTTCAAACTTTGATAGGTGATAGATTTTCGAGAGTTCTACTCACCATAAAATCAGCAATTCTCAAAACGATTAAGTTTGGACGCAACTTTGGAACAAATTTTGACACGAAATTTCCGTGAGTTTGGGTGAGTTTCAAAACATAGTCCTGAGTTTTGAAGGCAATACCTGAGGGTCTCAAAACATGGGGTCTTGTTCAAAAAGGTTTGTAGTACCCCAAACGAAAATTATAGAGTGTTTTCTCGAATGGTTGAACATTTGTGCAACTTTAAAGTTGAAGTAAAAAAACGCGTTTTTTAAAAAGTCATTTTTGGCCGCCATTTGTGACGTTGTTTGACCGAGTGAGGACTTCAAAAGTTGATACCACCCAGATTTGACCTTTTTCTCAAAGTTATCAAGTTTACAGTTTGCCATGAGTGATGCTTTTCTCAAAAAAATGTCCCAAACACAAGCCCCAAACCCTCAAAAAACCGCCTCAAACTTGTTTGAGGAAAATGGGTGCGACCCACGAAAAACTTTATTTAACACTTTCTGCTCGGTTTTTGGTCGTTTATACCATAATTCTTTTGCTGGTCGAATTTCGGCTTCGTTTGAGCGTCAGAATTTTTTTTCCATTTTTTCAGCTTATTTCGGATATTCGTCCCCCCCAAAACCCCACTTGCTCACCTTTGACGGAGTTGAAAAAACACTTGAATGATGCGCCTCGACGAGACCTTTCGTTTGGTACCACGCTCAAAGTTGTAGCTCATCAAACTTTTGAAAAAAGTTCAAAAAACTAAAATTGGCTCCTCAAATCTCGTGATTTTTCTAAGTCCTTAGGGGTGAAATATTCGACCCCAATTTAAGGCCTCTAAAAGGCTTTTCGTGGATTTTCGACCACACCCATGTTCAAGTAACGACAGAAAATTGATGTTTTCGTCAGTTTTGTTGAAAAATGAGTGCTTGATAATGATTTTTTCGATTTCGAAGTTTTACTCATTTTATATCCATTTAGGGACTCGCAGCCATTTTTCAAGGCTTCGACAGTGTTACTAGAGTTGTTAGAAATATTTGTTCTCTTCGAAGTGACCCCCATAACACGTATTTTTGAGCACTCATTTTTCACTCAATTAGAGTATGCATCAATTTTTACTTTTTTGATGCGTTTATCGACTTCCTACGGAAAATTTTATAGAGACGAAATGTCTTGCAAATTGCTGATTTACCCTTAGGTAAGGTTTTTTCACTTCCGACGACGTTTTCAAATTTTTTTTCCAGATCCGGATATTCGAGTCCAAAAATTACCAAGTCCAAATGCCAATAGATATAAAGCCCCGATGACTCCAAGGTGACGCAATTATTGATATCGAATTTTCGAAAAGTTTTGGTGTCCCAAACGTCAATTTTTGATGACTATATCACATTATTTTATTGTTAAGAAATCCATTGAATGATATATACCAGAAAATGAGCTCATTTTTTTCTCGTACATCGATTTCGCTGTTAATTTGTGCGACGCTAGTCCTAGAACCGCGATGCCATTTGTTTCCAACTTGAGGTAAGCACCAATGTTGTGCGTTTCAATGAATGCGACCATGATAAAAGTGTTGTAGTAGATGCTCTCATATATATGCAAAGTGAGTGAAATTTTAAACGCTCACTTCTGCTCACTTTGCGTTTTGAAGAGGAAGAAACTGTTGGCGAGTGTTGACGAATAAGAGGGTTTGCAGAGTTGCCGGCTTTTGATTTTAGTTATGATACAATGAGCATGCAAACAATATAATACTCGGCAAATGTCATCAATGACTCATAAAAATCGAGCGATATCTCGTATTTGAGCATTTTGATTGTGTGTCAAAATTCATGATGAGTTTTTATTGGCGTTTTTATTCATGGAATTCTGAAATATGCCTGCAAGTGGTCGAGCTACTGATACACACATTTCGTATTGGAAACGGCTCATTAATAAACGAGCGTTTTGGAATAGAGCGCATCATGCTCGGGCTGTCGATCACGATATAAGGTACTGTGAGTTGATGTTTCACTCATTAATTTTGATGATTGAGAGAAGATATTGGAGGGTCTTTCGAGTCCGAAACTTTTGAGCTGTGCACTGAAACTTTGTTTGGGAATAAGTACGATAACTCATTGATTCATATTCCCATCAGTTGCATGTTTCGCTTCTAGGAAAAACTGAGTGTGAGTGAGTAGACACCGTTGCGACGCTCACTCAGGGTTCATATTTTGTGAGTGTGTGTTCCTGATATGGATTGAATTTTTGAGAGGTTTTGCGGATCTCAAATATTTTTTTTACGGAAACTAAAAAATTATTATTGAAATATTTTCGAAAATTCGTAAATTCTCACTCGGACTTTGTTCAGGCCTCTATTTCGGTCAGAAATTGGGACATAGAGGTGGTAACACATGTAAATTGTTTCCGCTCATGAAATGCCTCATTTTGAGGAATTATGATCTAAAATGGGGAATTTTACTCACTCAAACGTAGATGCTGTTGGTGAGTTCATCGGGCGCTGCAAATCGGTCAAGCTATTGTGTTCGATGAGACGATGGAGTTTGTAACGTTTTTCGGGATGAAAATTGACAAGTTGCGGGTTCAAATCCCAAAACATGAATATATTTCGAAATTCGAAAAATCACTCATTTCACATAGTTCAGTGCCGAAATTTGCAAGAAACTTGCGTCATGACGTAGAGAAGCGATAGCATTTCTTTCGTCTTGCGAAAGTGGTAGTGATGATATTTATTGAATCTTTTCCATTTTCAATGATGATGCATTGGGCAACTCGGTCGGCAAATGAGTGAAATTTCAATTGGGCATATCTTTCTTTGCATTGAAGGTAGAAGTCCGAAACTTTGATACAATGTAGATATCTATGAGTAGTGTCTATATTGACATTTTGAGAACGGTCTAAATGATATTTTGGGGAAAATGAGTAATTTTCTAAAATTCCATACTTGTTTAATTTGGCGATTTGGGGTACTTAGAAATGAGCTAGAAACTTCATTTTGGGCTCAAATGAAGCGGAATCCAAAGCAGGGTGTGAATTATGGCGTTAAAATTTTTTTAATTCAATTATTTTTAATATATGGACAAATGAGTTTTTAAAAATGTTTTGGTCGTTATTTCGTCATTGGAACGTGTTTTGAACCGTTTTTGGGGCCAAATATGACATTTCGACTTGTGCAATGCCGACGCATTTGAAAAAATTCGAAAAAATTCGATAAAAGTCCACGGATATTAAAATGTTATTTTCAATGGAATTACGCCAAAAAATGAGAATCGCTGCCACTACCAATTTGATTACCTTACAGACAGATACTTTTAGGGCCGTTAGTAAACTCTACGGGGTAAATACGCTAAAAATGCGTAAAAATGACACAAAAATTGCATTTTTCCGAGTTTGAAAGTGATTCGAGGTAATTGCAGTGTCCCGCGAGTTTGACTAATATCTGAGTAACAATTATGCCGCTCGGCGAGTTGCGTAGCGCTCGTCGAGCGGCCCCAAAACTTAAGCTCGATTTAATCGACCCCTGAATTTAACGCGCGACAGCGCGTTCCCCAATGATTATCTTTAAGGAGCTGAACAGGTGTCGATGTTTTTCTATTAAACGAGAATTATCTTTGGTTTTGATGCCGGATTGCGGTTGTAGTTTCATTTAGCGATTTTTATTTTATTGATGATTTATTGCTGTTTTGTTTTTGATTGTTGCGGGATTGGATTATTTAAAGGCTCTGCATGAATAACTGAGACGCCCTCTGATGTGTGGTGATTTACAGCTAACTCACATCATTTATTCCTGGAAACAAATATATTTTAGATTTTTGGGGTTCATTTGAGAATATTGATAATAATTGAATATGTCATGAAGTTGGTGAATATTTGGCGTTTTCTGTTGAAGGTTTCAAATGAATTTTCAGATCAAATGGTTAGTATCGCCTGTGAAAGTGAGTATTCTATTCTGATTTGAGAGGTGGCTAATTTTTGTGGGTTATGGGAAGCCAAATTTTCGTACGTCTGGGTTTGGTGAAATTTTGAATAGCTTTTAAAGAATGTGTTTTTTTAACCACATGTGTAAGTAGAATTTTGAATGAGGCTTATGTAGTTCAACTTGGGACTAGGAATTGTTTAATATATTCTGGTCGAATGGACAATCATACTTATATGGTTTTAAGTATGTTCGACCGGAGGTAATTTCTGGATTTTATACTGAAATTTCTCTTTCTTCTTGACTCGGTTTAGAATATTGTGAAGCAACTTGCAGTCGATCTTCATGTAAGGGATTTAGGTAATTTTAAGTTTTGATTTAGGTGAAGGTATTCCATTTTTTGCAGCATATGTTAAATTCCGTTGGGTGAATTGATACGAAACAGAGGTTGGACGTCAAGATAGATGGAATAAAATAAGAGAGGTCAAAAATTCAACAATAAAATATGATAGAATAGGTTTTCTTTTCTACTCAGGATAAAATAGCTTTGGTTGGTTTGGAATAGACTAGGTTGGGTTAGATTAGACTAGGTTGGGTTAGATTAGTTTAGGTTGGGTTAGATTAGTTTAGGTTGGGTTAGATTAGTTTAGGTTGGGTTAGATTAGTTTAGGTTGGTTTTATAATATAAGACGTTTACATCTGATTGATTTGGTAAGGATGTGTTATTCATAAAAAGAGGTCGATGAAAGGATTTTTGACCTGTAAATATATGGTTGTTAAGTTTTATACATGGTATTTGTTAATGGTATCGGAAAATGAACTGATGTTGGTGTTTGAAAGTTCAACATAGAGCGTAGAGTTGAATATATTGTACGTATCGTTTTGTAATTTGAGACGATGGTGTATCTGATTGTGTTGGATAATTGTGGTTATTTTGATAAGTGTGCGCGACATATGTGTGTGTATGTGTGTGTGTGTGTGTGGGAGTGTGTGTAGAGTGTGAGCGTTGGGATGATGGGGTGTTTGTGTGTGTGGGTGTGTGTGTGTGTGGTCCGCCCCCGGTCTGTGCTGGTTTTTGCGCGGGCGGACCCTCGGAGAGGTTCCGGAGGAAAAACTAACACTAAATAGCGCAAAAAGAAAAAAAAAATAATTTCAAAAAAATTCTGGGTGGCCGCGCCGAGACCCGGAGACATGGCATATACCCGGACGTGTAGGTAAAATCCCTACAAGCACCCAGAACGCGTGGTCGCAGCGCGCTCAAATTTGGTGAGCAGAAAGACGACCATCTCGATATTACCCGTACCAAGTTTCATTTTGATCGTGCGAGAACTTTTCATTCAATGGCGGGTCAAATGTCGAAAATCGCCCAAAAACGACGTCGTTTCAAACTGTTGCCAAACACCCTTAGAGTGCACTTAGGCGGCTCAAATTACAGGATGTGGTAGATAAAATGTTGGAGTAGGTGCTGAGGTTGCCATTTTGCGATACGTTGATAAAAAGTATTCCTTTGAGCTCCTCAAAGTTGACCAAAAATTTTTTTTCGATTTCAGTCGAAATTTTGACATTTTTTATTGGACAAACTACGTGAGTTTGCAATTTCAAACTTTGATAGGTGATAGATTTTCGAGAGTTCTACTCACCATAAAATCAGCAATTCTCAAAACGATTAAGTTTGGACGCAACTTTGGAACAAATTTTGACACGAAATTTCCGTGAGTTTGGGTGAGTTTCAAAACATAGTCCTGAGTTTTGAAGGCAATACCTGAGGGTCTCAAAACATGGGGTCTTGTTCAAAAAGGTTTGTAGTACCCCAAACGAAAATTATAGAGTGTTTTCTCGAATGGTTGAACATTTGTGCAACTTTAAAGTTGAAGTAAAAAAACGCGTTTTTTAAAAAGTCATTTTTGGCCGCCATTTGTGACGTTGTTTGACCGAGTGAGGACTTCAAAAGTTGATACCACCCAGATTTGACCTTTTTCTCAAAGTTATCAAGTTTACAGTTTGCCATGAGTGATGCTTTTCTCAAAAAAATGTCCCAAACACAAGCCCCAAACCCTCAAAAAACCGCCTCAAACTTGTTTGAGGAAAATGGGTGCGACCCACGAAAAACTTTATTTAACACTTTCTGCTCGGTTTTTGGTCGTTTATACCATAATTCTTTTGCTGGTCGAATTTCGGCTTCGTTTGAGCGTCAGAATTTTTTTTCCATTTTTTCAGCTTATTTCGGATATTCGTCCCCCCCAAAACCCCACTTGCTCACCTTTGACGGAGTTGAAAAAACACTTGAATGATGCGCCTCGACGAGACCTTTCGTTTGGTACCACGCTCAAAGTTGTAGCTCATCAAACTTTTGAAAAAAGTTCAAAAAACTAAAATTGGCTCCTCAAATCTCGTGATTTTTCTAAGTCCTTAGGGGTGAAATATTCGACCCCAATTTAAGGCCTCTAAAAGGCTTTTCGTGGATTTTGACCACACCCATGTTCAAGTAACGACAGAAAATTGATGTTTTCGTCAGTTTTGTTGAAAAATGAGTGCTTGATAATGATTTTTTCGATTTCGAAGTTTTACTCATTTTATATCCATTTAGGGACTCGCAGCCATTTTTCAAGGCTTCGACAGTGTTACTAGAGTTGTTAGAAATATTTGTTCTCTTCGAAGTGACCCCCATAACACGTATTTTTGAGCACTCATTTTTCACTCAATTAGAGTATGCATCAATTTTTACTTTTTTGATGCGTTTATCGACTTCCTACGGAAAATTTTATAGAGACGAAATGTCTTGCAAATTGCTGATTTACCCTTAGGTAAGGTTTTTTCACTTCCGACGACGTTTTCAAATTTTTTTTCCAGATCCGGATATTCGAGTCCAAAAATTACCAAGTCCAAATGCCAATAGATATAAAGCCCCGATGACTCCAAGGTGACGCAATTATTGATATCGAATTTTCGAAAAGTTTTGGTGTCCCAAACGTCAATTTTTGATGACTATATCACATTATTTTATTGTTAAGAAATCCATTGAATGATATATACCAGAAAATGAGCTCATTTTGTTCTCGTACATCGATTTCGCTGTTAATTTGTGCGACGCTAGTCCTAGAACCGCGATGCCATTTGTTTCCAACTTGAGGTAAGCACCAATGTTGTGCGTTTCAATGAATGCGACCATGATAAAAGTGTTGTAGTAGATGCTCTCATATATATGCAAAGTGAGTGAAATTTTAAACGCTCATTTCTGCTCACTTTGCGTTTTGAAGAGGAAGAAACTGTTGGCGAGTGTTGACGAATAAGAGGGTTTGCAGAGTTGCCGGCTTTTGATTTTAGTTATGATACAATGAGCATGCAAACAATATAATACTCGGCAAATGTCATCAATGACTCATAAAAATCGAGCGATATCTCGTATTTGAGCATTTTGATTGTGTGTCAAAATTCATGATGAGTTTTTATTGGCGTTTTTATTCATGGAATTCTGAAATATGCCTGCAAATGGTCGAGCTACTGATACACACATTTCGTATTGGAAACGGCTCATTAATAAACGAGCGTTTTGGAATAGAGCGCATCATGCTCGGGCTGTCGATCACGATATAAGGTACTGTGAGTTGATGTTTCACTCATTAATTTTGATGATTGAGAGAAGATATTGGAGGGTCTTTCGAGTCAGAAACTTTTGAGCTGTGCACTGAAACTTTGTTTGGGAATAAGTACGATAACTCATTGATTCATATTCCCATCAGTTGCATGTTTCGCTTCTAGGAAAAACTGAGTGTGAGTGAGTAGACACCGTTGCGACGCTCACTCAGGGTTCATATTTTGTGAGTGTGTGTTCCTGATATGGATTGAATTTTTGAGAGGTTTTGCGGATCTCAAATATTTTTTTTACGGAAACTAAAAAATTATTATTGAAATATTTTCGAAAATTCGTAAATTCTCACTCGGACTTTGTTCAGGCCTCTATTTCGGTCAGAAATTGGGACATAGAGGTGGTAACACATGTAAATTGTTTCCGCTCATGAAATGCCTCATTTTGAGGAATTATGATCTAAAATGGGGAATTTTACTCACTCAAACGTAGATGCTGTTGGTGAGTTCATCGGGCGCTGCAAATCGGTCAAGCTATTGTGTTCGATGAGACGATGGAGTTTGTAACGTTTTTCGGGATGAAAATTGACAAGTTGCGGGTTCAAATCCCAAAACATGAATATATTTCGAAATTCGAAAAATCACTCATTTCACATAGTTCAGTGCCGAAATTTGCAAGAAACTTGCGTCATGACGTAGAGAAGCGATAGCATTTCTTTCGTATTGCGAAAGTGGTAGTGATGATATTTATTGAATTTTTTCCATTTTCAATGATGATGCATTGGGCAACTCGGTCGGCAAATGAGTGAAATTTCAATTGGGCATATCTTTCTTTGCATTGAAGGTAGAAGTCCGAAACTTTGATACAATGTAGATATCTATGAGTAGTGTCTATATTGACATTTTGAGAACGGTTTAAATGATATTTTGGGGAAAATTAGTAATTTTCTAAAATTCCATACTTGTTTAATTTGGCGATTTGGGGTACTTAGAAATGAGCTAGAAACTTCATTTTGGGCTCAAATGAAGCGGAATCCAAAGCAGGGTGTGAATTATGGCGTTAAAATTTTTTTAATTCAATTATTTTTAATATATGGACAAATGAGTTTTTAAAAATGTTTTGGTCGTTATTTCGTCATTGGAACGTGTTTTGAACCGTTTTTGGGGCCAAATATGACATTTCGACTTGTGCAATGCCGACGCATTTGAAAAAATTCGAAAAAATTCGATAAAAGTCCACGGATATTAAAATGTTATTTTCAATGGAATTACGCCAAAAAATGAGAATCGCTGCCACTACCAATTTGATTACCTTACAGACAGATACTTTTAGGGCCGTTAGTAAACTCTACGGGGTAAATACGCTAAAAATGCGTAAAAATGACACAAAAATTGCATTTTTCCGAGTTTGAAAGTGATTCGAGGTAATTGCAGTGTCCCGCGAGTTTGACTAATATCTGAGTAACAATTATGCCGCTCGGCGAGTTGCGTAGCGCTCGTCGAGCGGCCCCAAAACTTAAGCTCGATTTAATCGACCCCTGAATTTAACGCGCGACAGCGCGTTCCCCAATGATTATCTTTAAGGAGCTGAACAGGTGTCGATGTTTTTCTATTAAACGAGAATTATCTTTGGTTTTGATGCCGGATTGCGGTTGTAGTTTCATTTAGCGATTTTTATTTTATTGATGATTTATTGCTGTTTTGTTTTTGATTGTTGCGGGATTGGATTATTTAAAGGCTCTGCATGAATAACTGAGACGCCCTCTGATGTGTGGTGATTTACAGCTAACTCACATCATTTATTCCTGGAAACAAATATATTTTAGATTTTTGGGGTTCATTTGAGAATATTGATAATAATTGAATATGTCATGAAGTTGGTGAATATTTGGCGTTTTCTGTTGAAGGTTTCAAATGAATTTTCAGATCAAATGGTTAGTATCGCCTGTGAAAGTGAGTATTCTATTCTGATTTGAGAGGTGGCTAATTTTTGTGGGTTATGGGAAGCCAAATTTTCGTACGTCTGGGTTTGGTGAAATTTTGAATAGCTTTTAAAGAATGTGTTTTTTTAACCACATGTGTAAGTAGAATTTTGAATGAGGCTTATGTAGTTCAACTTGGGACTAGGAATTGTTTAATATATTCTGGTCGAATGGACAATCATACTTATATGGTTTTAAGTATGTTCGACCGGAGGTAATTTCTGGATTTTATACTGAAATTTCTCTTTCTTCTTGACTCGGTTTAGAATATTGTGAAGCAACTTGCAGTCGATCTTCATGTAAGGGATTTAGGTAATTTTAAGTTTTGATTTAGGTGAAGGTATTCCATTTTTTGCAGCATATGTTAAATTCCGTTGGGTGAATTGATACGAAACAGAGGTTGGACGTCAAGATAGATGGAATAAAATAAGAGAGGTCAAAAATTCAACAATAAAATATGATAGAATAGGTTTTCTTTTCTACTCAGGATAAAATAGCTTTGGTTGGTTTGGAATAGACTAGGTTGGGTTAGATTAGACTAGGTTGGGTTAGATTAGTTTAGGTTGGGTTAGATTAGTTTAGGTTGGGTTAGATTAGTTTAGGTTGGGTTAGATTAGTTTAGGTTGGTTTTATAATATAAGACGTTTACATCTGATTGATTTGGTAAGGATGTGTTATTCATAAAAAGAGGTCGATGAAAGGATTTTTGACCTGTAAATATATGGTTGTTAAGTTTTATACATGGTATTTGTTAATGGTATCGGAAAATGAACTGATGTTGGTGTTTGAAAGTTCAACATAGAGCGTAGAGTTGAATATATTGTACGTATCGTTTTGTAATTTGAGACGATGGTGTATCTGATTGTGTTGGATAATTGTGGTTATTTTGATAAGTGTGCGCGACATATGTGTGTGTATGTGTGTGTGTGTGTGTGGGAGTGTGTGTAGAGTGTGAGCGTTGGGATGATGGGGTGTTTGTGTGTGTGGGTGTGTGTGTGTGTGGTCCGCCCCCGGTCTGTGCTGGTTTTTGCGCGGGCGGACCTCTCTTTGAGGTTCCGAAGGAAAACTAAAAAAAAAATGCGCAAAAAAAAAAAAAAAAAAAATTTCATAAAAATCTGGGTGGCCGCGCCGAGTAAAGAAGGACTGTAGTGCGTACGTGTAGTGCATGGGCGCATTCTCGGAAACGGCTGGTCCCAGCGCGCTCAAATTTGGTGAGCAGAAAGACCCCCATCTCGACATTATCTGTGCCAAGTTTCGTTTCGATCGTGCGAAAATTTTAAATTTAATGAAGGTTCAATGGTGAAAAAATAGCCAAAAATTGCACTTTTTCAAACTGCTGCCAAACATACTTAGAATGCACCTAGGCGGCCCAAATTACAGGATGTGGTAGATAAAATGTTGGAGTAGGTGCTGAGGTTGCCATTTTGCGATACGTTGATAAAAAATATCCCTTTGAGCTCCTCAAAGTTGACCAAAAATTTTTTTTCGATTTCAGTCGAAATTTTGACATTCTTTATTGGACAAACTACGCAAGTTTGCAAACTCAAACTTTGATAGGTGATAGATTTTCAAAAGTTCTACTCACTATGAAATCAGCGGTTCTCAAAACGATCAAGTTTCGATGCAACTTTGGAACAAAAACTGACACGAAATTTCCGTGAGTTTGGGTGAGTTTCAAAACATGTTTGTCCGGGGTTTTGGTGATACTTGAGAGTTCGAACAGTTGACATCTTATTCGAAAAGCTTGGTCCTAGTTGCAGCAAGTTTTACAGAGTGCCATCTTTCGAAATTCAAATTTTGTGCAACTTTAAAGTTGAAGTAAAAAAACGCGTTTTTTCAAAGGTCATTTTTGGCCGCCATTTGTGACGTTGTTTGACCGAGTGAGGACTTCAAAAGTTGATACCACCCAGATTTAAACTTTTTCTCAAAGGTATCAAGTTTACAGTTTGCCATGAGTGATGCTTTTCTCAAAAAAATGTCCCAAACACAAGCCCCAAACCCTCAAAAAACCGCCTCAAACTTGTTTGAGGAAAATGGGTGCGACCCACGAAAAACTTTACTTAACACTTTCTGCTCGGTTTTTGGTCGTACATACCATAATTCTTTTGCTGGTCGAATTTCGGCTTCGTTTGAGCGTCAGAATTTTTTTTCCATTTTTTCAGCTTATTTCGGATATTCGTCCCCCCCAAAAGCCCACTTGCTTACCCTCGACAGAGTTGAAAAAACACTTGAATGATGCGCCTCGACGAGACCTTTCGTTTGGTACCACGCTCAAAGTTGTAGCTCATCAAACTTTTGGAAAAAGTCCAAAAAACTAAAATTGGGGTTCAAATCTCGTGAATTTTTCTAAGTCCTTAGGGGTGAAATATTCGATCCCAATTTAAGGCCTTTAAAAGGCTTTTCATGGGTTTTCGACCACTCGCATGTCCAAGTAACGACAGGAAATTGATGTTTTCGTTAGTTTTGTTAAGAAATGAGTGCTTGATAATGATTTTTTCGATTTCGAAGTTTTACTCATTTTATGTCCATTTAGGCACTCGCAGCTATTTTTCAAGGCTTCGACAGTGTTACTAGAGTTGTTAGAAATATTTGTTCTCTTCGAAGTGACCCCGAAAAGACGTATTTTTGAGCACTCATTTTTCACTCAATTAGAGTATGCATCAATTTTTACTTTTTTGATGCGTTTATCGACGTCCTACGAAAAAATTTATAGAGATGAAATGTGTTGAAAATTGCCGATTTACCCTATGGTAAAGTCTTTGCACCTCCGAAGGCTTGTTTGAAATTATTTTTTTCAAATCCAAAATTTCGAGTCGTAAAATTTACAAGTCCAGATGCTTAGAGACAAGGGGCCGATGACTGCAAGTCGACGTAATATTTGATATCGATTTTCTCTAAATGTTTCGATGTTTTAAACGTCAATTTTTGATGACTATAGCACATTATTTGAATGTTAAGAAATCCATTGATTGATACATACCAGAAAATGAGCTCATTTTTTTCTCGTACATCGATTTCGCTGTTAATTTGTGCGACGCTAGTCCTAAGAACCGCGATGCCATTTGTTTCAAACTTGAGGTAAGCACTAATGTTGTTCGTTTCAATGTATGCCACCAAGATAAAAGTCTTGTAATAGATGCTCTCATATACATGCAAAGTGAGTGAAATTTTAAAACGCTCATTTCTGCTCACTTAGCGTTTTGAAGAGGAAGAAACTGTTGGCGACTGATGAAGAATAAGAGGGTTTGCAGAGTTGCCGGCTAGTGATTTTAATTATGGTACATTGAGCGTGCAAACAATATAATACTCGGCATATGTCATCAATGACTCATCAAAATCGAGCGATATCTCGTATTTGAGCTCTTTGATTGTGGATCAAAATTCATGATGAGTTTTTATTGGCGTATTTTATTCATGGAATTCTGAAATATGCCTGCAAATGATCGAGATACTGACACACACATTTCGTATTGTAAACGGCTCATTAATAAACGAGCGTTTTGGAATAGAGCGCATCATGCTGGGGCTGTCGATCACGATATGGGGTACTGTGAGTTGATGTTTCACTCAGTAATTTTGATGATTGAGAGAAGATATTGGAGGGTCTTTTGAGTCAGGAACTTTTGAGCTGTGCACTGAAACTTTGTTTGGGAATAAGTACGAGAACTCATTGATTTACTCACTCATATTCCCATCAGTTGCACGTATCGTTTCTAGGAAAAACTGAGTGTAAGTGAGTAGACACCATTTCGACGCTCACTCATGGCTCATATTTTGTGAGTGTGTGTTCCTGATATGGTTTGAATTTTTGAGAGGTTTTGCGGATCTCAAATATTTTATTTACGGAAACTAAAATATTATTACTGAAATATTTCCGAAAATTCGTAAATTCTCACTCGGACTTTGTTCAGGCTTCTATTTCGGTCAGAAATTTGGACATAGAGGTGGTAACACATTTAAATTGTTTCCGCTCATGAAATGCCTCATTTTGAGGAATTATGATCTTAAATGGGGAATTTAACTCACTCAAACGTAGATGCTGTTAGTGAGTTCATTGGGGGCTGCAAATCGGTCAAGCTATTGTATATGATGAGACAAAAGATTTTGTAATGTTTTTCGGGACGAAAATTGACCAGTTGCGTGTTCAAATCCCAAAACATGAATTTATTTAGAAATTCAGAAAATCACTCATTTCACATTCTTCAGTGCCGAAATTTGCATGATACGTGAGGATGTAGATATGTGATAGCATTTCTTTCGTCTTCAGCAAGTGGGAGTTATCTAAGATATTGATTTTTTTTCATTTTCAATGATGATGCATCGGTGAACTCGGTCAACAATTGAGTGAAATTTTAATTAGGCATATCTTTTTCTGCATTGAAGCTATATGTCCGATATTTTGATACAACGTAGATATGAATGAGTAGTGTCTATATTGACATTTTGAGAACGGTGCAAATGATATTTTGGGGAAAATGAGTAATTTTCTAAAATTCCATACTTGTTTAATTTGACGATTTGGGGTACTTAGAAATAAGCTAGAAACTTCATTTTGGGCTCAAATGAAGCGGAATCCAAAGCAGGGTGTGAATTATGGGGTTAAAATTTTTTTCATTCATTAATTTTTGATATATGGACAAATGAGTTTTTAAAAATGTTTTGGCCGTTATTTCGTCATTGGAACGTGTTTTGAACCGTTTTTGGGGCCAAATGGGACATTTCGACTTGTGCAATGACCACGCATTTGAAAAAATTGGGAAAAATTCGATGAAAGTCCACGGATATTAAAATGTTATTTTCAATGGAAATACGCTAAAAAATGAGAATCGCTGCAACTACCAATTTGATCACTATACAGACAGATACTTTTAGGGCCGTTAGTAAACTCTACGGGGTGAATACGCTAAAAATGCGTAAAAATGGCACAAAAATTGTATTTTTCAGAGTTTGGAAGTGATTCGAAGTAAATGCAGTGTCCCTCGAGTTAGACTAATATCTGAGCAACAATTATGCCGCTCGGCGAGTTGCGTAGCGCTCGTCGAGCGGCCCCAAAACTTAAGCTCGATTTACTCGACCCCTGAATTTAACGCGCGACAGCGCGTTCCCCAATGATTATCTGTAAGGAGCTGAACAGGTGTCGATATTTTTCTATTAAACGAGAATTATCTTTGGTTTTGATGCCGGATTGCGGTTGTAGTTCCATTTAGTGATTTTTATTTTATTGATGATTTATTGATGTTTAGTTTTTGATTGTTGCGGGATTGGATTATTTAAAGGCTCTGCATGAATAACTGAGACGCCATCTGATGTGTGGTGATTTACAGCTAATTCACATCAATTATTCCTGGAAACAAATATATTTCAGATTTTTGGGATTCATTTGAGAGTGTTGATAGTAATTGGATCTGTTATGAAGTTGGTGAGTATTTGGCGTTTTCTGTTGAAGGTTTCAAATGAATTTTCAGAACGAAAGGTTTGTATCGCTTTTGAAACTGAGTAATCTATTTTGATTTGAGAGGTAGCAATTTTTGTGGGTTATGGGAAGCCAAATTTTCGTGCGTCTGTGTTTGGTAAAATTTCGAATAGCTTTTAAAGAATATATTTTTTTTAACCGCATGTATAAGTAAAATTTTGAATGAGGCTTATTTAATTCAACTTGGGACCAGGAATTGTTTAATATGTTCTGGTCGAATGGACAATCATATTTATAGGGTTTTAAGTATGTTCGACCGGAGGTTAATTCTGGATTTTACACTGAAAGTTCCCTTTCTTCTTGACTCGGTTTAGAATATTGTGAAGCAACTTACAGTCGATCTTCATGTAAGGGTTTTAGGTAATTTTAAGTTTTGATTTAGGTGAAGGTATTCCATTCTTTGCAGCATAGGTTGAATTCCGTTGGGTGAATTGATACGAAACAGAGGTTGGACGTCAAGTTAGATGGAATAAAATAAGAGAGGTCAAAAATTCAACAATAAAATATGATAGAATAGGTTTTCTTTTCTACTCAGGATAAAATAGCTTTGGTTGGTTTAGAATAGACTAGGTTGGGTTAGATTAGACTAGGTTGGGTTATATTAGTTTAGGTTGGCTTAGATTAGTTTAGGTTGGGTTAGATTAGTTTAGGTTGGGTTAGATTAGTTTAGGTTGGGGTAATAATATAAGACGTTTCCATCTGATTGATTTGTTAAGGATGTGTTATTCATAAGAAGAGGTCGAAGAAATGATTTTTGACCTGTAAATACATGGTTGGGGAGTTTTATACATGGTATTTGTTAATGGTATCGGAAAATGAATTGATGTTGGTGTTTGAAAGTTCAACATAGAGCATAGAGTGAAGGAAAATGCAGATATCGTTTTGTGATTTGAGACGATGGTGTATCTGATTGTGTTGGATAATTGTGGTTATTTTTAGAAGTGTGCACTGCATGTGTGTGTGTATGTGTGTGTCTGTGTGTGGGAGTGTGTGTAAGAGTGTGAATGTTTGGGGTTATGAAGGTGTTTGTGTGTGTTTGTGTGTGTGTGTGTGGTCCGCCCCCGGTCTGTGCTGGTTTTTGCGCGGGCGGACCCTCGCAGAGGTTCCGGAGGAAAACTAAAACAAAATAGCGCAAAAAAAAAAAAAAAAAAAATTTCATAAAAATCTGGGTGGCCGCGCCGAGTAAAGAAGGACTGTAGTGCGTACGTGTAGTGCATGGGCGCATTCTCGGAAACGGCTGGTCCCAGCGCGCTCAAATTTGGTGAGCGGAAAGACCTCCATCTAGACATTATCTGTGCCAAGTTTCGTTTCGATCGTGCGAAAATTTAAATTTAATGAAGGTTCAATGGTGAAAAATAGCCAAAAATTGCACTTTTTCAAACTGCTGCCAAACATACTTAGAATGCACCTAGGCGGCTCAAATTACAGGATGTGGTAGATAAAATGTTGGAGTAGGTGCTGAGGTTGCCATTTTGCGATACGTTGATAAAAAGTATCCTTTTGAGCTCCTCAAAGTTGACCAAAAATTTTTTTTCGATTTTAGTCGAAATTTTGACATTTTTTATTGAACAAACTACGCAAGTTTGCAAACTCAAACTTTGATAGGTGATAGATTTTCAAAAGTTCTACTCACTATAAAATCAGCGGTTTTCAAAACGATTAGGTTTCGATGTAAATTTGGATTTAATTTTTTTCAAAAATTTATAAGATTTCGGGACGTCGTCCAAACATAGTCCTGAGTTTTGGGGACGATACCTGGAGGTCTCAAACCTTGAGGGCTTGTTCGAAAAGCTTTGTAGTATTCCAAATATGTTTTACAGAGTGCCATCATGGGTTACTTAGATTTTGTGCAACTTTAAAGTTGAAGTAAAAAAACGCGTTTTTTTAAAGGTCATTTTTGGCCGCCATTTCTGGCGTTGTTTGATCGAGTGGAGATTTCAAACTTTGATACCTTCGAGAATGAATCTTTTTCTCAAAGTTATCAAATTTACAGACCATCATGAGCAATACTTTTTCTAAAAAACTGTCCCAAACACAGCCCCCAAAACCTCTGAAAATCTTTCCAAGCGTGCGTGTGGAAAATGGGTGCGACCCACGAAAAACTTTATTTAACATTTTTTGCGAGTTTTGCGATCCTACATACGAAGACTTTTTTGTGGAAAGATTGCTTGAAATTTTTTTTCGTTTTATCGAATTTTGCGATTTCAACAGTGAAATAGCACTTTCTATCTTCTCTAAGACCCCCTTTTTCATGCCTCAGGATATCGAAATTCTCATGAATGATGCGCCTTGGCGAGACCTTTCGTTTGGTACCAAACTCAAAGTTGTAGCTCAATAAACTTTTGAGAAAAATCCAAAAAACTAAAATTGGGGCTCAAATCTCGTGATTTTTCTAAGTCCTTAGGGGTGAAACATTCGATCCCAATTTAAGGCATCTATAAGGCTTTTCATGGATTTTCGACCACACTTATGTTTAAGTAACGACAGAAAATTGATGTTTTCGTTAGTTTTGTTAAGAAATGAGTGTTTGGTGATGATTTTTTCGATTTCGAAGTTTTACTCATTTTACATTCATTTAGGGACACGCAGCAATTTTTAGAGGCATCGAGAGTGTTGCTAGAGTTGTTAGAAATATTTGTTCTCTCAGAAGTGACCCCGATAAAACGTATTTTTGAGCACTCATTTTTCACTCAATTAGAGTATGCATCAATTTTTACTTTTTTGATGCGTTTATCGACGTCGTACGAAAAAATTTATAGAGATGAAATGTGTTGCAAATTGCCGATTTACCCTTAGGTAAAGTCTTTGCACCTCCGACGGCTCATTTGAAATTTTTTTTTCCAGATCCAAAATTTCGAGTCGTGAAATTTACAAGTCCAGATGCTTAGAGACAATGGGCCGAATACTGCAAGTCGACGCAATATTTGATATCGATTTTCTCGAAAAGTTTCAGTGTCTCAAACGTCAATTTTTGATGAATATATCACATTATTTTAATGTTAAGAAATCCATTGAATGATATATACCAGAAAATGAGCTCATTTTTTTCTGGTACATCGATTTCGCTGTTAATTTGTGCGACGCTAGTCCTAAGAACCGCGATGCCATTTGTTTCAAACTTGAGGTAAGCACTATTGTTGTTCGTTTCAATGAATGCCGCCATGATGAAAGTGTTGTAATAGATGCTCTCATATACATGCAAAGTGAGTGAAATTTTAAAACGCTCATTTCTGCTCACTTAGCGTTTTGAAGAGGAAGAAACTGTTGGCGACTGATGAAGAATAAGAGGGTTTGCAGAGTTGCCGGCTAGTGATTTTAGTTATGATACAATGAGCATGCAAACAATATAATACTCGGGAAATGTCATCAATGACTCATCAAAATCGAGCGATATCTCGTATATGAGCTCTTTGATTGTGGGTCAAAATTCATGATGAGTTTTTATTGGCGTATTTTATTCATGGAATTCTGAAATATGCCTGCAAATGGTCGAGATACTGATACACACATTTCGTATTGTAAACGGCTCATTAATAAACGAGCGTTTTGGAATAGAGCGCATCATGCTGGGGCTGTCGATCACGATATGGGGTACTGTGAGTTGATGTTTCACTCATTAATTTTGATGATTGAGAGAAGATATTGGAGGTTCTTTTGAGTCAGGAACTTTTGAGCTGTGCACTGAAACTTTGTTTGGGAATAATAAAAACGAAAACTCATTGATTCATATTCCCATCAGTTGCATGTTTCGCTTTTAGGAAAAACTGAGTGTGAGTGAGTAGACACCGTTTCGAAGCTCACTCAGGGTTCATATTTTGTGAGTGTGTGTTCCTGATATTGATTGAATTTTTGAGAGGTTTTGCGGATCTCAAATATTTTATTTACGGAAACTAAAATATTAATACTGAAATATTTCCGAAAATTCGTAAATTCTCACTCGGACTTTGTTCAGGCTTCTATTTCGGTCAGTGATTGGGATATAGGTGTGGTAACCAATGAAAATTGTTTCTGCTCATGAAATGCCTAATTTTGAGGAATTATGATCTTAAATGGGGAATTTCACTCATTCAAACGTAGATGCTATTGGTGAGTTCATTGGGGGCTGCAAATCGGTCAAGCTATTGTGTTTGATGACACGATGGATTTTGTAATGTTTTGCGGGATGAAAATTGACAAGTTGCGGGTTCGAATCCCAAAACATGAATTTATTTCGAAATTCGAAAAATCACTCATTTCACATAGTTCAGTGCCGAAATTTGCATGAAACGTGCGTCATGATGTAGAGAAGCGATAGCATTTCTTTCGTCTTCAGCAAGTGGGAGTTATCTAAGATATTGAATTTTTTTCATTTTCAATGATGATACATCGGTGAACTCGGTCAACAATTGAGTGAAATTTTAATTAGGCATATCTTTTTCTGCATTGAAGCTATATGTCCGATATTTTGATACAACGTAGATATAAATGAGTAGTGACTATATTGACATTTTGAGAACGGTGCAAATGATATTTTGGGGGAAAATGAGTAATTTTCTAAAATTCCATACTTGTTCAATTTGACGATTTGGGGTACTTATAAATAAGCTAGAAACTTCATTTTGGGCTCAAATGAAGCGGAATCCAAAGCAAAGTGTGAATTATGGTGTTAAAATTTTTTTCATTCATTGATTTTTAGTATATGAACAAATGAGTTTTTAAATATATTTTGGCCGTTATTTCGTCATTGGAACGTGTTTTGAACCGTTTTTGAGGCCAAATGGGACATTTCGAGTTGTGCAATGACCACGCATTTGAAAAATTTATGAAAAAATTCGATAAAAGTCCACGGATATTAAAATGTTATTTTCAATGGAAATACGCTAAAAAATGAGAATCGCTGCAACTACCAATTTGATTACCATACAGACAGATATTTTTAGGGCCGTTAGTAAACTCTACGGGGTGAATACGCTAAAAATGCGTAAAAATGACACAAAAATTGTATTTTTCAGAGTTTGGAAGTGATTCGAAGTAAATGCAGTGTCCCTTGAGTTAGACTAATATCTGAGCAACAATTATGCCGCTCGGCGAGTTGCGTAGCGCTCGTCGAGCGGCCCCAAAACTTAAGCTCGATTTACTCGACCCCTGAATTTAACGCGCGACAGCGCGTTCCACAACTATTATCTGTAAGGAGATGAACAGGTGTCTATGTTTTTCTATTAAATGAGAATTATCTTTGGTTTTGATGTCGGATTGCGATGGTAGTTTTATTTAGTGATGATTTTTATTTTGTTGTGGATTAATGATTGTTTTGTTTTAGATTGGAGCATGTTTAGTTTATTCAAGGGCCCTGCATGAATTACTGAGACTCTATCTGATGTATGCTAATTTACCGCTTGTTTGATCATTTAATCCTGAAAACAAATATAAATTGGGTTGTTGGGGTTAATTTGAGAAATTATTGATAGTAATTGGATCTGTCATGAAGTTGGTGAGTATTTGGCGTTTTCTGTTGAAGGTTTCAAATGAATTTTCAGAACGAAAGGTTTGTATCGCTTTTGAAACTGAGTAATCTATTTTGATTTGAGTGGTAGCAATTTTTGTGGGTTATGGGAAGCCAAATTTTCGTGCGTCTGTGTTTGGTAAAATTTCGAATAGCTTTTAAAGAATATATTTTTTTAACCGCATGTATAAGTAAAATTTTGAATGAGGCTTATTTAATTCAACTTGGGACCAGGAATTGTTTAATGTATTCTGGTCGAATGGACCATCATATTTATATGGTTTTAAGTATGTTCGACCGGAGGTAATATCTGGATTTTAAACTGTAATTTCTCTTTCTTCTTGACTCGGTTTAGAATGTTGAGAAGCAACTTGCAGTCGATCTTCATGTAAGGGATTTAGGTAATTTTAAGTTTTGATTTAGGTGAAGGTATTCCATTTTTTGCAGCATAGGTTAAATTCCGTTTGGTAAATTGATACGAAACAGAGGTTGGACGTCAAGTTAGATGGAATAAAATAAGAGAGGTCAAAAATTCAACAATAAAATATGATAGAATAGGTTTTCTTTTCTACTCAGGATAAAATAGCTTTGGTTGGTTTAGAATAGACTAGGTTGGGTTAGATTAGACTAGGTTGGGTTAGATTAGTTTAGGTTGGGTTAGATTAGTTTAGGTTGGGTTAGATTAGACTTTTTGGGTTAGGTTAGTTTAGGTTGGGTTAGATTAGTTTAGGTTGGGGTAATAATATAAGACGTTTCCATCTGATTGATTTGTTAAGGATGTGTTATTCATAAGAAGAGGTCGAAGAAATGATTTTTGACCTGTAAATATATGGTTGGGGAGTTTTATACATGGTATTTGTTAATGGTATCGGAAAATGAATTGATGTTGGTGTTTGAAAGTTCAACATAGAGCATAGAGTGAAGGAAAATGCAGATATCGTTTTGTGATTTGAGACGATGGTGTATCTGATTGTGTTGGATAATTGTGGTTATTTTGAGAAGTGTGCACTGCATGTGTGTGTGTATGTGTGTGTGTGTGTGTGTGGGAGTGTGTGTAAGAGTGTGAATGTTTGGGGTTATGAGGTGTTTGTGTGTGTTTGTGTGTGTGTGTGTGGTCCGCCCCCGGTCTGTGCTGGTTTTTGCGCGGGCGGACCTCTTTTTGAGGTTCCGAAGGAAAACTAAAAAAAAAATGCGCAAAAAAAAAAAAAAAAAAAATTTCATAAAAATCTGGGTGGCCGCGCCGAGTAAAGAAGGACTGTAGTGCGTACGTGTAGTGCGTGGGCGCATTCTCGGAAACGGCTGGTCCCAGCGCGCTCAAATTTGGTGAGCAGAAAGACCCCCATCTCGACATTATCTGTGCCAAGTTTCGTTTCGATCGTGCGAAAATTTTAAATTTAATGAAGGTTCAATGGGGAAAAATGGCCAAAAATTGCAATTTTTCAAACTGCTGCCAAACATACTTAGAATGCACTTAGGTGGCTCAAATTACAGGATGTGGTAGACGAAATGTTGAAGTAGATGCTCAGTTTGCCATTTTGCGATACGTTAATAAAAAGTATCCCTCTGGGCTCCTCAAAGTTGACCAAAAATTATTTTTCGATTTTAGTCGAAATTTTGACATTTTTTATTGAACAAACTACGCAAGTTTGCAAACTCAAACTTTGATAGGTGATAGATTTTTGAGAGTTCTAATCACTATAAAATCAGCGGTTCTCAAAACGATTAAGTTTCGATGTAAATTTGGATTTAATTTTTTTCAAAAATTTATAAGATTTCGGGACGTCGTCCAAACATAGTCCTGAGTTTTGGGGACGATACCTGGAGGTCTCAAACCTTGAGGGCTTGTTCGAAAAGCTTTGTAGTATTTCAAATATGTTTTACAGAGTGCCATCATGGGTTACTTAGATTTTGTGCAACTTTAAAGTTGAAGTAAAAAAACGCGTTTTTTTAAAGGTCATTTTTGGCCGCCATTTCTGGCGTTGTTTAATCGAGTAGAGATTCCAAACTTTGATACCTCCGAGAATGAATCTTTTTCTCAAAGTTATCAAATTTACAGACCATCATTAGCAATACTTTTTTTAAAAAACTGTCCCAAACACAGCCCCCAAAACCTCTGAAAATCTTTCCAAGCGTGCGTGTGGAAAATGGGTGCGACCCACGAAAAACTTTATTTAACATTTTTTGCGAGTTTTGCGGTCCTACATACGAAGACTTTTTTGTGGAAAGATCGCTTGAAAATTTTTTTCGTTTTATTGAATTTTGCGATTTCAACAGTAAAATCCACTTTCCATCTCCTCTAAGGCCCCTTTTTTCATGCCTCAGGATATCGAAATTTTAATGAGTGATGCGCCTTGGCGAGACCTTTCGTTTGGTACCAAACTCAAAGTTGTAGCTCAATAAACTTTTGAGTAAAATCCAAAAAACTAAAATTGGGGCTCAAATCTCGTGAATTTTTCTAAGTCCTTGGAGGTGAAATATTCGATCTCAATTTAAGACCTCAATAAGGCTTTTCATGGGTTTTCGACCACTCTCATGTCCAAGTAACGGCAGAAAATTGATGTTTTCGTTAATTTTGTTAAGAAATGAGTGCTTGATAATGATTTTTTTGATTTCGTAGTTTTACTCATTTTATATCCATTTAGGGACTCGCAGCCATTTTTCGAAGCATCGAGAGTGTTGCTAGAGTTGTAAAAAATATTTGTTCTCTTGGAAAGGAACTCGATAACACGTATTTTTGAGCACTCATTTTTCACTCAATTAGAGTATGCATCAAATTTTACTCTTTTGATGCGTTTTTCGACGTCGTACGAAAAAATTTATTGAGATGAAATGTGTTGCAAATTGCCGATTCACCCTTAGGTAAAGTTTTTGCACCTCGAACGGCTCGTTTGAAAATTTTTTTTCAGATCCATAATTTCGAGTCGTAAAATTTACAAGTCCAAATGCTTAGAGACTAGGGGCCGAATACTGCAAGTCGACGCAATATTTGATATCGATTTTCTCGAAAAGTTTTGGTGTCTCAAACGTCAATTTTTGATGAATATATCACATTTTTGAAATGTGAAGATAACCATGGAATGAAATATACCAGAAAATGAGCTCATTTTTTTTCTCTTACATCGATTTCGCTGTTAATTTGTGCGACGCTGGTCCTATAGGAGGCGCGATGCCATTTGTCTCAACCTTGGGTTACGCATTAATGCTGTTCGTCTCAAAGAGTGTCACCATGATCAAAGTCTTGTAATAGATGCTCTCATACATGGAAAGTGAGTGAAATTTAAAAACGCTCATTTCTGCTCACTTAGCATTTTGAACCGGAACAAACTCTCGGCGAATGTTGAAGAATAAGAGGGCTTGCAGAGTTGCCACCTAGTGATTTTAGTCAAGGTACGCTGTGACTGCAAACCGTATAACACTCAAAAAATGTCATCACTAACTCATCAAATTGATGCGATATGTCGTTTTTAGCTCTTCTTGTGGTTCAAAATTGATGAAGTGTTTTTCAGAGCTTATTTTATGGTTGGAAATCAGAAATTTGACTTGC
This sequence comes from Morinoia aosen, assembly GCA_030386875.1. Classification (NCBI taxonomy): domain Eukaryota; kingdom Metazoa; phylum Arthropoda; class Malacostraca; order Amphipoda; family Talitridae; genus Morinoia; species Morinoia aosen. The sequence goes on along the minus strand of CM059576.1, from coordinate 20,622,240 downwards.
ACGTGGTGGAAGAATTGATACTCTAATTTCGTGTTGAAAAAGAACTCATTAATGATCGAGCGTTTAGTAATAAAGCGCATCATGCTGACGCTGTCGTTAACGCTAGAGGGTATTGTGAGTTGATATTTCACTCATTAATTTTGATGATTGAGTGAAGAAATAGGAGGATCTTTTGAGTCAAGAACGTTTGAGCTGAGCACTCAAATTTGGTTCTGGAATAGATATGAGAACTCGTTGATTTACTCACTCATATTCCCATCGGTTGTATGTTTCGCTTGTAGGGAAAACTGAGTGTGAATTAGTAGACACCGTTTCGACGCTTACGCAGGGTTCATATTTTGGGAATGTGTGTCCCTGATATGGATCGAATTTTTGAGTGGGTTTTGCGGATCATAAATATTTTATGAACGGAAACTAAAATATTATTACTGAAATATTTTCGAAAATTCGAAAATTCTCACTCGAACTTGGTTCAGGCTTCTATTTCTGCCAGTAATTGGGAAATAATTGTGACAACACATGAAAATTGTTTCCGCTCATAAAATGGCTCATTTTGAGGAATTATGACCGCACATGATGAATTTCACTCATTCAAACGTAGATGCTGTTCGTGGGTTCTTTGGGCGCTGAAAATTGGTCAAGCTATTGTGTTTGATGACACGATGGATTTTGTAATGTTTTTCGGGTTGAAAATTGAGAAGTTGCGGGTTCAAATCCCAAAACATGAATTTATTTCGAAATTCGAAAAATCACTCATATGACATAGTTCAGTTCCGAAATTTGCATGAAACTTGCGTCACAATGTAGATAAGCGATAGCATTTCTTTCGTCTTGCAAAAGTGGTAGTGATGATTTATATCGAATTTTTTCCATTTTCAATGATGATGCATTGGGCAACTCGTTCGGCAAATGAGTGAAATTTCAATTGGACATATCTTTCTTTGCATTGAAGGTAGAAGTCCGAAACTTTGATAGAATGTAGATATCTATGATGTCTGTCTATGCTGACATTTTGAGAACGGTTCAAGCGAAATTTTGGGGAAAATGAGTAATTTCCTGAAATTCCATACTTGTTTAAATTGGCGATTTAGGGTACTTAGAAATAAGCTAGAAACTTCATTTTAGGCTCAAATGAAGCGGAATCCAGAGCAGGGTGTGAATTATGGTGTTAAAATTTTTTTAATTCAATAATTTTTAATATATGGACAATTGAGTTTTTAAAAATGTTTTGGCCGTTATTTCGTCAATGGAACGTGTTTTGAACAGTTTTTCGGGCCAAATGGGACATTTCGACTTGTGCAATGACGACGCAATTGAAAATTTTCGGAAAAAATTCCATAAAAGTCCACGGATATTGAAATGTTATTTTCAAAGGAAAATCGCTATAAAATGAGAATCGCTGCAGCTACCAATTTGATTACCATACAGACAGACACTTTTAGGGCCGTTAATGAACTCTACGGGGTAAATACGCTAGAAATGCGTGAAAATGACATAAAAATTGTATTTTTCAGAGTTTGAGGGTGATTCGAAGTGAATGCAGTGTCCCTCGAGTTTGATTAATATCATAGCAACAACTATGCCGCTCGGCGAGTTGCGTAGCGCTCGTCGAGCGGCCCAAAAACTTAAGCTCGATTTACTCAACCCCTGAATTTAACGCGCGACAGCGCGTTCCACAATTATTATCTGTAAGGAGATTAACAGGTGTCGATGTTTTTCTATTAAACGAGAATTATCTTTGGTTTTGCTGTCGGATTGCGATGGTAGTTTCAGTTAGTGGTGATTTTTATTTTATTGAGGATTTATTTCTGTTGTTTTAGATTGTTGCGGGATTAGATTATTTAAGGGCTCTGCATGAATAACTGAGACGCCATCTGATGTATGGTGATTTACAGCTCATTCACATCATTTATTCCTGGAAACAAATATATTTTAGATTTTTGATGTTCATTTGAAAGTATTGATAGTAATTGGATCTGTCATGAAGTTGGTTAATATTTTGCGTTTTCTGATGAAGGTTTCAAATGAATTTTCAGAACGAAAGGTTAATATCGCCTATGAAAGTGAGTAATCTATTCTGATATGCAAGGTGGCTTTTTTGTGGGTTATGAGAAACCAAATTTTCGTACGTCTGGGTTTGGTGAAATTTTACATAGCTTCTTGAGAATTTCATTTTTTTAACCGCATGTATGAGTAAAATATTAAATTAGGGCCATGTAATTCAAATTGGGACTAGGAATCGTTCAATATATTCTGGTCGAATGGACAATCATATTTATAGGGTTTTGAGTATGTTCGACCGGAGGTTAATTCTGGATTATATACTGAAATTTCCCTTTCTTCTTGACTCGGTTTAGAATATTGTGAAGCAACTTGTAGTCGATCTTCATGTAAGGGATTAAGGTAATTTTAGGTTTTGATTTAGGTGAAAGTATTTCATTTTTTGCAGGATAGGTTAAATTCCGTTGGGTAAATTGATACGAAACAGAGGTCGGACGTTAAGTTAGATGGAATAAAATAAGAGTGATCAAAAATTCAACAATAAAATATGATAGAATAGGTTTTCTTATCCAGTCAGGATAAAATAGCTTTGGTTGGTTTAGATTAGACTAGGTTGGGTTAGATTAGACTAGGTTGGGTTAGATTAGACTAGGTTGGGTTAGATTAGCTTAGGTTGGGTTAATAATATAAGACGTTGCCATCTGCTTGATTTTATAAGAATGTGTTCCTTATGAAAAGAGGTCGGTGATATGATATTTTGACATAAATGTATGGGGTTAGGTCGCGTTTTTTTGATAATTGGTAATGGTGTCGGAAAATCCATTGACGTTGGTGTTTGAATGTTCAACATAGTGCTTAGAGTGGAATGAACTGTACATATCGTTTTGTGACTTGAAACGATGGTGTATCTGATTGTGTTGGATAATTGTGGTTATTTTTACAAGTGTGCGCGACATGTTGGTGTGTATATGTGTGTGTGTGTGTGGGAGTGTGTGTAAGAGTGTGAAGGTTTGGGGTGTAGAGGTGTTTGTGTGTTTGTGTGTGTGTGTGTGTTTGTCCGCCCCCGGTCTGTGCTGGTTTTTGCGCGGGCGGACCTCTTTTTGAGGTTCCGAAGGAAAACTAAAAAAAAAATGCGCAAAAAAAAAAAAAAAAAAATTTCATAAAAATCTGGGTGGCCGCGCCGAGTAAAGAAGGACTGTAGTGCGTACGTGTAGTGCGTGGGCGCATTCTCGGAAACGGCTGGTCGCAGCGCGCTCAAATTTGGTGAGCAGAAAGACCCCCATCTCGACATTATCTGTGCCAAGTTTCGTTTTGATCGTGCGAAAATTTTAAATTTAATGAAGGTTCAATGGGGAAAAATGGCCAAAAATTGCAATTTTTCAAACTGCTGCCAAACATACTTAGAATGCACTTAGGTGGCTCAAATTACAGGATGTGGTAGACGAAATGTTGAAGTAGATGCTCAGCTTGCCATTTTGCGATACGTTAATAAAAAGTATCCCTCTGGGCTCCTCAAAGTTGACCAAAAATTATTTTTCGATTTTAGTCGAAATTTTGACATTTTTTATTGAACAAACTACGCAAGTTTGCAAACTCAAACTTTGATAGGTGATAGATTTTCGAGAGTTCTACTCACTATAAAATCAGCGGTTCTCAAAACGATTAAGTTTCGATGTAAATTTGGATTTAATTTTTTTCAAAAATTTATAAGATTTCGGGACGTCGTCCAAACATAGTCCTGAGTTTTGGGGACGATACCTGGAGGTCTCAAACCTTGAGGGCTTGTTTGAAAAGCTTTGTAGTATTCCAAATATGTTTTACAGAGTGCCATCATGGGTTACTTAGATTTTGTGCAACTTTAAAGTTGAAGTAAAAAAACGCGTTTTTTTAAAGGTCATTTTTGGCCGCCATTTCTGGCGTTGTTTAATCGAGTAGAGATTCCAAACTTTGATACCTCCGAGAATGAATCTTTTTCTCAAAGTTATCAAATTTACAGACCATCATGAGCAATACTTTTTTTAAAAAACTGTCCCAAACACAGCCCCCAAAACCTCTGAAAATCTTTCCAAGCGTGCGTGTGGAAAATGGGTGCGACCCACGAAAAACTTTATTTAACATTTTTTGCGAGTTTTGCGGTCCTACATACGAAGACTTTTTTGTGGAAAGATCGCTTGAAATTTTTTTTCGTTTTATTGAATTTTGCGATTTCAACAGTAAAATCCACTTTCCATCTCCTCTAAGGCCCCTTTTTTCATGCCTCAGGATATCGAAATTTTCATGAGTGATGCGCCTTGGCGAGACCTTTCGTTTGGTACCAAACTTAAAGTTGTAGCTCAATAAACTTTTGAGTAAAATCCAAAAAACTAAAATTGGGGCCCAAATCTCGTGAATTTTTCTAAGTCCTTGGGGTGAAATATTCGATCCCAATTTAAGGCCTCTATAAGGCTTTTCATGGATTTTCGACCACACCCATGTTCAAGTAACGACAGAAAATTGATGTTTTCGTTAGTTTTGTTAAGAAATGAGTGCTTGATAATGATTTTTCCGATTTCGAAGTTTTACTCATTTTATATCCATTTAGGGACTCGCAGCCATTTTTCGAGGCTTCGAGAGTGTTGCTAGAGTTGTTAAAAATATTTGTTCTCTGCGAAAGAAACTCGATAACACGTATTTTTGAGCACTCATTTTTCACTCAATTAGAGTATGCATCAATTTTTACTATTTTGATGCGTTTATCGACGTCCTACGAAAAAATTTATAGAGATGAAATGTGTTGCAAATTGCCGATTTACCCTATGGTAAAGTCTTTGCACCTCCGAAGGCTTGTTTGAAATCATTTTTTTCAAATCCAAAATTTCGAGTCGTAAAATTTACAAGTCCAGATGCTTAGAGACAAGGGGCCGATGACTGCAAGTCGACGTAATATTTGATATCGATTTTCTCTAAATGTTTCGATGTTTCAAACGTCAATTTTTGATGACTATAGCACATTATTTGAATGTTAAGAAATCCATTGATTGATACATACCAGAAAATGAGCTCATTTTTTTCTCGTACATCGATTTCGCTGTTCATTTATGCGACGCTAGTCCTAAGAACCGCGATGCCATTTGTTTCAAACTTGAGGTAAGCACTAATGTTGTTCGTTTCAATGTATGCCACCAAGATAAAAGTCTTGTAATAGATGCTCTCATATACATGCAAAGTGAGTGAAATTTTAAAACGCTCATTTCTGCTCACTTAGCGTTTTGAAGAGGAAGAAACTGTTGGCGACTGATGAAGAATAAGAGGGTTTGCATAGTTGCCGGCTAGTGATTTTAATTATGGTACATTGAGCGTACAAACAATATAATACTCGGCATATGTCATCAATGACTCATCAAAATCGAGCGATATCTCGTATTTGAGCGCTTTGATTGTGTGTCAAAATTCATGATGAGTTTTTATTGGCGTATTTTATTCATGGAATTCTGAAATATGCCTGCAAATGGTCGAGATACTGATACACACATTTCGTCTTGGAAACGGCTCATCAATAGACAAGCGTTTTGGAATAGAGCGCATCATGCTGGGGCTGTCGATCACAATATGGGGTACTGTGAGTTGATGTTTCACTCATGAATTTTGATGATTGAGAGAAGATATTGGATGGACTTTTGAGTCAGGAACTTTTGAGCTGTGCACTTAAACTTTGTTTGGGAATAAATACGAAAACTCATTGATTCATATTATCATCAGTTGCATGTTTCGCTTTTAGGAAAAACTGAGTGTGAGTGAGTAGACACTGTTTCGAAGCTCACTCAGGGTTCATGTTTTATGAGTGTGTGTCCCTGGTATGGATTGAATTTTTGAGTGGGTTTGCACGTCTCAAATACGTTATTTACGGAAACAAAAATATTATTTCTGAGATATTTTCGAAAATTCGAAAATTCTCACTCGGACTTAGTTCAGGCTTCTATTTCGGTCAATAATTGGGATATAGGTGTGGAAACCCATGAAAATTGTTTCCGCTCATGAAATGCCTCATTTTGAGGAATTATTCTCTTAAATGAGGAATTTCACTCATTCAAACGTAGATGCTGTTGGTGAGTTCATTGGGCGCTGCAAATCGGTCAAGCTATTGTGTATGATGAGACGATGGATTTTGTAATGTTTTTCAGGACGAAAATTGACAAGTTGCGGGTTCAAATCCCATAACATGAATTTATTTCGAAATTCGAAAAATCACTCATTTCACATAGTTCAGTGCCGAAATTTGCATGATACTTGCGTCATGATGTAGAGAAGCGATAGCATTTCTTTCGTCTTCAGAAAGGGGGAGTTATGAAAGATATTGATTTTTTTCATTTTCAATGATGATGCATCGGTGAACTCGGTCAGCAATTGAGTGAAATTTTAATTAGGCATATCTTTCTTTCCATCGAAGGTAGAAGTTCGAAATTTTGATAGAACGTAGACATCAATGAGTAGTGTCTATATTGACATTTTGAGAACGGTCCAAATGACATTTTGGGGAAAATGAGTAATTTTCTAAAATTCAATACTTGTTTAATTTGACGATTTAGGGTACTTAGAAATAAGCTAGAAACCTCATTTTGGGCTCAAATGAAGCGGAATCCAAAGCAGGGTCTGAATTATGGTGTTAAAAATTTTTTTATTCATTATTTTTTATTATATGGACAAATGAGTTTTTAAGAATGTTTTGGTCGTTATTTCGTCATTGGAACGTGTTTTGAACCGTTTTTAGGGCCAAATGGGACATATCGAGTTGTGAAATGACCACGCATTTGAAAAATTTAGGAAAAATTTCGATAAAAGTCCAGGGATATAAAAATGTTATTTTCAATGGAAAATCGCTAAAAAATGAGAATCGCTGCAGCTACCAATTTGATTACCATACAGACAGATACTTTTAGGGCCGTTAGTAAGCTCTACGGGGTAAATACGCTAAAAATGCGTAAAATGACACGAAAATTGCATTTTTCAGAGTTTGAAAGTGATTCGAAGTAAATGCAGTGTCCCTCGAGTTTGACTAATATCTAAGCAACAATTATGCCACTCGGCGAGTCGCGTAGCGCTCGTCGAGTGGCCCCAAAACTCAAGCTCGATTTACTCAACCCTTGAATTCAACGCGCGACAGCGCGTTCCACAATTATTATCTGTAAGGAGATGAACAGGTGTCAATGTTTTTCTATTAAACGGGAATTATCTTTCATTTTCATTTCGGATTGCGATGGTAGTTTTAGTTAGTGATGATTTTATTATATCGAGGATTTCTCGTTGTTTTGTTTTAGATTGGAGCAGGTTTAGTTCATTCAAGGGCCCTGCATGAATAACTCAGACTATATCTGATGTATACTAATTTATAGCTTATTCGCATCATTTATTCCTGGAAACAAATATATTTTAAATTTTTGAGGTTCATTTGAGAGTATTGATAGTAATTGGATCTGTCATGAAGTTGGTGAATATTTGGCGTTTTCTGTTGAAGGTTTCAAATGAATTTTCAGAACGAAAGGTTAGTATCGCCTTCGAAAGTGAGTAATCTATTCTGATTTGAGAGGGGGCTATTTTTGTGAGTTATGGTAAGCCAAATTTTCGTGCGTCTGGGTTTGATGAAATTTTAAATAGCTTTTAAAGAATGTATTCTTTTTCACCCGCAAGTATAACTTAATTTTTGAATGAGGCTTATGTAATTCAACTTGGGACTAGGAATTGTTTAATATATTCTGGTCGAATGGACAATCATATTTATAGGGTTTTAAGTATGTTCGACCGGAGGTAATTCTGGATTTTATACTGAAATTTCCCTTTCTTCTTGACTCGGTTTAGAATATTGTGAAGCAACTTGCAGTCGAACTTCACGTAAGGGATTTAGTTAATTTTAAGTTTTGATTTAGGTGAAAGCATTTTATTTTTTGCAGGATAGGTTAAATTCCGTTGGGTAAATTGATACGAAACAAAGGTCGGACGTTAAGTTATATGGAATAAAATAGGAGTGGTCAAAAATTCAACAATAAAATATGATAGAATTATTTTTCTTATCCAGTCAAGATAAAATAGGTTTGGTTGGTTTAGATTAGACTTGGTTGGATTAGATTAGACTAGGTTGGGTTAGATTAGTTTAGGTTGGGTTAATAATATGAGACGTTGCCATCTGATTGATTTGGTGGGGATGTGTTATCCATAAATAGAGGTCGGTGAAATGATTTTTGACCTGTAAATATATGGTTAGGTAAATTTTATACATGGTATTTGATAATGGTATCGGAAAATGAATTGATGTTGGTGTTTGAAAGTTAAACATAGTGCTTAGAGAGGAATAAATTGTACATATCGTTTTGTGACTTGAGACGACGGTGTATCTGATTGTGTTGGATAATTGTGGTTATTTTTGTAAGTGTGCCCTACATGTGTTTGTGTGCATGTGTGTGTGTGTGTGTGTGGGAGTGTGTGTAAGAGTGTGAAGGTTTGGGGTTATGAGGTGTGCGTGTGTGTTTGTGTGTGTGTGTGTGTGGTCCGCCCCCGGTCTGTGCTGGTTTTTGCGCGGGCGGACCCTCGCAGAGGTTCCGGAGGAAAACTAAAACAAAATAGCGCAAAAAAAAAAAAAAAAAATATTTCATAAAAATCTGGGTGGCCGCGCCGAGTAAAGAAGGACTGTAGTGCGTACGTGTAGTGCATGGGCGCATTCTCGGAAACGGCTGGTCCCAGCGCGCTCAAATTTGGTGAGCAGAAAGACCTCCATCTCGACATTATCTGTGCCAAGTTTCGTTTCGATCGTGCGAAAATTTAAAATTTAATGAAGGTTCAATGGTGAAAAATAGCCAAAAATTGCACTTTTTCAAACTGCTGCCAAACATACTTAGAATGCACCTAGGCGGCCTAAATTACAGGATGTGGTAGATAAAATGTTGGAGTAGGTGCTGAGGTTGCCATTTTGCGATACGTTGATAAAAAGTATCCCTTTGAGCTCCTCAAAGTTGACCAAAAATTTTTTTTCGATTTCAGTCGAAATTTTGACATTTTTTATTGGACAAACTACGTGAGTTTGCAATTTCAAACTTTGATAGGTGATAGATTTTTGGAAGTTCTACTCACCATAAAATCAGCAATTCTCAAAACGATTAAGTTTCGATGTAAATTTGGATTTAATTTTTTTCAAAAATTTATAAGATTTCGGGACGTCGTCCAAACATAGTCCTGAGTTTTGGGGACGATACCTGGAGGTCTCAAACCTTGAGGGCTTGTTCGAAAAGCTTTATAGTATTCCAAATATGTTTTACAGAGTGCCATCATGGGTTACTTAGATTTTGTGCAACTTTAAAGTTGAAGTAAAAAAACGAGTTTTTTCAAAGGTCATTTTTGGCCGCCATTTCTGGCGTTGTTTGATCGAGTGAAGATTCCAAACTTTGATACCTCCGAGAATGAATCTTTTTCTCAAAGTTATCAAATTTACAGACCATCATGAGCAATACTTTTTTTAAAAAACTGTCCCAAACACAGCCCCCAAAACCTCTGAAAATCTTTCCAAGCGTGCGTGTGGAAAATGGGTGCGACCCACGAAAAACTTTATTTAACATTTTTTGCGAGTTTTGCGATCCTACATACGAAGACTTTTTTGTGGAAAGATTGCTTGAAATTTTTTTTCGTTTTATTGAATTTTGCGATTTTAACAGTAAAATGGCACATTCCATCTCCTCTAAGGCCCCCTTTTTCTTGCCTCAGGATATCGAAATTCTCATGAGTGATGCGCCTCAACGAGACCTTTCGTTTGGTACCAAACTCAAAGTTGTAGCTCTATATACTTTTGAGAAAAATCCAAAAAACTAAAAATGGGGCTCAAATCTCGTGAATTTTTCTAAGTCCATAGAGGTGAAAAATTCCGTCTCAATTTAAGGCCTCATTAGGGCTTTTCATGGATTTTAGACCACTCCCATGTCCAAGTAACGACAGAAAATTGATGTTTTCGATAGTTTCGTATATAAATGAGTGTTTGGTGATGATTTTTTCGATTTCGAAGTTTTACTCATTTTACATTCATTTAGGGACACGCAGCAATTTTTAGAGGCATCGAGAGTGTTGCTAGAGTTGTTAGAAATATTTGTTCTCTCAGAAGTGACCCCGATAAAACGTATTTTTGAGCACTCATTTTTCACTCAATTAGAGTATGCATCAATTTTTACTTTTTTGATGCGTTTATCGACGTCGTACGAAAAAATTTATAGAGATGAAATGTGTTGCAAATTGCCGATTTACCCTTAGATAAAGTCTTTGCACCTCCGACGGCTCATTTGAAATTTTTTTTTCCAGATCCAAAATTTCGAGTCGTGAAATTTACAAGTCCAGATGCTTAGAGACAATGGGCCGAATACTGCAAGTCGACGCAATATTTGATATCGATTTTCTCGAAAAGTTTCAGTGTCTCAAACGTCAATTTTGGATGAATATATCACATTATTTTAATGTTAAGAAATCCATTGAATGATATATACCAGAAAATGAGCTCATTTTTTTCTGGTACATCGATTTCGCTGTTAATTTGTGCGACGCTAGTCCTAAGAACCGCGATGCCATTTGTTTCAAACTTGAGGTAAGCACTATTGTTGTTCGTTTCAATGAATGCCGCCATGATGAAAGTGTTGTAATAGATGCTCTCATATACATGCAAAGTGAGTGAAATTTTAAAACGCTCATTTCCGCTCACTTAGCGTTTTGAAGAGGAAGAAACTGTTGGCGACTGATGAAGAATAAGAGGGTTTGCAGAGTTGCCGGCTAGTGATTTTAGTTATGATACAATGAGCATGCAAACAATATAATACTCGGGAAATGTCATCAATGACTCATCAAAATCGAGCGATATCTCGTATATGAGCTCTTTGATTGTGGGTCAAAATTCATGATGAGTTTTTATTGGCGTATTTTATTCATGGAATTCTGAAATATGCCTGCAAATGGTCGAGATACTGATACACACATTTCGTATTGTAAACGGCTCATTAATAAACGAGCGTTTTGGAATAGAGCGCATCATGCTGGGGCTGTCGATCACGATATGGGGTACTGTGAGTTGATGTTTCACTCATTAATTTTGATGATTGAGAGAAGATATTGGAGGTTCTTTTGAGTCAGGAACTTTTGAGCTGTGCACTGAAACTTTGTTTGGGAATAATAAAAACGAAAACTCATTGATTCATATTCCCATCAGTTGCATGTTTCGCTTTTAGGAAAAACTGAGTGTGAGTGAGTAGACACCGTTTCGAAGCTCACTCAGGGTTCATATTTTGTGAGTGTGTGTTCCTGATATTGATTGAATTTTTGAGAGGTTTTGCGGATCTCAAATATTTTATTTACGGAAACTAAAATATTAATACTGAAATATTTCCGAAAATTCGTAAATTCTCACTCGGACTTTGTTCAGGCTTCTATTTCGGTCAGTGATTGGGATATAGGTGTGGTAACCAATGAAAATTGTTTCTGCTCATGAAATGCCTAATTTTGAGGAATTATGATCTTAAATGGGGAATTTCACTCATTCAAACGTAGATGCTATTGGTGAGTTCATTGGGGGCTGCAAATCGGTCAAGCTATTGTGTTTGATGACACGATGGATTTTGTAATGTTTTGCGGGATGAAAATTGACAAGTTGCGGGTTCGAATCCCAAAACATGAATTTATTTCGAAATTCGAAAAATCACTCATTTCACATAGTTCAGTGCCGAAATTTGCATGAAACGTGCGTCATGATGTAGAGAAGCGATAGCATTTCTTTCGTCTTCAGCAAGTGGGAGTTATCTAAGATATTGAATTTTTTTCATTTTCAATGATGATACATCGGTGAACTCGGTCAACAATTGAGTGAAATTTTAATTAGGCATATCTTTTTCTGCATTGAAGCTATATGTCCGATATTTTGATACAACGTAGATATAAATGAGTAGTGACTATATTGACATTTTGAGAACGGTGCAAATGATATTTTGGGGAAAATGAGTAATTTTCTAAAATTCCATACTTGTTCAATTTGACGATTTGGGGTACTTATAAATAAGCTAGAAACTTCATTTTGGGCTCAAATGAAGCGGAATCCAAAGCAAAGTGTGAATTATGGTGTTAAAATTTTTTTCATTCATTGATTTTTAGTATATGAACAAATGAGTTTTTAAATATATTTTGGCCGTTATTTCGTCATTGGAACGTGTTTTGAACCGTTTTTGAGGCCAAATGGGACATTTCGAGTTGTGCAATGACCACGCATTTGAAAAATTTATGAAAAAATTCGATAAAAGTCCACGGATATTAAAATGTTATTTTCAATGGAAATACGCTAAAAAATGAGAATCGCTGCAACTACCAATTTGATTACCATACAGACAGATATTTTTAGGGCCGTTAGTAAACTCTACGGGGTGAATACGCTAAAAATGCGTAAAAATGACACAAAAATTGTATTTTTCAGAGTTTGGAAGTGATTCGAAGTAAATGCAGTGTCCCTTGAGTTAGACTAATATCTGAGCAACAATTATGCCGCTCGGCGAGTTGCGTAGCGCTCGTCGAGCGGCCCCAAAACTTAAGCTCGATTTACTCGACCCCTGAATTTAACGCGCGACAGCGCGTTCCACAACTATTATCTGTAAGGAGATGAACAGGTGTCTATGTTTTTCTATTAAATGAGAATTATCTTTGGTTTTGATGTCGGATTGCGATGGTAGTTTTATTTAGTGATGATTTTTATTTTGTTGTGGATTAATGATTGTTTTGTTTTAGATTGGAGCATGTTTAGTTTATTCAAGGGCCCTGCATGAATTACTGAGACTCTATCTGATGTATGCTAATTTACCGCTTGTTTGATCATTTAATCCTGAAAACAAATATAAATTGGGTTGTTGGGGTTAATTTGAGAAATTATTGATAGTAATTGGATCTGTCATGAAGTTGGTGAGTATTTGGCGTTTTCTGTTGAAGGTTTCAAATGAATTTTCAGAACGAAAGGTTTGTATCGCTTTTGAAACTGAGTAATCTATTTTGATTTGAGTGGTAGCAATTTTTGTGGGTTATGGGAAGCCAAATTTTCGTGCGTCTGTGTTTGGTAAAATTTCGAATAGCTTTTAAAGAATATATTTTTTTAACCGCATGTATAAGTAAAATTTTGAATGAGGCTTATTTAATTCAACTTGGGACCAGGAATTGTTTAATGTATTCTGGTCGAATGGACCATCATATTTATATGGTTTTAAGTATGTTCGACCGGAGGTAATATCTGGATTTTAAACTGTAATTTCTCTTTCTTCTTGACTCGGTTTAGAATGTTGAGAAGCAACTTGCAGTCGATCTTCATGTAAGGGATTTAGGTAATTTTAAGTTTTGATTTAGGTGAAGGTATTCCATTTTTTGCAGCATAGGTTAAATTCCGTTTGGTAAATTGATACGAAACAGAGGTTGGACGTCAAGTTAGATGGAATAAAATAAGAGAGGTCAAAAATTCAACAATAAAATATGATAGAATAGGTTTTCTTTTCTACTCAGGATAAAATAGCTTTGGTTGGTTTAGAATAGACTAGGTTGGGTTAGATTAGACTAGGTTGGGTTAGATTAGTTTAGGTTGGGTTAGATTAGTTTAGGTTGGGTTAGATTAGACTTTTTGGGTTAGGTTAGTTTAGGTTGGGTTAGATTAGTTTAGGTTGGGGTAATAATATAAGACGTTTCCATCTGATTGATTTGTTAAGGATGTGTTATTCATAAGAAGAGGTCGAAGAAATGATTTTTGACCTGTAAATATATGGTTGGGGAGTTTTATACATGGTATTTGTTAATGGTATCGGAAAATGAATTGATGTTGGTGTTTGAAAGTTCAACATAGAGCATAGAGTGAAGGAAAATGCAGATATCGTTTTGTGATTTGAGACGATGGTGTATCTGATTGTGTTGGATAATTGTGGTTATTTTTAGAAGTGTGCACTGCATGTGTGTGTGTATGTGTGTGTGTGTGTGTGGGAGTGTGTGTAAGAGTGTGAATGTTTGGGGTTATGAGGTGTTTGTGTGTGTTTGTGTGTGTGTGTGTGGTCCGCCCCCGGTCTGTGCTGGTTTTTGCGCGGGCGGACCCTCGCAGAGGTTCCGGAGGAAAAACTAAAAAAAAAATGCGCAAAAAGAAAAAAAAAAAAATTTCAATAAATTCTGGGTGGCCGCGCCGAGTAAGGAAGGACTGTAGTGCAGACGTGTAGTGCGTGGGCGCATTCTCGGAAACGGCTGGTCCCAGCGCGCTCAAATTTGGTGAGCAGAAAGACCATCATCTAGACATTGTCTGTGCCAAGTTTCGTTTCAATCGTGCGAAAATTTACGATTTAATGAAGGTTCAATGGGGAAAAATAGCCAAAAATGGGTTACGTTCAACTAGTTTGGGTGGGTATCCCCGTTCCATTTGAAGGGCTCATTTTTCAGTATGTTGCAGTAGAAGAGAATCCGCAGAGGGTAGCGGCTCTGTTTTTTGCGATTTTTCGAAATAATCGTCTTTTTTGCGCGTCAAAGTTGAGCAAATTTTTTTTAGCGATTTTTGCAGAAATTTTGACATTTTTTTTTGGACAAAGTATCGATTTTTTATTTTTGAAACTTTGATAGGTGATAGATTTCCAGAAGTTCTACGCACCATAAAATCAACGGCAGTCAAAACGATCAAGTTTCGATGCAACTTTGGCTTGAACTTTACCTAAAAATTTATAGGATTTTGGGACGTCGTCCAAACATGTTTGCCTGGGGTTTTGGTGATACTTGAGAGTCTGAGCAGTTGACATCTTGTTTAAAAAGCTTTGTCCTAAATGCAGCGAAAATTACAGAGTGCCATCTTATACAACTTAAATTTTGTGCAACTTTAAAGTTGAAGTAAAAAAACGCGTTTTTCCAAAGGTCATATTTGGCCGCCATTTCTGGCGTTGTTTGATCGGGTGGAGACTTCAAACTTTGATACCATCTAGAAAAAAACTTTTTCTCAAAGTTATCAAGTTTACAGACCATCACAAGCAATACTTTTCTCAAAAAAATGTCCCAAACCCAGCCCCCAAAACCTCTAAAAATCGCCCCAAACATGCGTGTGCAAAATGGGTGCGACTGACGAAAAACTTTATTTAACATTTTTTGCGAGTTTTGCGATCCTACATACGAAGAGTTTTTTGTGGAAAGATCGCTCGAAAATTTTTTTCGTTTTTTTGAATTTTGCGATTTTAACAGTAAAATGGCACATTCCATCTCCTCTAAGGCCCCCTTTTTCATGCTTCAGGATATCGAAATTCTCATGAGTGATGCGCCTCGGCGAGACCTTTCGTTTGGTACCAAACTCAAAGTTGTAGCTCAATAAACTTTTGAGAAAAATCCAAAAAACTAAAATTGGGGCCCAAATCTCGTGAATTTTTCTAAGTCCATAGAGGTGAAAAATTCGATCTCAATTTAAGGCCTCAATAAGGCTTTTCATGGATTTTCGACCACTCCCATGTTCAAGTAACGACAGAAAATTGATGTTTCCGATAGTTTTGTTAAGAAATGAGTGCTTGATAATGATTTTTTCGATTTCGAAGTTTTACTCAGTTTAAATCCATTTAGGGACTCGCAGCCATTTTTCGAGGCTTCGAGAGTGTTGCTAGAGTTGTTAAAAATATTTGTTCTCTTCGAAAGAAACTCGATAACACGTATTTTTGAGCACTCATTTTTCACTCAATTAGAGTATGCATCAATTTTTACTTTTTTGATGCGTTTATCGACGTCGTACGAAAAAATTTATGGAGATGAAATGTGTTGTAAATTGCCGATTTACCCTTAGGTAAAGTCTTTGCACCTCCGACGGCTCATTTGAAATTTTTTTTTCAGATCCAAAATTTCGAGTCGTGAAATTTACAAGTCCAGATGCTTAGAGACAATGGGCCGAATACTGCAAGTCGACGCAATATTTGATATCGATTTTCTCGAGAAGTTTCAGTGTCTCAAACGTCAATTTTTGATGACTATATCACATTATTTTAATGTTAAGAAATCCATTGAATGATATATACCAGAAAATGAGCTCATTTTTTTCTCGTACATCGATTTCGCTGTTAATTTGTGCGACGCTAGTCCTAAGAACCGCGATGCCATTTGTTTCAAACTTGAGGTAAGCACTATTGTTGTTCGTTTCAATGAATGCCGCCATGATGAAAGTGTTGTAATAGATGCTCTCATATACATGCAAGGTGAGTGAAATTTTAAAACGCTCATTTCTGCTCACTTAGCGTTTTGAAGAGGAAGAAACTGTTGGCGACTGATGAAGAATAAGAGGGTTTGCAGAGTTGCCGGCTAGTGATTTTAGTTATGATACAATGAGCATGCAAACAATATAATACTCGGGAAATGTCATCAATGACTCATCAAAATCGAGCGATATCTCGTATATGAGCTCTTTGATTGTGGGTCAAAATTCATGATGAGTTTTTATTGGCGTATTTTATTCATGGAATTCTGAAATATGCCTGCAAATGGTCGAGATACTGATACACACATTTCGTATTGTAAACGGCTCATTAATAAACGAGCGTTTTGGAATAGAGCGCATCATGCTGGGGCTGTCGATCACGATATGGGGTACTGTGAGTTGATGTTTCACTCATTAATTTTGATGATTGAGAGAAGATATTGGAGGTTCTTTTGAGTCAGGAACTTTTGAGCTGTGCACTGAAACTTTGTTTGGGAATAAAAACGATAACTCATTGAATCATATTCCCATCAGTTGCAAGTTTCGCTTTTAGGAAAAACTGAGTGTGAGTGAGTAGACACCGTTTCGAAGCTCACTCAGGGTTCATATTTTGTGAGTGTGTGTTCCTGATATTGATTGAATTTTTGAGAGGTTTTGCGGATCTCAAATATTTTATTTACGGAAACTAAAATATTATTACTGAAATATTTCCGAAAATTCGTAAATTCTCACTCGGACTTTGTTCAGGCTTCTATTTCGGTCAGTGATTGGGATATAGGTGTGTTAACCAATGAAAATTGTTTCTGCTCATGAAATGCCTCATTTTGAGGAATTATGGTCTTAAATGGGGAATTTCACTCATTCAAACGTAGATGCTATTGGTGAGTTCATTGGGGGCTGCAAATCGGTCAAGCTATTGTGTTTGACGACACGATGGATTTTGTAATGTTTTGCGGGATGAAAATTGACAAGTTGCGGGTTCGAATCCCGAAACATGAATTTATTTCGAAATTCGAAAAATCACTCATTTCACATAGTTCAGTGCCGAAATTTGCATGAAACGTGCGTCATGATGTAGAGAAGCGATAGCATTTCTTTCGTCTTCAGCAAGTGGAAGTTATCTAAGATATTGATGTTTTTCATTTTCAATGATGATGCATCGGTGAACTCGGTCAACAATTAAGTGAAATTTTAATTAGGCATATCTTTTTCTGCATTGAAGCTATATGTCCGATATTTTGATACAACGTAGATATAAATGAGTAGTGACTATATTGACATTTTGAGAACGGTGCAAATGATATTTTGGGGAAAATGAGTAATTTTCTAAAATTCCATACTTGTTTAATTTGATGATTTGGGGTACTTAGAAATAAGCTAGAAACTTCATTTTGGGCTCAAATGAATCGGAATCCAAAGGAGGGTGTGAATTATGGTGTTAAAATTATTTTCTTTCATTAATTTTTGATATATGGACAAATGAGTTTTTAAAAATGTTTTGGCCGTTATTTCGTCATTGGAACGTGTTTTGAACAGTTCATGGGGCCAAATGGGACATTTCGAGTTGTGCAATGACCACGCATTTTAAGAATTTATGAAAAAATTCGATAAAAGTCCACGGATATTAAAATGTTATTTTCAATGGAAATACGCTAAAAAATGAGAATCGCTGCAACTACCAATTTGATTACCATACAGACAGATACTTTTAGGGCCGTTAGTAAACTCTACGGGGTGAATACGCTAAAAATGCGTAAAAATGACACAAAAATTGTATTTTTCAGAGTTTGGAAGTGATTCGAAGTAAATGCAGTGTCCCTCGAGTTAGACTAATATCTGAGCAACAATTATGCCGCTCGGCGAGTTGCGTAGCGCTCGTCGAGCGGCCCCAAAACTTAAGCTCGATTTACTCGACCCCTGAATTTACCGCGCGACAGCGCGTTCCCCAATGATTATCTGTAAGGAGCTGAACAGGTGTCGATATTTTTCTATTAAACGAGAATTATCTTTGGTTTTGATGCCGGATTGCGGTTGTAGTTTCATTTAGTGATTTTTATTTTATTGATGATTTATTGTTGTTTTGTATTTGATTGTTGCGGGATTGGATTATTTAAAGGCTCTGCATGAATAACTGAGACGCCATCTGACGTGTGGTGATTTACAGCTAATTCACATCATTTATTCCTGGGAACAAATATATTGTAGATTTTTGCGGTTCATTTGAGAATATTGATAATGATTGAATATATCATGAAGTTGGTGAATATTTGGCGTTTTCTGTAGAAGGTTTCAAATAAATTTTCAGAACAAAAGGTTAGTATCGCCTGTGAAAGTTAGTATTCTATTCTTATTTGAGAGGTGGCTAATTTTTGTGGGTTATGGGAAGCCAAATTTTCGTACGTCTGGGTTTGGTGAAATTTTGAATAGCTTTTGAAGAATGTGTTTTTTTAACCACATGTGTAAGTAGAATTTTGAATGAGGCTTATGTAGTTCAACTTGGGACTAGGAATTGTTTAATATATTCTGGTCGAATGGACAATCATACTTATATGGTTTTAAGTATGTTCGACCGGAGGTAATTTCTGGATTTTATACTGAAATTTCTCTTTCTTCTTGACTCGGTTTAGAATATTGTGAAGCAACTTGCAGTCGATCTTCATGTAAGGGATTTAGGTAATTTTAAGTTTTGATTTAGGTGAAGGTATTCCATTTTTTGCAGCATATGTTAAATTCCGTTGGGTGAATTGATACGAAACAGAGGTTGGACGTCAAGATAGATGGAATAAAATAAGAGAGGTCAAAAATTCAACAATAAAATATGATAGAATAGGTTTTCTTTTCTACTCAGGATAAAATAGCTTTGGTTGGTTTAGAATAGACTAGGTTGGGTTAGATTAGACTAGGTTGGGTTAGATTAGTTTAGGTTGGGTTAGATTAGTTTAGGTTGGGTTAGATTAGTTTAGGTTGGTTTTATAATATAAGACGTTTACATCTGATTGATTTGGTAAGGATGTGTTATTCATAAAAAGAGGTCGATGAAAGGATTTTTGACCTGTAAATATATGGTTGTTAAGTTTTATACATGGTATTTGTTAATGGTATCGGAAAATGAACTGATGTTGGTGTTTGAAAGTTCAACATAGAAATTGAAGTGAAAGACAATGCACATGTCGGTTCGTGAATTGAGACGATGGTGTATCTAATTGTGTTGGCCAATTGTGGTTATTTTGATAAGTGTGCGCGACATGTTGGTGTGTATATGTGTGTATGTGTGTGGGAGTGTGTGTAAGAGTGTGAATGTTTGGGGTTATGAGGTGTTTGTGTGTGTATGTGTGTGTGTGTGTGTGGTCCGCCCCCGGTCTGTGCTGGTTTTTGCGCGGGCGGACCTCTTTTTGAGGTTCCGAAGGAAAACTAAAAAAAAAATGCGCAAAAAAAAAAAAAAAAAAAATTTCATAAAAATCTGGGTGGCCGCGCCGAGTAAAGAAGGACTGTAGTGCGTACGTGTAGTGCATGGGCGCATTCTCGGAAACGGCTGGTCCCAGCGCGCTCAAATTTGGTGAGCAGAAAGACCCCCATCTCGACATTATCTGTGCCAAGTTTCGTTTCGATCGTGCGAAAATTTCAAATTTAATGAAGGTTCAATGGTGAAAAATAGCCAAAAATTGCAATTTTTCAAACTGCTGCCAAACATACTTAGAATGCACCTAGGCGGCCCAAATTACAGGATGTGGTAGATAAAATGTTGGAGTAGGTGCTGAAGTTGCCATTTTGCGATACGTTGATAAAAAGTATCCCTCTGGGCTCTTCAAAAATGACCAAAAATTTTTTTTCGATTTTAGTCGAAATTTTGACATTTTTTATTGAACAAACTACGCACGTTTGCAAACTCAAACTTTGATAGGTGATAGATTTTCAAAAGTTCTACTGACTATAAAATCAGCGGTTCTCAAAACGATTAAGTTTCGATGTAAATTTGAATTTAATTTTTTTAAAAAATTTATAAGATTTCGGGACGTCGTCCAAACATAGTCCTGAGTTTTGGGGACGATACCTGGAGGTCTCAAACCTTGAGGGCTCGTTCGAAAAGCTTGTTAGTATTTCAAATATGTTTTACAGAGTGCCATCATGGGTTACTTAGATTTTGTGCAACTTTAAAGTTGAAGTAAAAAAACGCGTTTTTTTAAAGGTCATTTTTGGCCGCCATTTCTGGCGTTGTTTAATCGAGTAGAGATTCCAAACTTTGATACCTCCGAGAATGAATCTTTTTCTCAAAGTTATCAAATTTACAGACCATCATGAGCAATACTTTTTTTAAAAAACTGTCCCAAACACAGCCCCCAAAACCTCTGAAAATCTTTCCAAGCGTGCGTGTGGAAAATGGGTGCGACCCACGAAAAACTTTATTTAACATTTTTTGCGAGTTTTGCGGTCCTACATACGAAGACTTTTTTGTGGAAAGATCGCTTGAAAATTTTTTTCGTTTTATTGAATTTTGCGATTTCAACAGTAAAATCCATTTTCCATCTCCTCTAAGGCCCCTTTTTTCATGCCTCAGGATATCGAAATTTTCATGAGTGATGCGCCTTGGCGAGACCTTTCGTTTGGTACCAAACTTAAAGTTGTAGCTCAATAAACTTTTGAGTAAAATCCAAAAAACTAAAATTGGGGCCCAAATCTCGTGAATTTTTCTAAGTCCTTGGGGTGAAATATTCGATCCCAATTTAAGGCCTCTATAAGGCTTTTCATGGATTTTCGACCACACCCATGTTCAAGTAACGACAGAAAATTGATGTTTTCGTTAGTTTTGTTAAGAAATGAGTGCTTGATAATGATTTTTCCGATTTCGAAGTTTTACTCATTTTATATCCATTTAGGGACTCGCAGCCATTTTTCGAGGCTTCGAGAGTGTTGCTAGAGTTGTTAAAAATATTTGTTCTCTGCGAAAGAAACTCGATAACACGTATTTTTGAGCACTCATTTTTCACTCAATTAGAGTATGCATCAATTTTTACTATTTTGATGCGTTTATCGACGTCCTACGAAAAAATTTATGGAGATGAAATGTGTTGCAAATTGCCGATTTACCCTATGGTAAAGTCTTTGCACCTCCGAAGGCTTGTTTGAAATCATTTTTTTCAAATCCAAAATTTCGAGTCGTAAAATTTACAAGTCCAGATGCTTAGAGACAAGGGGCCGATGACTGCAAGTCGACGTAATATTTGATATCGATTTTCTCTAAATGTTTCGATGTTTCAAACGTCAATTTTTGATGACTATAGCACATTATTTGAATGTTAAGAAATCCATTGATTGATACATACCAGAAAATGAGCTCATTTTTTTCTCGTACATCGATTTCGCTGTTCATTTATGCGACGCTAGTCCTAAGAACCGCGATGCCATTTGTTTCAAACTTGAGGTAAGCACTAATGTTGTTCGTTTCAATGTATGCCACCAAGATAAAAGTCTTGTAATAGATGCTCTCATATACATGCAAAGTGAGTGAAATTTTAAAACGCTCATTTCTGCTCACTTAGCGTTTTGAAGAGGAAGAAACTGTTGGCGACTGATGAAGAATAAGAGGGTTTGCAGAGTTGCCGGCTAGTGATTTTAATTATGGTACATTGAGCGTACAAACAATATAATACTCGGCATATGTCATCAATGACTCATCAAAATCGAGCGATATCTCGTATTTGAGCGCTTTGATTGTGTGTCAAAATTCATGATGAGTTGTTATTGGCGTATTTTATTCATGGAATTCTGAAATATGCCTGCAAATGGTCGAGATACTGATACACACATTTCGTCTTGGAAACGGCTCATCAATAAACAAGCGTTTTGGAATAGAGCGCATCATGCTGGGGCTGTCGATCACAATATGGGGTACTGTGAGTTGATGTTTCACTCATGAATTTTGATGATTGAGAGAAGATATTGGATGGACTTTTGAGTCAGGAACTTTTGAGCTGTGCACTGAAACTTTGTTTGGGAATAAATACGATAACTCATTGATTCATATTATCATCAGTTGCATGTTTCGCTTTTAGGAAAAACTGAGTGTGAGTGAGTAGACACTGTTTCGAAGCTCACTCAGGGTTCATGTTTTATGAGTGTGTGTCCCTGGTATGGATTGAATTTTTGAGTGGGTTTGCACGTCTCAAATACGTTATTTACGGAAACAAAAATATTATTTCTGAGATATTTTCGAAAATTCGAAAATTCTCACTCGGACTTAGTTCAGGCTTCTATTTCGGTCAATAATTGGGATATAGGTGTGGAAACCCATGAAAATTGTTTCCGCTCATGAAATGCCTCATTTTGAGGAATTATTCTCTTAAATGAGGAATTTCACTCATTCAAACGTAGATGCTGTTGGTGAGTTCATTGGGCGCTGCAAATCGGTCAAGCTATTGTGTATGATGAGACGATGGATTTTGTAATGTTTTTCAGGACGAAAATTGACAAGTTGCGGGTTCAAATCCCATAACATGAATTTATTTCGAAATTCGAAAAATCACTCATTTCACATAGTTCAGTGCCGAAATTTGCATGATACTTGCGTCATGATGTAGAGAAGCGATAGCATTTCTTTCGTCTTCAGAAAGGGGGAGTTATGAAAGATATTGATTTTTTTTCATTTTCAATGATGATGCATCGGTGAACTCGGTCAGCAATTGAGTGAAATTTTAATTAGGCATATCTTTCTTTCCATCGAAGGTAGAAGTTCGAAATTTTGATAGAACGTAGACATCAATGAGTAGTGTCTATATTGACATTTTGAGAACGGTCCAAATGACATTTTGGGGAAAATGAGTAATTTTCTAAAATTCCATACTTGTTTAATTTGACGATTTAGGGTACTTAGAAATAAGCTAGAAACCTCATTTTGGGCTCAAATGAAGCGGAATCCAAAGCAGGGTCTGAATTATGGTGTTAAAAATTTTTTTATTCATTATTTTTTATTATATGGACAAATGAGTTTTTAAGAATGTTTTGGTCGTTATTTCGTCATTGGAACGTGTTTTGAACCGTTTTTAGGGCCAAATGGGACATATCGAGTTGTGAAATGACCACGCATTTGAAAAATTTAGGAAAAATTTCGATAAAAGTCCAGGGATATAAAAATGTTATTTTCAATGGAAAATCGCTAAAAAATGAGAATCGCTGCAGCTACCAATTTGATTACCATACAGACAGATACTTTTAGGGCCGTTAGTAAGCTCTACGGGGTAAATACGCTAAAAATGCGTAAAATGACACGAAAATTGCATTTTTCAGAGTTTGAAAGTGATTCGAAGTAAATGCAGTGTCCCTCGAGTTTGACTAATATCTAAGCAACAATTATGCCACTCGGCGAGTCGCGTAGCGCTCGTCGAGTGGCCCCAAAACTCAAGCTCGATTTACTCAACCCTTGAATTCAACGCGCGACAGCGCGTTCCACAATTATTATCTGTAAGGAGATGAACAGGTGTCAATGTTTTTCTATTAAACGGGAATTATCTTTCATTTTCATTTCGGATTGCGATGGTAGTTTTAGTTAGTGATGATTTTATTATATCGAGGATTTCTCGTTGTTTTGTTTTAGATTGGAGCAGGTTTAGTTCATTCAAGGGCCCTGCATGAATAACTCAGACTATATCTGATGTATACTAATTTATAGCTTATTCGCATCATTTATTCCTGGAAACAAATATATTTTAAATTTTTGAGGTTCATTTGAGAGTATTGATAGTAATTGGATCTGTCATGAAGTTGGTGAATATTTGGCGTTTTCTGTTGAAGGTTTCAAATGAATTTTCAGAACGAAAGGTTAGTATCGCCTTCGAAAGTGAGTAATCTATTCTGATTTGAGAGGGGGCTATTTTTGTGAGTTATGGTAAGCCAAATTTTCGTGCGTCTGGGTTTGATGAAATTTTAAATAGCTTTTGAAGAATGTATTCTTTTTCACCCGCAAGTATAACTTAATTTTTGAATGAGGCTTATGTAATTCAACTTGGGACTAGGAATTGTTTAATATATTCTGGTCGAATGGACAATCATATTTATAGGGTTTTAAGTATGTTCGACCGGAGGTAATTCTGGATTTTATACTGAAATTTCCCTTTCTTCTTGACTCGGTTTAGAATATTGTGAAGCAACTTGCAGTCGAACTTCACGTAAGGGATTTAGTTAATTTTAAGTTTTGATTTAGGTGAAAGCATTTTATTTTTTGCAGGATAGGTTAAATTCCGTTGGGTAAATTGATACGAAACAAAGGTCGGACGTTAAGTTATATGGAATAAAATAGGAGTGGTCAAAAATTCAACAATAAAATATGATAGAATTATTTTTCTTATCCAGTCAAGATAAAATAGGTTTGGTTGGTTTAGATTAGACTTGGTTGGATTAGATTAGACTAGGTTGGGTTAGATTAGTTTAGGTTGGGTTAATAATATGAGACGTTGCCATCTGATTGATTTGGTGGGGATGTGTTATCCATAAATAGAGGTCGGTGAAATGATTTTTGACCTGTAAATATATGGTTAGGTAAATTTTATACATGGTATTTGATAATGGTATCGGAAAATGAATTGATGTTGGTGTTTGAAAGTTAAACATAGTGCTTAGAGAGGAATAAATTGTACATATCGTTTTGTGACTTGAGACGACGGTGTATCTGATTGTGTTGGATAATTGTGGTTATTTTTTAAAGTGTGCACTGCATGTGTGTGTGTATATGTGTGTGTGTGTGTGGGAGTGTGTGTAAGAGTGTGAAGGTTTGGGGTGTAGAGGTGTGGTGTCTGTTTGTGTGTGTGTGTGTGTGGTCCGCCCCCGGTCTGTGCTGGTTTTTGCGCGGGCGGACCCTCGCAGAGGTTCCGGAGGAAAACTAAAACAAAATAGCGCAAAAAAAAAAAAAAAAAAAATTTCATAAAAATCTGGGTGGCCGCGCCGAGTAAAGAAGGACTGTAGTGCGTACGTGTAGTGCATGGGCGCATTCTCGGAAACGGCTGGTCCCAGCGCGCTCAAATTTGGTGAGCAGAAAGACCTCCATCTCGACATTATCTGTGCCAAGTTTCGTTTCGATCGTGCGAAAATTTTAAATTTAATGAAGGTTCAATGGTGAAAAATAGCCAAAAATTGCACTTTTTCAAACTGCTGCCAAACATACTTAGAATGCACCTAGGCGGCCTAAATTACAGGATGTGGTAGATAAAATGTTGGAGTAGGTGCTGAGGTTGCCATTTTGCGATACGTTGATAAAAAGTATCCCTTTGAGCTCCTCAAAGTTGACCAAAAATTTTTTTTCGATTTCAGTCGAAATTTTGACATTTTTTATTGGACAAACTACGTGAGTTTGCAATTTCAAACTTTGATAGGTGATAGATTTTTGGAAGTTCTACTCACCATAAAATCAGCAATTCTCAAAACGATTAAGTTTCGATGTAAATTTGGATTTAATTTTTTTCAAAAATTTATAAGATTTCGGGACGTCGTCCAAACATAGTCCTGAGTTTTGGGGACGATACCTGGAGGTCTCAAACCTTGAGGGCTTGTTCGAAAAGCTTTGTAGTATTCCAAATATGTTTTACAGAGTGCCATCATGGGTTACTTAGATTTTGTGCAACTTTAAAGTTGAAGTAAAAAAACGAGTTTTTTTAAAGGTCATTTTTGGCCGCCATTTCTGGCGTTGTTTGATCGAGTGGAGATTCCAAACTTTAATACCTCCGAGAATGAATCTTTTTCTCAAAGTTATCAAATTTACAGACCATCGTGAGCAATACTTTTTTTAAAAAACTGTCCCAAACACAGCCCCCAAAACCTCTGAAAATCTTTCCAAGCGTGCGTGTGGAAAATGGGTGCGACTGACGAAAAACTTCATTTAACATTTTTTGCGAGTTTTGCGATCCTACATACGAAGACTTTTTTGTGGAAAGATTACTTGAAATTTTTTTTCGTTTTATCGAATTTTGCGATTTCAACAGTAAAATAGCACTTTCTATCTTCTCTGAGACCCCTTTTTTCATGCCTCAGGATATCGAAATTCTCATGAATGATGCGTCTTGGCGAGACCTTTCGTTTGGTACCAAACTCAAAGTTGTAGCTCAATAAACTTTTGAGAAAAATCCAAAAAACTAAAATTGGGGCTCAAATCTCGTGATTTTTCTAAGTCCTTAGGGGTGAAACATTCGATCCCAATTTAAGGCATCTATAAGGCTTTTCATGGATTTTCGACCACACTTATGTTTAAGTAACGACAGAAAATTGATGTTTTCGTTAGTTTTGTTAAGAAATGAGTGTTTGGTGATGATTTTTTCGATTTCGAAGTTTTACACATTTTACATTCATTTAGGGACACGCAGCAATTTTTAGAGGCATCGAGAGTGTTGCTAGAGTTGTTAGAAATATTTGTTCTCTCAGAAGTGACCCCGATAAAACGTATTTTTGAGCACTCATTTTTCACTCAATTAGAGTATGCATCAATTTTCACTTTTTTGATGCGTTTATCGACGTCGTACGAAAAAATATATAGAGATGAAATGTGTTGCAAATTGCCGATTTACCCTTAGGTAAAGTCTTTGCACCTCCGACGGCTCATTTGAAATTTTTTTTTCAGATCCAAAATTTCGAGTCGTGAAATTTACAAGTCCAGATGCTTAGAGACAATGGGCCGAATACTGCAAGTCGACGCAATATTTGATATCGATTTTCTCGAAAAGTTTCAGTGTCCCAAACGTCAATTTTTGATGACTGTATCATATTATTTTATTGTTAAGAAATCTATTGAATGATATATACCAGAAAATGAGCTCATTTTTTTCTCGTACATCGATTTCGCTGTTAATTTGTGCGACGCTAGTCCTAAGAACCGCGATGCCATTTGTTTCCAACTTGAGGTAAGCACCAATGTTGTGCGTTTCAATGAATGCGACCATGATAAAAGTGTTGTAGTAGATGCTCTCATATATATGCAAAGTGAGTGAAATTTTAAAACGCTCATTTCTGCTCACTTTGCGTTTTGAAGAGGAAGAAACTGTTGGCGAGTGTTGAAGAATGAGAGGTTTTGCAGAGTTGCCGGCTAGGGATTTTAGTTATGATACAATGAGCATGCAAACAATATAATCCTCGGCAAATGACATCAATGACTCATCAAAATCGAGCGATATCTCGTATTTGAGCTATTTGATTGTGGATCAAAATTCATGATGAGTTTTTATCGGCGTATTTTATTCATGGAATTCTGAAATATGCCTGCAAATGGTCGAGATACTGATACACACATTTCGTATTGGAAACGGCTCATTAATAAACAAGCGTTTTGGAATAGAGCGCATCATGCTGGGGCTGTCGATCACGATATGGGGTACTGTGAGTTGATGTTTCGCTCATTAATTTTGATGATTGAGAGAAGATATTGGAGGGTCTTTTAAGTCAGGAACTTTTGAGCTGTGCACTGAAACTTTGTTTGGGAATAAGTACGAGAACTCATTGATTTACTCACTCATATTCCCATCAGTTGCACGTATCGTTTATAGGAAAAACTGAGTGTGAGTGAGTAGACACTGTTTCGACGCTCACTCATGGCTCATATTTTGTGAGTGTGTGTTCCTGATATGGATTGAATTTTTGAGAGGTTTTGCGGATCTCAAATATTTTATTTACGGAAACTAAAATATTATTACTGAAATATTTCCGAAAATTCGTAAATTCTCACTCGGACTTTGTTCAGGCTTCTATTTCGGTAAGAAAATGGGACATAGAGGTGGTAACACATGAAAATTGTTTCCGCTCATGAAATGCCTCATTTTGAGGAATTATGATCTTAAATGGGGAATTTCACTCACTCAAACGTAGATGCTGTTAGTGAGTTCATTGGGGGCTGCAAATCGGTCAAGCTATTGTATATGATGAGAAAAAAGATTTTGTAATGTTTTTCGGGACGAAAATTGACCAGTTGCGTGTTCAAATCCCAAAACATGAATTTATTTGGAAATTCAGAAAATCACTCATTTCACATTCTTCAGTGCCGAAATTTGCATGATACGTGAGGATGTAGATAAGTGATAGCATTTCTTTCGTCTTCAGCAAGTGGGAGTTATCTAAGATATTGATTTTTTTTCATTTTCAATGATGATGCATCGGTGAACTCGGTCAACAATTGAGTGAAATTTTAATTAGGCATATCTTTTTCTGCATTGAAGCTATACGTCCGATATTTTGATACAACGTAGATATAAATGAGTAGTGTCTATATTGACGTTTTGAGAACGGTCCAAATGATATTTTGGGGAAAATGAGTAATTTTCTAAAATTCCATACTTGTTTAATTTGACGATTTGGGGTACTTAGAAATAAGCTAGAAACTTCATTTTGGGCTCAAATGAAGCGGAATCCAAAGCAGGGTGTGAATTATGGTGCTAAAATTTCTTTGATTCATTAATTTTTTATATACGGACAAATGAGTTTTTAAAAATGTTTTGGCCGTTATTTCGTCATTGGAACGTGTTTTGAACCGTTTTTGGGGCCAAATGGGACATTTCGACTTGTGCAATGACCACGCATTTTAAGAATTTATGAAAAATTTCGATAAAAGTCCACGGATATTAAAATGTTATTTTCAATGGAAATACGATAAAAAATGAGAATCGCTGCAACTACCAATTTGATTACCATACAGACAGATACTTTTAGGGCCGTTAGTAAACTCTACGGGGTGAATACGCTAAAAGTGCGTAAAAATGACACAAAAATTGTATTTTTCAGAGTTTGGAAGTGATTCGAAGTAAATGCAGTGTCCCTCGAGTTAGACTAATATCTGAGCAACAATTATGCCGCTCGGCGAGTTGCGTAGCGCTCGTCGAGCGGCCCCAAAACATAAGCTCGATTTACTCGACCCCTGAATTTAACGCGCGACAGCGCGTTCCCCAATGATTATCTGTAAGGAGCTGAACAGGTGTCGATATTTTTCTATTAAACGAGAATTATCTTTGGTTTTGATGCCGGATTGCGGTTGTAGTTTCATTTAGTGATTTTTATTTTATTTATGATTGATTGCTGTTTTGTTTTTGATTGTTGCGGGATTGGATTATATAAAGGCTCTGCAATGAATAACTGAGACGCCATCTGATATGTGGTGATTTACAGCTAATTCACATCATTTATTCCTGGAAACAAATATATTTTAGATTTTTGGGGTTCATTTGAGAATATTGATAAAAATTGAATATGTCATGAAGTTGGTGAATATTTGGCGTTTTCTGTTGAAGGTTTCAAATGAATTTTCAGAACAAAAGGTTAGTATCGCCTGTGAAAGTGAGTATTCTATTCTGATTTGAGAGGTGGCTAATTTTTGTGGGTTATGAGAACAAATTTTCGTACATCTGGGTTTGGTGAAATTTTGAATAGCTTTTAAAGAATGTATTTTTTTACCCACATGTGTAAGTAGAATTTTGAATGAGGCTCATGTAGTTCAACTTGGGACTAGGAATTGTTTAATATATTCTGGTCGAATGGACAATCATATTTATATGGTTTTAAGTATGTTCGACCGGAGGTAATATCTGGATTTTATACTGTAATTTCTATTTCTTCTTGACTCGGTTTAGAATGTTGTGAAGCGACTTGCAGTCGATCTTCATGTAAGGGATTTAGGTAATTTTAAGTTTTGATTTAGGTGAAGGTATTCCATTTTTTGCAGCATAGGTTAAATTCCGTTGGGTAAATTGATACGAAACAGAGGTTGGACGTCAAGTTAGATGGAATAAAATAAGAGAGGTCAAAAATTCAACAATAAAATATGATAGAATAGGTTTTCTTTTCTACTCATCATAAAATAGCTTTGGTTGGTTCAGAATAGACTAGGTTGGGTTAGATTAGACTAGCTTGGGTTAGATTAGTTTAGGTTGGGGTAGATTAGTTTAGGTTGGGTTAGATTAGTTTAGGTTGGGTTATATTAGACTTTTTGAGTTAGGTTAGTTTAGGTTGCGTTAATAATATAAGACGTTTCCATCTGATTGATTTGATAGGGATGTGTTATTCATAAAAATAGGTCGGTGAAATGATTTTTGACCTGTAAATATACGGTTTGGAAGTTTTATACATGTTATTTGTTAATGGAATCGGAAAATGAATTGATGTTGGTGTTTGGAAGTTAAACATAGAGCGTAGAGTGGAATATATATATTGTACGTATCGTTTTGTGATTTGAGACGATGGTGTATCTGATTGTGTTGGATAATTGTGGTTATTTTTTTAAGTGTGCCCTACATGTGTTTGTGTGCATGTGTGTGTGTGTGTGTGGGAGTGTGTGTAAGAGTGTGAAGGTTTGGGGTGTTGAGGTGTGTGTGTGTGTGGGTGTGTGTGTGTGTTTGTGGTCCGCCCCCGGTCTGTGCTGGTTTCTGTGCGCCCGGCGGACGTCTTAGCGAAAATCCGGTGAAAAAACCAAGACCCATACGCGCACAGATTCAAAGGAAGATGAACACCACTTACCCTAGACGCCGCGTGGCGTTCACCGAAGGATTGTTCCTTCTATTGATGTCGCCTTTTTATAGGGTAGCCCCTCGAACGCGTCGTCGCAGCGCCTTCAAATTTGGCAGGCACATAAAAGGCCCTTTTGACATGAACCTAAGCTTTTTTCTTCGAGATCGTGCGAGAACTTTTCCTTCAATGGCCGTTCAAAGGTCGAAAATCGACCGAAATGACACATTTTCAAACTGCTGCCAAACACCCATAGAATGCCTTTAGGCGGCTCTTATTCCAGCATGTGGTAGACGAAACAATGGAGTATACGCCAACGTTGCCATTTTGCGATCCGTTCGTAAAAAGTATCCCTCTTTGCCCCTCAAAGTTTGCGAAAAATTTTTAGGGTATTTTTGACGAAATTTGGAGAATTATTTTGAGAAAACCACGCAGGTTAAATCTTTCAAAGTTTGATAGCTCGTACATTTCCAAAAGTTCTAAGCCTCATAAAATCAGCGGCTCTCGAAGCGATCAAGTTTCGACACAACTTGGGGTAAAAGTTGTCCTCAAAATTTTCGAAAATTTTGTGTGAGGTTTGAGTTTGCCTAAGTATTGAACGGTAATACCTGGGGGTGTCAAACTTTGTAGTCTCGTTTAGAAAGCTTTGTAATATACCCAGCGAGTTTTACAGAGTGCCAGCTTTGAAAACTTGAGTGGTGCGCAACTTTAAAGTTCAAGTAAAAAAACGCGTTTTTTATAAGGTCATTTTCGAACGCCAGTTGTGACGTTGTTTGATTGATTGGTGACTTGAAAATTTGATACGACCTAGTTTCAACCTTTTTCTCAAAGTTATTAGGTTTACAGTTCATCATGAGCAAAACTTTTCTCAAAAAATGGTTCCAAACACAACCCCCAACACCCCCAAAAAATGTTCCGAACCTGTTTTAGGAAAATGGGGGCGATCTACGGAAAACTTCATTTAACATTTTCTGCTCGGTTTTTTGTCGTGCATTCAAAAGTTTTTGGGCAGGTTGAATTTCGGGTTTGTTTGAGCGTGAGACATTATTTTCACTTTTCCAGGCCATTTTTGCCTTTCCTTCACCCCTGAAGCCCACTTCCTCACCTTCGAGGGAGCTGAAAATCACTTGAAAGATGCGTCTTGAGGAGATCTTTCGATTGATACTCGTGTCTCAAAGTTGTAGGCCTTCAACTTTTTGTTCAAATTTGAAAAAACATCAAACCTTAGGGAGGAATCGCAAAAATTTGCCAATCTAACGCAAAAACTGGATACCGATCCACCTTGTAATGAAGTCTCCAGAATGCGAAATTTTTTTAATGACTGAATTTGGGGCCTGAAATGGAACTTTATCGAGTTTAAAGGTTTTATATGGATGCCCATTTTCATGAACTTGGTGCTGTGCTGTTTTTCGATTACGAAACAATATATTTAAATTAATCATTGAAGTTCAAAGTTTTTTCCAATTTCTTTCCATAGGAAGCGATTTTGCTAAGTTTTGAGTGTTTTAATGTGTTGTTAGAGTTCATAAAAATATATTGTATTTCGAGGTAAACATTGTAAGTGCCTTTTTTTGCCTTGAAATTCATGGTTTTTTTTTACATGACGCGTAATTCATCATTTTCAATGGTTTATATTCGTTTCACAGGAAATTTTATAGAGAACAAATGTGTTTAAAACATGCGATTTACCTTATGGTAGGATTATTTCACTTCCAACAAGTTTTGGTACAGAAAAAAAAAATGTGAATTGAGCTTAAAATTTTCGTCTAAGTCGAGAAAATCGGTATGGAAGGCGGTTTGCAGTTGCAATACCTAAATGAGGTTCAGAATTTGAGGCTGAAATCTTGTGCTGCTTGTAGAAGTTGTAATGTAAATGATGTTAGAACTAGAAAGATGACAAAACTAATGTTAAAGTGTCCGCATCATCGTACTGAGCATGTAAAGTGACTTCAATTATAACTCATTTTTGGAATGGAATTGTTAACCCTCATAAAATTGTCTTTGTAATGGATAGAAAATTATTTCAATGGGATACTTGTTGATTAAAGGGCGTTGTTAGGAGAATCCATCCTTCTGTCCCACTGCAGTCATTCCGCACAGTCAACTGTTACATCAGTTTTTCATGAAGAGAGATACGAAATCAACCCATAAGTTGTTGAAAGGGAAAAGTGTCCCCTTTCTTCAATGAAACGAAAGTTGAAAAGAAATTGTTAACATTGTCTACTGAAGATTAACATGATACGTACATTTAAAATGATTCCAACTCGATAAATTTCGTAATAGGAACAGAAATTATTGATTTCCCATATTCATAAATTTCAAGTGTAATGCCTGTTCGATGGGCGAATTGGTCCTCAAAGACGCGGCCTGCCGTGTGTGTGTCCTTTATGACTGGGATAACAAGCAAGATGTGGATACAAAATAGTTATGATTTGTTGATATAACTCCTATCTATTAATGTATAACTCATTTATGTATGTCAAGCTTCGTTGTTACTTGAATCTTTGCCTGAAATACTTAGATATTGAGTGAAGTAGGAACAGCATTTTTGACTTGAGTTACCCCTCGAAGCCGTGCTCAAGCAGGAGGTATGTTCAGTCATTTTGAGACACTGTACAAGTTTGGGTAGTGACTTGAAAAACAAAACGAAAGCGTTGTTCAAAGCTTCGTATGTCGATGAGTTTTTGAGAATTATTTGTGGTACTAGATGGAAATATTATCGGCTCATGAGTCGGAAATACCTCTGTATGAGAATTCAAGATATGAAAGAACTCGCATTTTAACATAGAAAATGGTGCTAAGTTGTTTAGGCGGTGTAAACCAGTGAAGCTATTGAATATGATGGAAGGATCGATTCTATTATGTTTTTCGGGAGTTAAATTGAACATTTACGGGTGAAATCACGAACATGAATTCATTTAGAAATTATAGGAATGGGTCATTTCAATTATTTCGATGCCGAAATTTGAATGAATCTTTAATGAGAAGTCACTTAATGTATGTCAAGCTTAGTTTTTGCTTCAATGCTGTCTTTAAAGATGAAAATATTGAGTAAATGCATAACAGAATTTCTTACTTGAGTTACCCCTCAAAGCTCTCCCTTGAGCTGTGCATGTTTTCAGTTAGTTTGGGATACACAATGTCTCTTCTTGGAACGAAAATTTAAATTTGATGTTCGCGAAATAACTTATTTCGCAGAGATCATGGTTGCAGTTTGCACGAAGCGTGCGGTCTGATGTAGGGGGGCGATAGCTCATTTTTCGTGTGGAGAAAGTGAGATTGAGTTATATTGAGAGGTAATGGTTTTGTTTTCATGGTAAATGATGATGCATTGGTGAACTCGGTTATCAATTGAGTGTAGTTTGAATTAGGCATATGATTTTATGTGCATTGCAGGTAGATGTTGGAAATTTTGATACAATGTACATATGTATGTCTGTTTATGCTGACATTTTGAGATTTGACCTATCGACATTTTGGGGTGAATGAGTAATTTTCGAAAATTGTATGCATGTTCAAATTTACGATGAAGGGTACTTTGAAATCAGGTAGAGAATTCATTTTGGGCTCATATGAAGCGGAGTCAAAAGCAGGGTGCGAATGTTGTTGATTATATTATGTTTATTCATAATTGTTTGATATAGGGAGAAATAAGTTGTGTTAAATGTTTTGTCCGTTATTTCGTCAGTGGAACGTGTTGTGAACTATTTTTGTGGCAATGTCGGACATTTCGACTTGTGCAATAACGAAGCATGTGGAAAATTTAGGAAGAGTTAGACAAAAACGTTGAGGGATATTGAAATTGTATTTGCAATGCAAAAACGCAAAAAAGACGAGAACCGCTGCAGATAATACTTTAATAACCATACAGACTGATGCCTTTAAGCCCGTTAGTAAACTGTACACGGTAACTACACTGGAAATGTGTAAAAATGAGACAGAAATGGCATTTTTTTAGAGTTTGAAAGTTTTTGTAAGGTAAATTCAGTGCCCGTCGAGTGTGACTAATATAAGAGCTGCAATTATGCCGCTCTGCGAGGTGCGTAGCACCCGTAGAGCGGCGCAAGAACTCAGATTTCATTTTCTCAACCTTCGAATTTAACCGCGCGACGGCGCGTCCCATCATTATGAAGCCAATGAAGATGAACAGGTGTCGATGTTGTTGTATGAAACGAGAATTAGCTTTCGTTTTGATGTGGTATTGCGATGTTTGTTTATTTTGGTGATGATTTATATTTTATTGAGGATTTATGGTTGTTTGTTATAGATTGGAGAAGGATTGGATTATTTAAAGGCTCTGCATGAATAACTGCGACGCCATCTGATGTATGGTAATGTACAGCTCATTCACATGATTTATTCGTGAGAACAAGAATACATTTGGTTCTTGTGGTTAGTTTGGAAAGGTATTGATAGTAATTGGATGTGACACGAAGTTGGTTAATATTTGTTGTTTTCTCTTGAAGGTTTGAAATGAATTTTAAGAACGCAAGGTTATTTCTAGCTGATGCAGGTGAGTAATGTATTTTGATGTCTGAGGTGGCAATTTTTGGGGGTTATGGGAAGCGTAATTTGCCTACGTCAGGCTTTGGCGGAATTTGAAATAGCTTTGGTAGAATGTCATTTATTTTTTAACCGCATGTATGATTAAAATTTGGAATGAGGCTCATGTAATTTAAATTAGTTATAGGTAACATGTAATGTATTCTGGTAGAATGAACGAACATATTGATAGTCTTGTAAGCATTTTTGACCTTAGGTGAATTCGTGATTTAATATTAAAATTTCATTCTCCCAGGATTCTGTATGTAATATTGTAAACAAAGTTTCAGTCGCGTTTCATATTAGGGATTTATGTAATTTTAAGTTTTGATTTAGGTGAAGCTATATAATTTTGAGTAGGAAAGGTTAAATGACTTTGTGTAAATTGATGAGAAACAAGGGATTGACGGTAAGTTAA
Source organism: Morinoia aosen (assembly GCA_030386875.1). Lineage (NCBI taxonomy): Eukaryota > Metazoa > Arthropoda > Malacostraca > Amphipoda > Talitridae > Morinoia > Morinoia aosen. The sequence goes on along the minus strand of CM059576.1, from coordinate 20,586,613 downwards.
ATAGAATACAATAAGAGTGGTTACAAATTAAACCAAAAAATTGGATACATGAGGTTATAAAGTCAGGTGGGGATAAAATTGGTTATGTTAGGTTTCATTAGACTAGGTGGGGTTAGATTACTTTAGGTTGGGTTGAGTTGGTTATATTAATTTGGGTTTGGTTCGGAAGTGATTGGTGAACTTATTGGTTGAATTGTGATTGGTGTAGTCATTTTATAAGAGTAGATGTGATTGATTTGTTGAGGTTGTGTTATTCATGGAAAATGTTAGTTACCCCTCAAAGCTGTGCTCCTGCAGCGCATATCTTCAGTTATTCGGATATAGACCAAGAAAATTCCCAGACAGAAAAGAAATTTCAGAATTCAGTGTGTAACCGATGTCTCTTAGATCCGTGTCCAAATTTGAAAGATCACGGTCTGTGAAATGATTTTTAAACTGTTAATATGGGCTTAGGTTACGTTTTTATTTGGTAATGGTGTCGGAAAATGAATTGATTTTGTGTTCGAAAGGTAAACATAGAGCCTAAAATGTCCATTGTACACATCGGTTTGTGAATTGAGACGATGGTGTATCTGATTGTGTTGGCTAATTGTGGTTATTTTTTAAAAGTGTGCACTGCATGTCTATGTGTATAGGTGTGTCTGTGTGTGTGGGAGTGTGTGTAAGAGTGTGAAGGTTTTGGGTGTTGAGGTGTGTGTGTGTGTGGGGGTGTGTATGTGTGGTCCGCCCCGGTCTGTGCTGGTTTTCAATCAAATTTTCTTGACAAGACCTATCACGAGCCTGAGACCGGGCCCCTGTTTTGTTAAGAACACTACGATGGTTGTGAGTGTGGGTGTCGATAGCGGGGAGAGAGGCAAAGGACGTTGGTATCTTCAGCGACATTTCCAACGACACACACAGGATACGACATGGCGTCACCCACTTGCAGTCCTTGGATACAACTTATTTGTGGTGCTACGATCAATCTTTGTACTTTATCCAATGTATGTTTGTTAAAGAAGAGGAATTCACATTGGAAACTAGACACATATATCACTTATACTTTCGTTAGCTCATCGCTAACTAAGAATCATCATTGATCATATTATGTCATTCAGAAGCTAATTATGTTTTTTATGTTATTTCTTTTGTAAATAATCTTTTTGATTAATTTTTACTTCTTAATGTTCGACTATGGAATTTTTCCCATTTCATTGTTTTTTAACTTCTAAGTGGACGGTCTGAGAAAATGCTGTCAAATAGCATGTAAACGTTAAATAAACAAATTATAATTGAATTTTTTAAAATTCCTCAATGTATCAAAGAAACTAGGTTACTTTATTGGTTTAAAATGAATGGAATTTCTTTCTAAAATGCTAGATTTTGAGCATTATCAGAAAGAGATCACATTATTTCGAATATATTACATACGTGTAACATTCCTCCTCGAGTACGTGTACCATTCTTGGTATCCTTCTTTCCCGAAGAGTGGATCCTTCAGCCACGTATTGATTAGGCAAGGATGAACATCGATCAATTAATCGTGGATGAGGATTAGTCAGTTACTGGCGGATGAACATTGATCATGGATGATCAATAATTCATTGGTGAGTATACATCAATTGAAGCATAGAATCGATCATTCAGTCACAGGTGAGTATCGATATATTGTTCACAGATAAATTAGTCTCAGATGAGTATTTACCAAACAGCGAAAATATCATCTGTGAAGATTTACCGTCGGATGAGTGTTAAATATTCTTCTTATTTCTTACACGGCAAATGTTCACTACAACTGAGCTCGAATTTTGTATTCCCCAACATTTTCCTGTATAAATGCGATATTGAATGCATCTAATATCCACCGATTTATTTATTGCATAGTAGCCTTACACTGGTTCCGTTCAGGTATTCAGCACGTTTTTCAAACTTACTTCACTGATGGTACGAGTAGCTTAACTTCTGTGAGTAATTAAAAACGCACTGAGGAACTAGAATACTTCATTCCTATGAAGTTGTAACATATCATCTTGTGATGAGTTTTTTAAAGTTTCCCATGATTAACTCTACGACGTAATTAGGGCTACGCCAACCGAGCTGCCACTGATTCCAAACGCCTGGATAGGGAATTGAATTGTCAACTTTCTGTTCTTTAATACTGGCCGAAACTCCAGTGTGTGTGGAATTTTGAAACATCGAAAACACCACACCGTGGGTGAGCGCCCTCAGCCTTTTCGCCTCGGTGGACATCGACCTCAATAGTGATACAGAAATAGCTTTCTACAAAATACAAAAGGAAATTAAGTCAGTTAATTTGAATGTTTGAACGTTTTTGAAATCAATGTCCGAGGTGAAATGCTGGTACCTCTTGGTTTTCCCTTATCTAATAGTTCTAATTTATACAAATGCGAGCTTTGTCTGTCATAGGTCTGAAACAAAAATGTTCATATTTTACTTTTATTGCAATAGTTCTTGTCAATATAAAGGGGTGTACGAAAGAGAAGAGTTTAGATAGTGATGACCCAAACACACAACATTACACTCATTTCCAGTAGTGAATCAATATTTTCCACGACAGGAAAACCGTTGGAACAGATGTAAGACTTGAGGAACTCAAATTCATGGTGAAGGTTATCATAGGTGGAAAAAATCCTATAGGCTCTATTGATTAAAGTGAATAGTCTGTTTGCTTTAAAGGATCTGCAACAGAAACTAAAAAAGCTGAGGCCTAGACCGGTAAAACTTTGTTTTCTAAAAACAGAGGTAAAAAATCTATTGTCCGCCCTGTAAACTTTACCGTGAAAAATTAAGAGAATTTCCATGTTCTAAATCTACTGAACATTGGTGAATAAGTTCTCAACATACAGTAAACCTAATACTAGCATGCTGAACATTCAAATATTGCAGAAATAATTGCACATCAGTTTCACGTTTGAACAGAACACAGGTGTCGTCAACATAACGCTTGTACAGGATAGGCTTAAAAGAGGAAGGACAGTTTTGGAGCCACAATTTTTCATGGAAACACATAAAAATGTTCGCAAAAGTTGGACCGAGTGGAAGGCCCAATTCCCAAGCCCTCAATTTGTTTGTAGACACTGCCAGTAAACAGAAAAAAGAATTAAACACGGTAAGTTCCAAAAGATTCTTAAAATGATTTCGACTTAATCCTATGACTAGAGAAGTATATTCGTATTTTTTTCGTATATTTTATTCAATGCGTGTATTTTTTGTTTATACAGAGTATGACTGATGATGAGCTGATCCATGAAATGTTTCATAGAAATTATTTTAAATTTTCTCTCAGCTATAACCTTCATATATCTAGGATTATATAAAAAAGTTTGCTTCTATAAATGAAATTTTAGTATTGGTTGAGAAATCATTCTAAATTTCGAAATACGTATATACATAGTATAAAGAGCATTACCTCTGATGAAACAGAATTTATAGGGATTTCTCAACCAATACTGAAATTCACAACCAGTGTTGAGTACAAAATGAATACTTTTTACGTAAACTCAAAAATTCTTGCTCAATTTTCGATGATGTGTTTATCGATATTTTTCAATGCCTGAACTTAATCACTAACCTTTGCAGGAAGGATAATTATGAGATATACAAATTTTAAATATTCATTTAACTCACATTATAATAATCTGAGGGTGAACAGCAGAAATACCTGCTCAACAGGACGCACCCGGCTAGATGCGACCAACGGTCGGCGTATACGAATAGGCAGAAGCCCAAGAAGGCTAGTTTTACTAAGATTCAATAGCGAGAATTTTCAAGCGATACGAGTAATTTTAGAAGTTCAAAAGTTTATTTCGATAGGCCACAGCCTGAGTTAAGTTTAACGTTGAAGAGTTTTATTTGGGACGGTAACTCAGCCGCTATTTAAGTTTAGTTACAAGCTTAAATTTTTAAGGTCTCTAACACGCTTACTGTCTCTCTCCACAAACAAAAAGTACTAGGTTCCTTGAACAAAAGAGAAGGTTACATTTAAAACAGACCGAAGTCTGCAAGGAACCCAGAAAACAGGTTAGAGTGACAACAGTGTTCAACGAAAATTAAAGTGGAGGTTGACGAGAGATCTTCCGTTCTCGAGTTATTCCAGGGTGCACGACGATTCAAGCCATGCTCCTTCTGTCAGTGAGACCAACGAAAGCTGCGCACGCTTCGAAGTGTCCATTGCTAGAACGACCGTCTCGGCAACAACCCAACGAGGTAAAAGGGTCACAATACAGGCCCACAACAGTCGGCTACCAATGCTGCAGAACAAAATAAACCGGTGAAACTTAGAAATAAACACAGATAAGAAACTAAAATTGTTACCAAATAAGTTCCGGATATTTCAACTATTATTAACCCACCGACGGGAACCGGGTTGCTTTCCAAAAGTAGAGGCCTCAACCCGAAGAGACAAAGAATCTTAACAGAACCAGCGCGACATGAATACTGCACGAGTAACAGCACCGTTAGATAACGAAGAGAAATGGACAGTAATTTACGACCGAACTATGGCAATAGTACAATGAACATAACGACAAACCCACCTAAAAGAAGCTGAGGGCTTTCCGAGAAGTAGCTGACCCGAAGCGAGAGAACTGAACAACAGTCTCAGGACGCAGATACTGCCCGCGATTAGAAGGACAGTTTAGAGCGCCGAAAAGGAGTGCGCGAGAATTCAATATGCGTATAAACTGGCACTTTAAGTTTAACAATTAAGCGACTAACTCACCTAAAGAATGGTAGTCTTCAGTGGAATACGTTCAGGCATAAGAAAAAGACATTTGAGGGAAATACAGAGAGAGGAGACGCACTCCATCTTAGAAAATAAAAGAATAGTTAGAAATTCATTCGATGGAAATTAGAGAAGACTTTGATCAGTGCTGCGCTCTGATGAGAAGGTCAAGGTCAATTTCCACTTTTAGTAGAGCCAGACACCTATAAATTTAATTTTATTTGATTTCATTCGATTTAATTTGGTCGATGGAGTACGCCAAGATGAAAATTGATGCGTGGAACACAATAAAACAAAAATTGAGAGAAACGCTAATAAATGTAACTCAAAAGATAGTAAGAATGAAACACAAGAAGTTAAGGGTTGCCTGAATAACTGCGCCACGTAACACGATACTTTGTTCAAGACGTAAACAGCAGTCAACTGAACGATTGAAGAATAGAGATGACACATTGGTTAGACCACACCATGATGAAATTACGTCACCCGACGTCGCCGAAGTTGGTTCGGAGCACAACCACGAGCACGGAGCGCCAGCTCGTGCGGAACAAGCTCAATGGGGAACGGAAAGAATCTGCAGGTCGAGCCGCTACACAACCCGAGGTTACCTCACTTAGGGAATAAAGGTTTAAATTAAATTCGAAATCAGAAAAATTTAAGTTCATACTTTTCAAAATTTGATTCTATTTTTTGTTTCAATTAAAATATTGTTTATTTTATTTATTTTACGATATTTATTTGAAGTTATTACTTGTTTAGTATTTCAATTCTTTATTTAATTGTTAGAAATGTCGAACAATTTTTGACATGTTAAAAAAACTTATTTCTTTCCGGAAGCGCTCCTGGTGTTTTATATTGCTTGCCTAATTTCCACAAATGCAACTTCGAGGTTAATTTTCCGTTCAGACCTATTTTTGTAGCCTACCGTACTCCTAGCTTCAATCTGGCCGAATTTCTAGTTCCTATCCTGACTCCATTTACTTTCAACGATTATACAGTGGAAAATTCAAAATCTTTTCTAGGCAAGGTGGTTTCAATTGGTAGCGCTGATAATCTTTTAATGGCTACTTTTGACGTCGAGAATTTATTTACTAATATTCCGGTACACGAGACCAAAGAGATTGGTTTAGATTGCTTGTTTTCTAAGACTGATTCTGTTATTGGCTTAACTAAATCTTATTTTCAAAACTTTGTTGCAGCTCTGTTCTAAATTAATATTTTATTTTTGACAGTATCTTTTATCAGCAATTAGACGGGCTTAGAATGGGTCTCCCGTTAGGACTCACCTTTGCCAATATGTTCATGGCCTTTCACGAAAAAAGGTGGTTAGAAATTTGCTCGGCTGAATATAAGCCTGTATTTTATAAACGTTACATTAATGACATATTCCTTTTATTAGGAGATAGTTCTCACTGAAGCTTTTCTTGTCGTACATTAATTCTGAACATGCGAGTATTAAGTTTACCATAGAACTCTAAAAAGAAAACTCTTTCCCGTTATTTTATTCTATGATTACTCGCCAGTAAAAAAAAAGTTTCATAGCTATGTCTATCGTAAGCAAACATTTACTGGGTTCGGTTTGAGTTTCTACAGTTTTTGTAATTTTCTTTTAAAATTTGATAGTATCAGAACTCTGTTATGTAGGGCGTAAAGTGAATGTTCAAGTCTTCAGTAGTTTCAAGATGAAATTGAATTTCTGAATAACTTCTTTGGTAATAATGGTTTCCCCGCTTGGCTCATTAATTCCTCAGTCAAGAAGTTTTTAAATTCAAAATTTCATAATCGCCTACCCATGACAACTGTACGGAAAAAAGTTCTCCATTTTGTTATACCATATTTTGGTTAACAATCTGAAAAATTGGAGAAAGATTTGCGGTCACTTATATCAAAACATTTCATGCATACTAATTTTCGAATAATTTGAGTGAACGCCTACAAAATAAATTCTAATTTCAATTACAAAGATAAGCGTCCGAAGGCTTTGCTCTCTTCAGTCATTTTCCAATGTCGTGGCGCACTGTGTGCGTCTGAGTACGTGGGGTCTACAAAAAGGGCCTTGCGGGTTCGTGTCGCAGTTCATGCAGCACGAAGATTCCGAACAAATAGACCTCTTGCTTTCAACAAAAACACTGCAGCAGGGCGAAATTTAAACTCAGGAAATTACCATTTTATATTTGTGGAGAAACCTTAGTTAGAGCAGGGCAAGCTTTTAGCAAGGCCATTTGTATTATCAGAACGGTTGATAGGAAGAAGAATTGTGAATGGCATAATTCGTGAAGTTAGCGCTGCGTCACTTATGCCATCAAGCCCCGCTAGGTCTTCGTTAAGAAGTTCACCTGTCGAATGAAAGATGCGAAAGCTAAATTAGGTTAACTCCAACACTGGGAGAGCTTAGGATGTTAACTACACTACAAGAAGCAATTCAAAGTTACGTAACGTTGTCAAACTTTTATATTTATCACTTATCAACTCTTTATAATTTATTATTCATTTATCATTCATCAATTGTTTATAACTTACCAATTATTTATAATTTATCATTGATTTATCATTTATCATTCATTTATCACTTATCAATTATTTATCACTAGAATATACTCGTAGATAGAGGGCAAAACTTCTATTTAAGACAGGTTACGAGACAGGCTCACATAATGCGCTAGAGAAAGTCACTGGGCAAAGACGCAGAGCTACAACCGTGACTCACGTCCTCACAGCGCTGAGCAGTTCAGAGGTCTGAAGAGGAGCGGCGCGCAGCGCAGATACGGGCGATCAGACGGAGGAGAAGTCTACCGTCTACCCCATCATCGCGGGATATCCAGAGCCAAGGCGGAGTTAAAACGGGACCCACAGGATCCAGCTCTCAAAGTGGAGCATCCAAAGGCACCAAATCTTCGGGGTAAAACTACGGCCGTCCACCGCTCCAAAGGATGTCCACAATGGAGACTCCGGCGGCAACGTAGGGCTCCGCGATGAACACGAGGGACTGCTCCTGCTAACCATGCTGAGGCTAAATAATAACTTGGCACAGAGGTTAGCTGCTTATCATGGTTTGGCAGGCGCAGAAAGGCGGAAACCCCGAACATAGACCTCCACCGTGTACCCAGTGACTTCAAGGGCTCTAATAAAATTCCAGCCTTAACTTTGAACTTAGATTATAGTTTTTATAATGACTTATAATTCACGACAGTGCTTGCTCTTGCAGAAAAGTGTGACTTGTCTGTTCGTTTACACAATTTCCAGATTATTGCAACCTCTTTTGGTCAAACAGATCTTCGAATTTTAGAGTTTCTTTTTATCAGGAGAGATGAACCGGTTTTAAATGATGTTCAACTTCCTTTCCCTTATAGATTTCATGTTAGTAACCACAAATGTTACCAATGTTTATGTATATTTTTTTACAGCATGAAAATAACTTTATGTTTCCTCAGATGCTGCAGATGACCCTTGTGGTCGAAACGTTCATCTTTCATTATATTTTTAGTTGTCCTGACGTATTAAACTCGCTAAGAAATAATGTTTACCTTAAATATGACTATCCTTATTATTTTATTTATAATTAGACTTTTGCAAATGGCAAAACATTAATTGAGTTTCGTTCGCTTCATCGAAAGATTTTCTGCTATTTTACTATCAGGAAAGGCGAGCTTACAGATCTTAAAGAGATGGCCAGTGTTGGCAAAGGCTTGATTATATTCTGCAAAATACGCTGCAAACCTTAGCTCAGTCTTTGCTATTTGTTGGCTTACAGTTATTGTCTCCTTTTAAAGAAATTGAGTAATGCTTGAGTTTCATTGAGCAACTGCATTTTTATATGTCAAGCAGAATCTTCATACTTCGACGACATAGATTTAGAGAGCCCAAAGTCTAGTCACCCCCAGAAACAGTTAATTCTGGTACGGGAAGACACTGCTTCCACAAGGTTTTTTCCAATGAAATAAATGTACGAGGAGTTCGTGGGCTCGAACTCAGGACTAGAGATCACCGCGCCAACACGCTATCGACTGCGCTATCGATCACCCTAAAAGGTGACCGAAGCACAACGAAAGCAATGTTTTGGCACAGTGAAAGCATAGACATAGATTTATGTGCATTATTTGCTGTCACTTTACATGTCTTGCAGTAACTGGAGTCTTTGTCGTTGCCGTCTTGCTCAAGCCACTCTTAAAATTCCGTTCACTGAGCAATACCTCCTTGAAGCTCTGAGCATACCATTTGCTCTTTTTTGTTGGCGTACTTTCTGTAGCCGTTTTTTATTAAATAAACAAAGTCTGCAGAAAGACAATCACCTTAATATTTGAGTGCAATCAAAAAACGCGCACAGATTTTCGTTTCGAACCACCGAACAAAATTACAAAGCAAATGCAATTAACGTGAGCAATACACTCTAAAAGACTGAGTGTGAGAGTGCCATATGAAGTTATGATGCAGACTACAGAGGTGCCCGCTCAGCAGGTAGTGTGACGGGTTGTAACGCGTTCACACGCTAAGGCGAGAAGGCTGTAGCAGGCGCGCTCCTATAGTGGCAGGCGAGCTCTTACAGTGGCAGGCGTGCTCCTACAGTGGCAGGCGCGCTCCTACAGTGGCAGGCACGCTCCTACAGTGGCGGGCGCGCTCCTACAGTGGGAGGTGCGCTCCTACAGTGGCAGGAGCGCTCCTACAGTGGCTGGCGTGCTCCTACAGTGGCAGGCACGCTCCTACAGTGGCAGGCGCGCTCCTACAGTGGGAGGTGCGCTCCTTCAGTGGCAAGCACGCTCCTACAGTGGCAGGCGCGCTCCTACAGTGGCAGGCGCGCTCCTACAGTGGCTGGCACGTTTCTACACTGGCAGGCGTGCTCCTACAGTGGCAGGCACACTCCTACAGTGGCAGGCGCGCTCCTACAGTGGCAGGCACGCTCCTACAGTGGCAGGCGCGCTCCTACAGTGGCAGGCGCGCTCCTACAGTGGCAGGCGCGCTCCTACAGTGGGAGGTGCGCTCCTACAGGCTGTGACAGGCATGCAACTCATTTCAAACGTGTAACAAAACCTTTAATTACGCATGATAAAATATAAGCATTTGTACGTAATAATTTGATTTAAACCAATTTCTGCATACTGTGATAAAAGTATGTGGCTCAAAACCCAAGATTTACAATCTATTCCCCAAACCCAAGAGCCCAAGACACATCGCAAAAACCCAAGATCTCATGTTAAAACACAAGCATTGGCAGCCTCGGACTACTGTTGTGAGACAAAAGAACGATCTAAAATTTAACAAACAAGAAACTTATGTTCATGAGAGGTACGGGCTTCATATCGTGAGAAAATAAATCAGTGTTAGAAAATCTAACAAACAAAAATATGTTTCTCTATTCACATTTACTACGATGCGTATAGAATAGGAATATCCAAAGCAAAAAATAATGCTCAGCCTTATGAGTAGAATGTTGCTTTCTAAGATTTCATTTTAGGTCACAGCTAAAAAAATTTCAAAATATACGGTAATTTTTCAATCAATCGTAGATGATGGTAGATGGTTGGAGAAGAGTGACCTTAATCGTTTGGGACGACACTCTTATCATTGAATTGTGTAATAAATCTAAACATGCTCTTTTATCGGCCAACCATAACCCAGTTGTCTCAGTACCAGACGTGACCTCGCCATTTTACATGAATGTCGGCCCTTCAAATTATGAAAAAATTAGCCTGAATCACACTGAAATGATAATATTACTTCTAACTTTTCTCACCTATATTAGGAAAGCAAGAGTTGTATGGAAAAATTTACCGCTAGAAGCGTCCAGTTTTTCAGTTCTTACGTCCCTGAGACTACGCGCTTTGTTGGCTACACAACTGGCTGAATTTTCCAAAACTTCCGGCATCGTAGCAGCGCGGCAGATTTTCCCGTAGACTTGGCGATGCAGGGCGTTTTTTGGCTCGAATTCACAATTAAAAAAACTGGAACTTTATGATTTTGTCCCAAAAAGTAGAGCACAGCTTATCGAAGTTCACAGAAAACTTCGCTGGCAGCTGTATTGCTACAACTAACTTGAATTATTTGAAAATCTGGCCATGAGTGCTTGATTTTAGTGCAGCCTGTGACTCATTTGTGTTCATTAATGAAATGCATCGCTTAGCCCTCTGACCGCAACGTGATCCACCAGTAGACAAGGAGGGGATTTTCATAATGCTGCAGACCGATCTGATGTCACAAACTAAATTTTCATAAATATTTAATTACAGCTAAATGATGGAACGATCCAGTTAATGTTTGCTATTTTCAAAAACGCTCCTTATTATTGACTTGAAGTTTGAGTTGAATGTTGAACTTCAGTTTATTGCCAACGTAGCTGCTGCTTAAGTGTTAATTGAGATACATTAACCCCAAAAACAAGTGTCACCAAACTTTCTGCCCCTCGACGCCAATTAGAAGAACCAATCGGTTGGCACAAGCAACTTAAGTACTGCTGTTTTTAACCCAACTAAAAAACACAACCCCAAAGTTTTTCTACTGTTTTCTAAATAGTTAAAACCCTCGCTTCAAAAACAACAAACAGAATTATAAGATTGTATGAATAGTTAAAATCGTTTCCCTCGTCTCACCTGCAGACAAATGCGACGAGACACACCCTCGTTAACACTGTCGGTGTAGTCGTACAGATGTTGCTCGTTGGAGACGTGGAACAGACCACACGTCCAGCAGACACGGCGACGTGCGACCAGCTCACGATGTGCTGGGGCGACGCACTTGACGGCGACGTAACCAGCGATGCCAGAGACGATGTGCCCGCTGTCTCCGTCATATCGGAGGCTTTAACCACTCCAGCAGGATTGAAATTGACGAGGGGTCCTGTGATCCGAAATGATAGAAAACTCTTGAGGGAGACGAAAGAGGGAAATGGGTGACAATTTTCAGATGTCTCTTGGCCTAAATTTATTGATGTGTTTTCGAAGTTTACAATGTGCGCGTTAACTTTGCTGAAGCTGTTCTTAATTGCTTTGCGTTTTGGCAAGTGATATTTTGCGTGCGTGTAAAACGAGAAATCGATGTGTTCAATGGAGAAAAGACATTTAAATTAAACGGAAACTATGACGGGTGACGTTAGTGCGAAATGACTCGCTTAGTTAGAAAAACGAAATTAAATATGAACGTTATTTCCGGATTTATTTTTCTGAGAAATCAACCCGAAATTTAGCGAGCTGCGATAGAAGATTTTGCTGAAATATTATGCGAGGGAACTTAAGAAACTCAGAGATTGACAGCTCAGCAGGTGTAGAGCATAAGATAAGTCTCGATAATATCGCTGTGAGCCGGACAAAACAAAGTTGAACGATAATTGTGGCACTGTTGACAACTGAGCAAGGAAGTAACACTAGTCTCATTGCAATTTACCGATGATAGTGATGTTTAACGATGATGGTGATACCACTGACGATGAGTTTCACAATGATAGTGTTGCTCAATATGATTTAGACGACGTTGCTGACTAAAATTTAGACGATGATAGACGCTTCAGATGAACTCCTCGTAGCAGTCACGGTACGGCGCCGCAGTTCCCAAGATGGCGCCACTAAACCCGAAAAAGTAATCAGAAATTCTTTTTCTGAATCTGTTGACACTACTGAATTATGCCGCATGAAATTATTGATTTCATTCTCCTTCAAGTCAATCCCTCTTACTGACATCCGCACGATTGTTTTCGCCCGCTTCTTGCAGTATGTACGTTAATGCTTTTCACTTGAGATCAAATATCCCCGCTGTTGATTTCTCGTCGAGAATTCAACGAAAAATCGCTCGTGAAAGCACAGAATTTGAGATAGAAACTCCACTGAGTCCTCAGATTCCTGCCAAACAGAGGTCACTAAAACTTGTCTTTCTGAATTAAAGCCTGCTATGAATCTTCAGTAAATTCGTCGCTGTATATGGCCCGTGATCTAAGCAAATTATACATAGAGTTGATAAATATATGTGGCACAGTTATTTTCAAACAAAACTTCACTTGAAGTAGCGACCAAATTTGCTTAAAGTGCACACAACTTATTCAAGCAAAATTTTAAAAAACACAACGACTCTACCATTTCACGAAATTCTTTACACATAACTTTCTGTGAATCTGAGACAACAGAGAAACCTGTAGTCTTGCACATTAGTATATTGTTTTACTGCTATCTCTGAAACGTAGTTTGAATGACTACCTTTGATAGGTAGCAGTTGTACGACTACTCTTGGCTTATCCCAATTTTAAGAACAATGTTAGCGCTGCGCTCTTAAACAACTGCAACTTTGAAAACCTACGCTCCACGAATTCTGCTAAGGACTTTAAAATTCAATGAGAATGGTTTTGAATGAGAAATACATTTTTCCAATGAAAAAAAAAATTCATATTCAAAGTGGGAGAAAGTGAGACCTTCATGTCTCGAAATATTGGCGAGTAAACGGGCTGTGCGACTCGATTCTGAGTACAAAAAATCATTTTGCTTTTGCTTTGCAGCTGATAAATTTTAATTTTTTGCTTCATATTTTATTTTACTCGTCTCAATTGGAGAGTTTCATTATATTAAAGATCTGAGACCCAAACTCGCAAGCATAATTAATTGATGGCTCATTTACTGCTTCAACTCATTTCTGCTTCTCTTGTTCAAAATGTATTATTCTCAAACTTTGTCATTTAACGAAAGAAGAATTATTTCCTGAAAGTTGGAAATTACATCATGATCCAACTTTCAAAACTCAGATATCAACCAGAGTTATGGGAACTGAATTATTTTTTGAAAGCCGAAAACAGCATTATGATCAAACTTTCAGAACTAATACACCATCCTGAGTAACGAGAACTGACTGAATTACGCAACTGAGACCGTCCAAATTCGAATGAGTGAAAGGGAATTTTCCTCTCGCACTCTAAATATTTTGACGCGTAAATAACTGCACGTGGATGTTGAATATTCCATAAAAATGAGCGTCGTCCTCTGCCAACTCTAGAGACTGGAGCGGGACACCTGATGTGACATGCCAGTCACGGCTACTCATTTACTCACGCGAGCACCAAACTTAACCCATTAAGGCGAGTGGCAAAAAATCCTGCCGTGTAATTAAAAATTAATTTCAAATTACAATTTTCAGAAAGTTAGTCAAGTTTCGGTTCAGTTGTGTTTTGGTTAGGTTCAGTTAGCTACACTACAATTTTCACGAGTCTAGCGCTTGGCAACTGTCTGCAGCAGCAGTCTGAACAGAGCCGAGTGGGGTGCAGCTAAACTCAGCCTGCAATGGTGCGCAAACAATGGTGCGTATATAGATAACAGTTAACGAAATATTAGCTTGTTATAGCTCAAACTACTCTTGAATAGTGTTAGAATGTTTTCGTTATTGTATTTAAGAAATTTATGACATGAAATTTTAGTTATATAACAAAAAAAGTGAAGTGGCAGGATATCCTGCCACCCGGCATCAAATACATGAATTGTGCCTATATATGTTGAAGATGTTTCTTATATCAATAATACTGAATGTATAATTATTTAAAATGGATTATTTTCTTATAAACATATTTTCTTCCCTCAACAGGTTTAACGACGATCAAACCCTTGATCTTTCATTGAAAAGGTAAAAAAATGATAGTGACAGTGAAACAGGTGTCGTTAGTAGCATTGTCCTTCCGCTTGAGGATCCCAACGCAATGACGGATTGTGATTCTGACGAATCCGACGACGAGGTGACTTGTAACCTTGATCACCTACCCCGCCGAATTATACTCACTAACGTGCACACCACGGACAAAGATAATGAGACAGAAATAGAAAACATCCCAAAAATTGAAGATGCCAATGTGCCAAATACATCAAAAAGAACAAAATCAACACAGAAGAAAACGCTCTCTGCTTGGAAAAAAGTTACGCAAAATAAATCTGCTGATGGAAAACAAACCTGATTTGAAAAATTTACTTCTAAAACCATAGTGATAACAAATCCTGTTGAATGTTTAACGAATTTTGGGCCGAAGAATGTACTGAAAAGATTCGTCATCAAAGTAAAGTTTGTGCCATGCAAAACTCTCTTGGTCAGAATAGTAGTATTGGAGATGGTTCATCAATTGAAATTACGGCCAGGGCAGCATGTAGTTTTTGGTAACTAGTTCGCTTACATTCCTTTGCTGAAAGAACAATCGAAAATGAAGATTGGGGCGACGAGGACTTTGAGAGAGGATAGGTAGCAAAAGGCCCCACTAATGACAAAGGCCAACATTGAAGAAGCCTCTTGGCAATATGGAGGAAGCCTTCACTGAAAACGTATCTGTGGTGAAGTGGAAGAATAACAAACCTGTAATGGTCGCTTCAAATAAGTGTAAAATCATCCACTTCAGAAGGCCTCCGGGTGGGACAAGGCTGGAAGGAAACACATAACTGTTGACATGCCTCATTCCATCAGCATTTATAACAAATTCCTGGGTGTGGTGTAGCTACCTTCGATCATACGGTATAATCGTACAGAACAAGGAATCAAATAAAAAAAATGGTGGTGGCCTACTTTCGCTTCTAACGTCAATACACAAACGGTTTGTGCATGGAGACTTTACAAAGAGAAAGAAGACATCTCACTGCTTGAATTTACCCGTCATGTGTCAATCACCATAATGACAAAATCTGGCACCCAAAAGAAAAGGCCTGGTCCAGAGGAGCTGCCGAGAGGTCCGGCCTATCAAGCGTTCGGTTCAACGCAGCTCAGTTGGACAATGAAGGGGAAAAACCCAATGCTCGACGTCTGCAATGCTCCTCCAGAGCAATCTTCGTGTGTAAGATGTGTGACATCCCTCTTCACCCCGAATGCATGGAGCTCTCCACACAAAATGAGTTGAGAATGAATGAAAATGTGTGGTCTATATAGGAAAGCATTAGCTAATTTGGTAAATCCCAGGCATTTTTATGATAAGAGCTTTAGCATTATCTGTCTAGACATGAAAATTGCTATAAATATATTCTTATAAAGGAATGCATTATTAAACTATTATATTGAAAGCTAATATTTGTCTAAATGCTAATATTTTGTTGAATATTTTTAGGCTCAAATGTTATTTTCATAAACGGGTGTGCTTCTATAGTTATTCTTCCCTTGTGATATAGGAACACATTTTCACCAAAACTATTTATTGCGTTATTTTATTTATTTCAATATTATTTTTATATATTATCTCTACTTAAAATTATGTATACATGGGTGAGTACATTATGCTCAATCCTTTTTTTATTTGATGTACACACAAAAATTTTGAAGTTATTTGAATGGAAATGTGGACCCCAATGAAATCCATGTATTTATAAACGAGTGGCAGGATTTCCTGCCAGTCAAAAAATCATGGTTCCCATTAAATTTTTCCCATTTTTATTGTTTGACATTATAAAAAAGGACCTAACTAACAAATTCCTACTGAAAAATTAATAATATCTTGCCACAATAATTTTCGTCCTTAATTGGTTAAATTTGAAACATGTACAGTTTGTTCTTACTTTTTGACGAGTTGTAGTTCATTTAAAACGTTGAGAAAAATGTGCTCAATTACTGGTAATGCAAACTGTTCATGGTTTCTTAGTGCTCGGCTACACAAATAACTCTTTTCGGTGGGAAACATGGTCTTCAATTATTTGTCAAGCGTAATGTATTGGCTATCTTCTTCTGAAGCTGTAATGTCTATTGTCTGTAATGTCTAGAGCTATAATATCTAAGTGGAGCAAATACCTACATACTTCAAACGCTGCTTATAAAAGGTCATCATGTTCACGCTTCGCTTTTCCAAATGATTGGAAATAATGATATGTCACACACCCCGATGTTTATACAACTGTTTTCGCAAATACGTATATGATACGTATATGATAAATCAATAATTTTGTAAGTACAACGCATCCTCGCATCACACGCACTTATGTATAAATCTAAGAAAATTTCATTATTCATTTGTGCATGGATGAGTTGAAGCCGAATGTTAGAAATATCAGAAAACATGCAACTTGCAACACACAAAATTGTTTTCCTAGGATCAACAATGTTTAAACAGTCCTTTCATACCCCTCTAAAATATTTTTCGTTTGTCTTACTTCAAACCAATATTTTATCAGCCAGTCAAGATTAGATTTTCCCACTCCGTTGCCGGAAAGAAAACTATGAGCAAGGCATATCAATTTGTTTGTAACGCATTAATTACAGCGTACTGAGTGATGTAATCAAATCTCTTTGATTTACGAGTAACAAAAATTGAAACCGTCGGTAAGTGTGAGAGCAAAACACTCGCACAAGTAACGCATCTGAGACAATTTTACGTCGAACACAAAGCATATATATGCGTTAAGAGTTTGGATATACACTTTGATCTATAGTAATTCCTATACCCATCACAAAAGGAACTCAAAATAAAAATCAACGAGGGCTTCCATTCAGAAATTTAATTACAACCAAGCGAATAACTTGGAGATTAGTTCAGTACTGTAGTTAGTTTAGAGCTACGTTTCGAATGAAAATATTTTTCCCAAGATGAAAGAGAAGGGAAATTAATATGTATCAAGAAAACATGAAATGTAGTTTAATTTCAATGTACAAAAGGGCAGGGCCCATTAAGTCAAAAAAGACGTGAAATAAATTTTAATTTCACAGAAGAACCGATAAAAATTAAATGAAAACAAGGAGAGAGAATATGTTGACTTACAAAATCACGTTCAGTTAGTTCTCTCAAATGAGTGAGCAGCAAAACTTGGAAGGATTTCCGTCACGCACAGCCCGTACATCCTGTGTCGGTGTGATATGAGCAGAGTGCGTGCGGGCAGCAGTGCAGGGCAGGGCTCGCTCGTGTAATGTTTGTGCAAAGTGTGCTCATTCAGAGGTGGTCTGGTGTACCGTCACAAGCACGGTCCAAAACAGATTTGGTATTGAAATGTAGGCAGTTATGAACCAATGTGGCAAAGAATTTACGACGGTGAGCGTTGTTCTGAAATTGTTTAGAATGCAATTTGGTATTTATTTTGATTTTTGTAGCGCTTTCGACATAGAGTATTTCCCTTGTGCGTGGCTCAAGTGATTTCTCTGAAATATATTACTTACTTTTTATATCACATATATTATACACATTGTTAGCCTTCTTTCTTCCATTCTATGCTATGGAAAAACACCGAAAAAAAATGCGTTGTCAATTTGTAAAAAGGTGACTCACTCAAGGCAAACGGCTTCTTCAAATTTAAATAAAAATATACCCATCGAAGCATTTATCTTGTTTACAAACATAATTTTCCATGAAATTTGAGTTATATTTTTCCATTCATTAAAATGGTAACGCGACTTTTTCTGCCTAAACAATTCCAGCACAGAAGGAATTTATACTTGCGTGATTGCAATCCTGCTCGAATGCTCTACTGAGAGAAATGTTAAGAAAATTGTCGGTTCATATTTAATTGTCATACAACACTTATTACAGGAGATTTTTAGCTTATGCTCTGCCATCTGGAACATGACCGAAAAAATCGGTCTCCCAATAGGGCTGAGGAAAAAGGTTTCTACTCGCATTCGCACCACGCGTTACCGGTTATATTGATTCATACTGTTATGAAAACTATCACATCATTTTTAAACAACATTATAATTGTTTTTACTTAATTACTGTACCTTAAATTTTACTCTTAATTAAGTTTTTGAATGCTTACTTGATGATTTGTGCATGCAGTGTGAACACAGCTTGAGCTACTTATGGAAAAAGCAGTAGCTACGAACCTGTTGGGAGTAAGATTTGTTAATTTAGAAATTTTTGATTTTCAGCCTCTTTCAGTGTTGCTGTCAGTGTCGTGAAGTGTATATCAGTAACAGCAGTATGAGTAACATGATACTGCAGGCTTGACATCTGCATTAGCATTTTATGCCTACAATATCCTGTTCTGCATTAGCGCCCAATAACAGTGAAGTCAACTGCACCATCACCAGTAAAACCGAGTAGGACTTCTGAGTTGCCTTTGAGCTTTGCACCACAATTGACACCATCGTATGGAAGTTAATCTGTAAGTGGTTGGTCATAAGCTGCTCATGCAGATGCTGAGACTGCAGTATCGTGTTACACGTGGCGACACTAGCGGCCAGAGTGAAAGGGCCTGAAAATCAAAAATTATATTCTACCAAAACATACTCCTGATAGATTGGTAGCTTCTGCTCGTGAACGAAGCAGCTTAAAACAGTATACACAAATCATTAATGTATATATTGAAAAAATTACTTGTGAATACAATTGAAGATACTGTAACCCAATAGCCCAATCCAACCCATACAACCTAATGAAACATAACAAAACCCAATAAAATCCCCCCAAAATAGGTGGGCTTTAAAATCAACGTGGAGACTCGTACGCAATGACGGGCGAATGTGAATAATTTTAGAACAAGCGAGTAACTATGAAGTTTAGCCATTGGGCAGTAAAACTGTTTTGTAGCACTCTTTTTAAAAATATAAGAATTTGGTCTTGTTGTAAAGCTACTTTTATGATGACTAAATTCTCCCAAAGAGGTTTTAGCCTGCAGTCCCTCACACGCAGGCATCGCTATTGAGGACTGCTGCTCAGGCTGCTGCATAAGCCACCACATGCTTCGCTGGCGCATCCATGCATTCTGTTCTGTAAGAGTGATTTTCTAACTGCCTTTTTCGAAATAATTACATTTAATTAACACTTATCCCTAATTATCATTGAATAAACACTTTCTTTCGTTTCTCACTTTGTAATTCACAAAAATGACGATACCTCTCGTTATTTCAATTATCATTACATATCTAAAGTATGTACAATCGAATGTGTCTACCAAGTCACTTCGCTTCTGTCACTTATAAGCTTTTCTTCATACATCTTCATACATCAAGCCTTCTCGTCCGGCCTTTGTGCCTCGTACGTTTTGCATCCAACACTTCGTTTTTCTTTAACACTTCTCTACCATACTTTATGATAACGAAATGGAGCTGGACGAATCATCTTCAACCTCTTTCATGCACTTGAGTCACATGAACACAAATGTTGGTTACAAGTAAATTGCTGTTTGCAGCCTGGAATCCTTTTTTAACGATACCAGCATCACACCTAGACTAGGGTAATAATTTACATGAGATCACAATTTTTAATTAAAGCTAGACAATGGAAGTAACGTTCCACTTCGTTAGACACCACAGAGTCACTCCTTTTTGATGTTGCAATTTTACTTTTTATAAAACTAAACATCATTGTTCTACGACTCAAGTTAAGAAATATGGATTAAGGTATGTTGATAAACTTTTTCTAGTAACGACACATTTCTGGGAAAAGATAAAACATCTCCAAACAGCCATTTCGTATCAGTCTTGCCGTTTCAGATAGCTTTAGCGAAGTTTTGCAGACTGCCTAAAAGATGTTAGGAAACGTATGTATGGTGAAAGAAATTGAAGAGAAGTACTTCAAAATCATATACTCAGAACATTACATGCCTAGGCACATTCTCAAAAAAAGTCTGCAAGTAAAATAATAGAAAAGTCAGTACACCCAAAATCCAGAAGCGCAGAATATAAGCAAGAAAGACAAATAAATAAATGAAAAATGTAATGATAATTTTTTGATTGACTATTTTCAGAAGGTACGCACTCTGCATTTCGTTGAGAGAAAGTTTGAGTTTGTGAATGAATAATTACTCTAAAATACGTGGGTCTAAGTTGGCACTACAAGTACCTAATATTTTAAATTTGGTAATGTCAATAATCTGTTCACAGGAGCCATTACTACAATGTTGTCTGAAACTAGACTGAGTAGGAGAAGTAAGCAAGCGTACCTTACGATGACTTTGACCTGCATGTTCAGAAACCCTGACGTAAAGTGCTCGGGGGATGGAACCCACATACTGCGATGCGCAATGCGCACAACTGAAATTGTAGACAAGGGAAGATCGCATGCCAGTCGGGAGCACATCTTTAAATCTAAAAAATGATCCAATAGTACGTTTGTTAACTAAAATAATACGAAAGAAAATTTCTGGGAAAAATTTAGTCATAAGCACTGAAAGGTATTTTGTCAACTTTTCCGTTTGATATCCAAAACATGGTAAAACACAGTAACTATAGTTTAGAGCTTGAACACGAGATTTCGGAATATATTTACTATTTAGGAACTTTTCTAACTTTTCAGCCCTACGAAATAGTTCAATTTCTTCACGTGTAAGTTTATCAATAAATGCACCTAGCATTTTCGTACTAAAACACAGCAATTCGTTAAAATCTATATTTCTGTCTAATTATAAAATGCAACGTTTCGACGTATCAAACATCATCCTCAGGCTGTAAAAAAAACAGAATGATTTTCAGTCACATTGGAAAAAATGCATAAACTAACACTTAAGTAATATAGACTAGATAAGTAGATCACAAAAGACGAAAGCGACTAGACAAAATAACAACCTTTTATATCACAGAAATAGTAGTATGACTAGATACATTGTACAAAACCGATGTTCATCACACGAGAGACAAGAGCAAAATGGTCGAGCAGCCTCGTCGCACCTAGCAAGCTGAAGTTCTACGAAACAGTTTGAGAGCGAAAAAATCATTCGTGTTTTCATTAAGGGGAGGTTTAAGCTCATGAATGTGTAATGCTTCAATTATATGAATATGATCTTTTTTAATAACATTATAAAGAATTTTGGTGTTAGGGAACAGATCTTCATTGGATGGTTTGCAACTATGTTCAACACGAAAATGATTGAAAATGGAACCTTGATATTTATGAGCGGTTAATCTTTGCTTCAGGGTCATTCTGGTCATGCCAATGTAACGTTTATCAAGAGACTTACATTCTCTTCGGTTACATTTAAATTGATAAATCACACCGGCCTTGTCCAGATCGTTGACCCCAGATGCAGACAGATTATTTTTTACTAATTGGTCACTGATTTTACGGTTCTTATAATACACGCACACTTTAATAGAAGTTTCTGGACAAGGCCGGTGTGATTTATCAATTTAAATGTAACCGAAGAGAATGTAAGTCTCTTGATAAACGTTACATTGGCATGACCAGAATGACCCTGAAGCAAAGATTAACCGCTCATAAATATCAAGGTTCCATTTTCAATCATTTTCGTGTTGAACATAGTTGCAAACCATCCAATGAAGATCTGTTCCCTAACACCAAAATTCTTTATAATGTTATTAAAAAAGATCATATTCATATAATTGAAGCATTACACATTCATGAGCTTAAACCTCCCCTTAATGAAAACACGAATGATTTTTTCGCTCTCAAACTGTTTCGTAGAACTTCAGCTTGCTAGGTGCGACGAGGCTGCTCGACCATTTTGCTCTTGTCTCTCGTGTGATGAACATCGGTTTTGTACAATGTATCTAGTCATACTACTATTTCTGTGATATAAAAGGTTGTTATTTTGTCTAGTCGCTTTCGTCTTTTGTGATCTACTTATCTAGTCTATATTACTTAAGTGTTAGTTTATGCATTTTTTCCAATGTGACTGAAAATCATTCTGTTTTTTTTACAGCCTGAGGATGATGTTTGATACGTCGAAACGTTGCATTTTATAATTAGACAGAAATATAGATTTTAACGAATTGCTGTGTTTTAGTACGAAAATGCTAGGTGCATTTATTAATAAACTTACACGTGAAGAAATTGAACTATTTAGGAACTTATTAATGGTATGAGAAATAACTGAATGTGGATAACCTTCGGTTGTAAAATGAGGCTGCAAAAATGTAAATTCTTTATGAAGGTCAGTGTAGTTTGAACAAATATTATAAGCGCGAGTTATAAGGGTTGAAATGCTTTTAAGTTTAAATCTCTTGCAACAGAAACTAAAGTAACTTAGACCTAACCCGGAGAATGTTGGTTTTCTGTAGACTGAGGTTATTAATTTATTACCCGATCGGTAAACATTGATATCAAGATACTTCAATTGGGTATTTTGTTCCGGGTATGAAGTGAATTTTTTATTGAGATGTCTGGAATTGAAATATTGAAGAAAGGAATGAGCATCAATTTTGGTTTTTACAAGACAAAAATATCATCAATATAGCGCCTATAGAAAACTGGTTTGAATGAAGTCGGACACTGATTTGACCATTTCTGTTCATTGCGGCACATGGAAATGTTTCACTTTACCATAAATTTTTCAATACACCTCGTAAATTAGAGAAATCAACGTTAGACTACAACTTTCTCTGTGAATGCAAGATCTACAGCATCATGCCAAAATTTCTGCACTTCAAGCTGTACAAGAGGTACCTCCACACAACCAACTTCTATAAATCCTGGCAAACCAGCCTCCTTTCTCGGGAGATCAACTTCAAGAAGAAGTCTATTGCAAAGTTAACCTCCGAGCTATCTGAATGCCGCAGCAGAATTTCACAAGCCTATCCTAGAGTGACCCGGGCGGCGATTTATAGTGTTGTTAAAGATAAAATGAAAATGTTGTAATAGAAACTAAGAGAACTCACTATAGAAAACTGTGGTATTTAGGAATTTCAAACCATATTCAGCCATGTGTTCCCAACAAAGTTGTGCATAATTATAATTATTTTCCAATGAGCAGCCGTCTCAAGTTCTTATTGGCATTTGGTTTGGATTTTTACCTACCCGTTTACAAGATAAATTTTTTCAAGCACTTCCTTAATTTTGAAAAATTGGCGTTAACAACACACCAAAAATTTGCTAACCAGACCAAAATTGTCGACTTCACTGAGCAATTACAATCACTCGCATTCAAATTATTTTATGGCTTCAAACCTTTAAAAATTTTCTTACGAATATTTTTGAAAACAGACTAATTTTGAAAATAAACTAGCTATATTGAGCGAATGCAATCAATTGTTTCTGGCCCGAGTAAATTCCTCCCAATTGGTGAGCTAATGCAAAAATACGCTTTGTAAATTGAAGATAAGGTAAATAATTTAGTGCTCTAACTCGAGAATTTAAATTAATTGCAAGAAGATATTTATGAGAAGCTAATTTGATCCGGCACATGCCTAGGTCTTCTCTATGGACTACCGAAAATTCATAAACCTAACTTTGCGACTACGTATACCATTCCAACCAATTTTTGCCGCTTATAATTGGGCTACCTATATTGTTTCACAATTTTTAGTTCTGTTGCTTAGCCATTTAACTCTTAATGATTTAACGGTTCAAAATTTTTATGACTTTGTACAAACTACATCTAGTCAACCTGATGCTTATCAGTATTTTATGGCTTCCGTTGACGTTGAGCATCTTTTTACCAATGTAACTCTTGACGAAACCATTGATATTTGCATTAATTCTCTGTTTCTTCTGTTACGTCTTTTTCAGTTAGAGGTTTAACCAAGAATTATTTTAGGTCTTTTATAGAACTATGTGTGTGAAATTCCTTCTTTATTTTCATTGGTCGTATATATAAACAAATTGAAGGGTTGGGTATGAGTCTCCCTTTAGGCCCTACTTTCGCCAACATTTTCATGTGCCACAACGAACAGAAATCAATAAAACAATGTCCGACTTCATTCAAACCAGTTTTCTATAGGCGCTATTTTGATGATACTTTAGTTCTTTTCAAAAACAAATGTGATTCCCATTCCTTTTTTCATTATTTCAATTCCAGGCATCCCAATATCAAATTCACTTTAGATCTGGAAAAAAATAACCAGTTGAATTATCTTTATATCAATGTTCACCGATCTGGTATTAAATTCATAACCTCAATCTACAGAAAACCAACATTCTCCGGGTTAGGTCTAAGTTACTTCAGTTTCTGTTGCAAGAGATTTAAACTGAATAGCATCTCAACCCTTATAACTCGTGCCTATGATATTTGTTCAATCAACTCGAACCTTCATAAAGAATTTAATTTTTTGCAGTCTTATTTTACAACCGAAGGTTATCCACATTTAATGATTTCTCGTACCATTATTAAGTCTCTAAATAGTAAATTTATTCCGAAACCCCGTGATCGAGCTCTGAACCATAGTTACTGCGTTTTGCCACATTTTGGATATCAATCGGAAAAGTTGAGAAAAGATCTGTTAATGCTTTGACTAAATTCTTCTCGGAAATTTCCTTTTGTATTATTTTAGTTAACAAGCGTACCATGGGATCTTTTTTTAGATTTAAAGATGTGCTCCCGACCGTCATGCGATCTTCCCTCGTCTATAATTTCAGTTGTGCGCATCGGAGTATATGGGTTCCACCCACCGAGCACGTTACGTCAGGGTTGCTGAACATGCAGGTCGAAGTCATCGTACAGGTCGCTTGCTTACTTCTACTCATTCTAGTATTAGACAACATTGTAGTAATAGTTCCTGTGAACAGATTATTGACATTAGCAAATTCAAAACATTAGGTACTTGTACTGCCATCTTAGACCTACGTATATTAGAGTCATTATTCATTCACAAACTTGAACCTTCTCTCAACGAAATACAGAGGTCATACCCTCTGAAAATAGTTAACCGATAAATTGTTATTTTTTGTTTGTTTATTTGTTTTTCGTGCTTATATTCTGCGCTTCTGGATTTTGGGTGTACTGACTTGTCTATTATTTTATTTGCAGACTTTGTTGAGAATGAGCCTAGGCTCGAAACGCTCAGAGTAAACGTTTTCAAATTACTCCTTCTCCATTTCTTCATTGTAAATTTGCTTCGGTAAAAAGATTTTCTTTGTACGTATGTATAGCTTGAGGTTTTATCTCAGTGCGATTTTACATGGAAGAACTAGTGCCGCATCATCTGGATCTTGATCCATTATATATGATAATAAGATATATTTAACTTTGATATAGTTGCCGTTTACTTTAATGACCAAAGGGACAAAACTAAAATATCTGGTAATAAAAATTTAACTTGGAGCCTCAATATTTTAAGTATTATTTAAAAGCTCGCTTTCACAAGCTAAACTCACAATGAGAACGCATGCCGCCGATGCACTGAATTCAAAGAATCACAGGTTGGCAATGACAGCAACAGTAACGTAACGTTGTCATGTACTAGTCAAATTATCACTTTCTCACAGAACTCATGAAAGTGTCATTGAATTCTTAAATTCAAATTTATCTCTGGAATGCTCAGTGTTGTAGATGATCATTACAATAACACAGATAACTGACTGTAGGTTTGCGGTTCATTATAGTTCAGTGCCCGAGCAAAGGCAAAAGGTTTGAAAAGTTGCTACAAGTTGAGTGCATTCATTGTTCATTCGTGACTGGAGAAATTGAATTAAACATCGAGTGATAAGTGAGGCCCTGATAAGTTGGACGTGGCACTCTGCACACAGCGAGTCTTATCAGTCCGTCTTGTGGTTGAGGGCAGGACGAAGTTATACATTCAGTGCTCTGGGTGAGGTTTTGCTGAGACTCCATCACTGCTGCGTTTTGTGCCTAGTTAGAGAGAAGCTTCGCCTCGCCAAAGTGTTTATCACAAGCAATGAGAGTAATATAAACAATGAGTGTAATATAAACAATGAGTGTAATATAAACAATGAGTGTAATATAAACAATGAGTGTAATATAAACAATGAGTGTAATATAAACAATCAGTGTAATATAAACAATGAGTGTAATATAAACAATGAGTGTAATATAAACAATGAGTGTAATATAAACAACGAGTGTAATATAAACAACGAGTGTAATATAAACAACGAGTGTAATATAAACAATGAGTGTAATATAAACAATGAGTGTAATATAAACAATGAGTGTAATATAAACATTGAGTGTAATATAAACAATGAGTGTAATATAAACAATGAGTGTAATATAAACAACGAGTGTAATATAAACAACGAGTGTAATATAAACAATGAGTGTAATATAAACAACGAGTGTAATATAAACAACGAGTGTAATATAAACAATGAGTGTAATATAAACAACGAGTGTAATATAAACAACGAGTGTAATATAAACAATTAGTGTAATATAAACAACGAGTGTAATACAAACAACGAGTGTAATATAAACGATGAGTGTTATATAAACAATGAGTGTAATATAAACAATGAGTTCGGTATGTAAAACGACTGACAACAAATTCACCAAAATCCGCGCATGAACATTGCAGGAGGTTCATACGAACAACAGTCAATGGTGGAAATACTTTTGACTTGAGGCCTCCACATCGCGAACAGGTGCAGGTGAGTACTTTCTTCTTTTGATGAATATTGCGCAGCCCATATTATAGCCTGAACTCTCAAGTGACGCGAAAATGTTCTAATTGTGCCTAAGATTTTTCAGTATCGACCAGCTAATGCCCAAATATTTGTAGCCGTGGATAAATATCACCCATCATGTAGTTTGTTATAGTTCGCTAAGAGCTAGACGGAGAAGGATGGATCGTTTGCCAGTTCCATCTGGCAATTTCTTTGAATCTTTCAATGAACAAAATCGAGGGAGTATTATGTGCCAGGTTGTACGCGGGGAAGAATTCTATGCAAATACTGAAGCAAATAATTTCGCATTATTCGATGGGAGTTCTACGCGGTGCCTCATGTCGCTGTGGGAGCGTCGAGCGGCACCGTTGTGAGAAGTAATGAAATGAACAAACTTGTAGCCGAGTTACTCATGGAAAATTCATCAACTAATTATACATAAAAGTTGGAATGCCTTTTGACTTTCTGGATAGAGACAGGGAGTAAAGACCACAGACAGCTGTGCAGGTGTCAGACAATTGTGCTCACGACCAACACGTTACCTTTAACCCAGCAGATTGGGAGTCGGAATGTATATCAAGTGTATTGGTAGGTTAGATTAGGTTGTATAGAATATCACGTGTATTGGTAGGTTAGATTAGGTTGTATAGAATATCACGGGTATTGGTAGGTTAGATTAGGTTGTATAGAATATCAGCAGTTGAGGCTGAGGAAAGTATAGGAAAGGTATAAGATAGCATAGAAAATTGTGGGAAAGTCATGTTAAAGCTCAGTTGGTCTGCCACTTTATCACGCCATCAAGGAAGCTTAATTATTATTTTTTGATCAGAGTTTCACCAGTGCACAAGATTAAGAGTATTTTAATCGCGGGTTCTGGGTTGGAGGTATTTATTTTTGATCCACATCTGAAAAATATTTTTTACAAAATTATCGATTCCAATAATATATGAAGAATCACGTACACCAAAAAAACCCTACACCTCGACCTTCTCGTAGCGCAAGCAAGGTAACATCAACTCCTTCCCTCCCCTTTT
The DNA here is from genome assembly GCA_030386875.1 of Morinoia aosen. Taxonomy (NCBI): domain Eukaryota; kingdom Metazoa; phylum Arthropoda; class Malacostraca; order Amphipoda; family Talitridae; genus Morinoia; species Morinoia aosen. Next base: position 20,558,715 of record CM059576.1, on the reverse strand, counting down.
AAAAAAACAGGGGTGTACTACAGCTTCTCAACTTTAATTTAAAAAAGCTCAATTTTAACTTAAAATATCAATTTGAAAAAGGTCAAGTTAAATTTAAAAAAAATCAAATTCAGTTTAAAAAAAGATCAAGTTTAGTTAAAAGAAAAACAAATTTAATTTACAAAAGCTCAAGTTTGATTTTAAAAAGTTCAAGGTCAATTTAAAAAAAGCTCAAGTTTAATTTAAAAAAATCAAATTCAATTTAAAAAAGCACAAATTTATTTTAAAAAGTTCAATTAAATTTAAGGTCAATTTACAAAGTTCAAGTTTAATTTAAAAAAGATCAAGTTTCATTTAAGGAGATCATCCTGGCTGTTCAACTTTTTACGTCCGATTCGTTTGAAAATTGGCTAATATATGCATTTTTTGAAAGCAAACCTTTTTATTCGTGTCATTTTTTCGATTTAGGCCTTAGTTTTTTTTCAAGAAAAATTAGTTTTTGGTATATTATATGGATAATTCAAAATTTGACTGGTCCTCGAGTTTTGATGCTAGAACAAAACCAAAGACAGTTTTAGAATCCTTGGAATATTTCTAACAAATTCTCGCTGGCGTTTAATCAAATTCGAATTTTTTCTATTTTTTTCAAATATTTTAAAATTTCTAAAAACAACAGAAACTTTTTGGGTTTAGAGCTATATATTTTTTCGAAAGATTTGAATTTGAAAAAAAGCTAGTGAAAGTTTGTTAGAAATGTTCCAAGGATTCTAAAAATGTCTTTGGTTTTGTTCTAGCACCAAAACTCTAGGACTAGTCCCATTTTGAATGTTGAAAGTTAGAAATCAGAAAGAAACCAATTTTTTTGTTGACGTGTAATATAATGAACAATTTATGTATTTGAATGCAGTTTTATTTTTATTTCGATAATTTCCATACATAACTTCATATTCACACTGTGAATTATGATTTCCAAAACAAAAAAAATTATTTTATCATATAAACGAAATTTTTTATTTTTTGTCTGATTCTTATGAAATTCGACTATGATATGTAGCCTTTGAAAAGAAACACATTTTATTTAATCAATTTTTTGGATTTATGCCTTAGTTTCTAAAAAAAATTGACATATGGGTTTTTAGGAAGTGATATTTCACTGGTATTGATATTTCAAAATGGGACTCGTCATCGAGTTTTGATGCTGGAAAAAAACAAAGACAGTTTTAGAATCCTTGGGGCATTTCTAAGAAACTCATATGGGCTTTTTTTCTATTTCCCATTTGTTCTCTTTTTATATGGGGTTGGAATGGGTTAAAAAAAATTTTGGTCCCCTTACCCCTCCCCCCCCTGGCGGGGAGATCTATTGTCCGTAGCGCCATAAAATTTTAGGACCAAATAGTCCACAACCTTTATGTCCTCTTCCAACAAAAGCATGAAAAATGACCACGTGAGCGGCAGGGGCTTCGGACGATCTCCTTAAAAGTCTCAAGTAGGCTTTATTTAAAAAAAGATCAAGTTCAATTTTGGAAAGCTTATGTTTCTAAAATTACATACCTAAGTAATAATATTTTAATTGAAGTTCATTCGTGGGTATGCATATCTATTTAAAAGTACTGGCACTGAAAATAGAGTAAATCGAATATCAGACAAAGCAAGCTGCTGTGATTTTGCACTCAATTTGACATTCTTTCAGTTTTACCTATCATCATTTGCTCATCATCTTTACTTTTATCTATTGACAGAAATGATGCAGATAAACTTTATGTAATAAGCAACTGTGTGACAATTAGCAAACTGCACTGACCGAAAAATTGAACATTACAGAGCTTCAACTTTTTAGTCAGAGCAGTTTGCTAATTGTCACACAGTTGCTTATTACATAAAGTTTATTTGCATCATTTTTGTCAATAGATATATGTAGTACCGATGATCTGTTTAGCAAATGATTCATAGGCAAAGCTTGAAAAATATCAAATTGAGTACAAAATCACAGCAGCTTGCTCTGTCTGATATTCGATTTACTCTATTTTCAGTGCCAGTACTTTTAAATAAATATGCATACTCACGAATGAACTTCAATTAAATTATTATTACATAGGTATGTAATTTTAGAAACATAAGCTTTTCGAAATTGAACTTGATCTTTTTTTAAATAAAGCCTACTCGAGACTTTTAAATGCAACTTGATCTTTTTTAAATTAAACTTGAGCTTTCTAAATTGACCTTGAATTTTTTAAAATTAAACTTGAGCTTTTTCAAATTGAACTTGAGCTTTTTTAAATTGAATTTGATTATTTTAAATTAAACTTGAGCTTTTTAAAATAGAATTTTTTTTCAAAATTAAACTTGACCTCTTTTAAATTGAACTTGAGCTTTTTTAAATTGAACTTGACCTTTTTAAAATTGAATTTGATTTTTTTAAATTAAACTTGAGCTTTTTTAAATTGAATTTGATTTTTTTTAAATTAAACTTGACCTTTTTTGAATTTAACTTGACCTTTTTCAAATTGAACTTGAGCTTTTTTTAAAATTAAAGTTAAGAAGCTATAGTACTTCCCTGTTTGGGAAGTACTATAGCTTCTATAGATATTGGGTTTCAGCTGCCATAGGAAGGGTAAGATGTCAGGTACATCCTGTGGAAAAATGAAGTTCGTACGTTCATTGGTTCGCCCGCTACGGGGGTTTTAAGTATGGGGGAGGGGAGGGGGAAGTGATATTTTTTCATGATACACCTCCCCCTGGGCACTTTCTTCACGGCTTGAAAATGCTATGTTATCTTCTTTGTTTTTTTTATTACTGTATAATGATTTCAAGGGTCCTACCTAACCCACCCAAAATTATTGAAGAAATTGAGATTGTTTATGTTGCTTTCTTTACCTTATTTTGGAGGATCGGAATGTTGGGATTCAAAATATAGCTCCTCCTACAGTTTTTGAGCTACAGTAATGATTTTGGTATCAAAAGAACCGGAATTCAATCCTCTACAAGATAACGTCGGCTTTCATTCATTTTTGGAATATAAAATTAGCTACAGGAGAAGTGTGAAAATGGGTCAAGTTGTGTATTTTCAATTTTTTTAAAGTACTTTGAAAATTCTTAAGAAAAACTCCACGTTACGTTGTAGAAAATGCAATTCTGCTTCATTTGATGCCAATATTATCTCTGTATCTCAAAATCTGATTGAGTCCATGGATTTTCCCCAGATCCCCCATTTTTTCGTTTTCTTTCGATAACTCGTTTTCTATGAGGAAAATAGGAAAAACACGTGAGTCCAATCTTAATCCTTGTTCAATTTTACATACCTATGCCAAGTTTCACGGCAATCGGTCGAATAGTATAGGAATTTTAAAAATGGGAGTATTCTCCCCTTAAAAGAGGAGGGAACGAGGTGAATTTGATTTTTTTTAAATTAAACCTGACCTTTTTTAAACTAAACTTGAGCTTTCTTAAATTGAACTTCAGCTTATTCATATTAAAGGTAAAAGCTGTAGTAAGAATAAAGAGGAGAAAATTAGCACTCGTGCTCTTGGTTTCAGTTCACTGGTAAATTGATACACTCATTTTCGCTTACAGCTGCATTATAACAAGTCGTTTAAAAAAAGGAGATCCAGATCCCTTACATGCTAGAGTCCGTAAAGTTGATGCCGAGTTCGGAAGGGTATTTCATATTACAAAATACTCTATTACAGCCTTACCTAATAACACCCTTTAATGAATTTATTGGTTTTGAGTCTGCTTATTCCGTCGCTCTGTGACGCTCACAAGGACGCTCAATGACCGTACCTGCGAGATGAGTTTCACCAGTGCACATGAACAAGAATATTTTTTATCGCGGGTATCATTGGGATGGATATGTTTGTTTAGCATCCACATCTGGAAGGAAATTATCAGGAAATCATTTCAACCCGTCACTTTTGACCGCCGTGTACGCTGTTTCTATAAATGTTAATTACTTCTTCATGTTGAAGATTTGGAACCGTTTTAGGATAATCAATATAGATATTGAGATGCACAAAGAAATGTATATAAATAACAACTAGCTGTAGTGAAAATAACACAGCAGTAGCAAAAGCCTCAGTTAGTGACACCCATGTAACTGAGAGCAGTGCACTGCCTCAGCTGCAGTGTAGTTTGTGCGGTAGTACCGAATTTCTTGCTGCAAACATTCCAACTCGCGCACAATACAAAATAAATAGGAAATAGGTGTACGGTTTATTAAACTGAATAAGTATCAAGTATATGGTAAAAAGTGGGCAGAGAATGAAAAATGGAATCAAATTATATGTATTGAAGCTAGAAGCGGATTTCATTCGTAAGCAAAACGTATCAGCATGCCCGCTGAGACGGAAGCAGAACTACTCGGCCCATTATAGCTGCAATATACGACGGTGTTGAGCGTGGCGAGTGCACTGCAGTGTTGCTCTGCGTGGTGTAGGTGCAGGGAATGTAAGGCAGTGCACATCGTGCCTGCCTTAGCTTCACATATATCAAAATTTTGGGTATTTCGAGCATAGTGATTGGATCAAGCACTATAGCTTCGTTGGATTTTGTGCATACTTCGAAAATTTATCACAGAAAAAATTGTTGATGCTGACCTTTACTTCTCAGCGTAGACACTGCCTACCTTGCCTTGTCAGAGGGCACGTGCCTGTAATAGGTATAACAAACCTTGATTTTACCATTATTCTCCCAACTTTTGAATTTCAGTTTTGAAGAAAGAAAATGAAAACATATACGCAGGTTGCAGTGACTGCAACAACTATAAAATGAAATATTCACCTCAAAATTGTGAAGGAGTGGAGATAAAGTCGCAAATTTGGAAAAGCTGGAATCGGAGCCACAAAGTTTGAAAACATATGGTCTGAGTTGGAGTCAGAGCGGCAAATTCATTCCTCCGACTCCGCACCACTGCTGGTGAGACAACGTTAAGAGATCGTTCCAGGGCCCTGTCGCTCAGGTGGTCATTTTTCATGATTTTGTTGGAAAAGAACCCTTAGGTGGTGGACTATTCGGTCCTAAAATTTTATGGCGCTACAGACAAAAGATCCCCCTCAGGAGGGGGGGGGGTTGTTAAGGGGACCAAAATCTTTAATTTCGAGCCCATTTCATCCCCATATAAAAAGAAAAAAAGGGAAATGGAAAAAAAGCTTATTTGAGTTTGTCAGACATGTTCCAAGGATTCTAAAGCTGTCTTTGTTTCTGTTCTAGCATCAAAACTCGATGACGAGTCCCGTTTTGAATTATCATAACCAGTGAAAAAGCACCAAAATTTTTAACTATCGAGCACATTCCAATCATATATAAAAATACAACAAAGCGGGAAAAGGAAAATTTGGCTATTTGGTTATGTTAGAAATGTTTCAAGGATTCTAAAACTGTCTTTGTTTTTGTTCTAGCATCAAAACTCGATGTCCCTATTTGAAATATCAATACCTAAAAACCAATATGCCAAATTTTTTGAAAAAACTATGGCCTAAATCAAAAAAATTAATAAAATAATTCGTTTTTCTTTTCATTGGTTACATATCATAATCAAATTTCATAAGAATCAGACTGGAAATAAAATATTTCATATTAAAAAAAAAATTTTGGAGGGTTTGGAAATCACAATTCACAGTGTGAATATGAAGTTATGTATGGAAATTATCGAAATAAAAATTAAAACTGCATTCAATTACATAAATTGTTCATCATATTACACTTCAAGAAAAAATTTCTTTTTATGCCCCAACACCTCTAACTTTCAACATTCAAAATTGGACTCCTCATTGAGTTTTGATGCTAGAACAAAACCAAAGACAGTTTTAGAATCCTTGAAACATTTTTATTAAACTTAAAAGAGCTTTTTTCAAATTCAAATTTTTCAAAATGATATATAGTTCTAAACCCAAAAAATTACTGTTGTTTATAGAAATTTTGAAAAAACAGAAAAAATTAGAAAAATTTGAATATGAAAAAAAGCCTATTTGAGTTTGTTAGAAATGTTCCAAGGATTCTAAAACTGTCTGTGGTTTTGTTCTAGCATCAAAACTCGATGACGAGTCCCATTCTGAAATATCCATAATATATACAAAAACTAACTTTTCGAAAAAAAACTAAATCCTAAACCGAAAAAGTGACATGAGTAACAAAGGTTTACTTTCACATAATACATATACTGGCCAATTTTCAAACGAATCGGACGAAAATAGTTGAAAAAGTGGGACGATCTCCTTAAGGGGGCCCTCCGACGCCCCTTTTCTCTCCGATGGTCATTTTTCATCTTTTGGTTGGAAAAGGACCCTTAGGTGGTGGACTATTTGGTCCTAAAATTTTATGGCGCTACGGACACTAGATCCCCCTCCCCAAGGGAGGGGTGAGAGGACCAAAAATTTCGAATTTTTGACCCAATTTCGACCCCATATAACAAGAAAACCAAAAGAGATATTTAAAACTTGAAAACATCGTTTTATTTACAATGCTTTATGGATTCTAAAACTGTATTTGGTTTTGTTTTAGCACAAATTTTTTTGTGACATCTAGCTTTTTGATATATATAAAAAAATGAACTAGAAAACTAGTATGTCAATTTTTTTCAATAAACTAAGACCTGAATCGAAAAAATGAATGAAAGAAATTGTGTTTGTTTTTAATAGTTACATATAATAGCTAAATTTCATAAGGATCGGACCAAAAATGAAAAATTTCCAAATTTTTATAAGAAAAATTTTTTTCTAATTTTTTTTTTAAATTATAATTCACAGTGTAAAATTGAAGTTATGCATGGAGATTATTGAAATAAAAATGAAAACAGCATTCAATAACATAAATTTTCCATTATATTACACATCAACAAACAATTTTGTTTTTGGCCCGTTCTGTAAAGTCACTTATTTTCATCATTTCAAAGGAATAGAAGTCAAAAAGTTTTTATGCTAGGAAGAAAACAAAGACAGTTTTAGAATCCATGGAACATTTCTAACAAACTGATTGGCTTTGATTTTTCGATTTGTACATTTAATTAGTTTTAGGCTTGTTCAAAGCCTAAAAAATAGGTTTATTTTAGGTATTGATCAAATATCGCATATCGAGAAAAAGTAAAGCTTCAAATAGAAATTCCAGGTCAATCAGTTTGTTCGCAATATCACGAGGATTCCAAAACTGTCTTTGAATTTGTTCTAGCATAAGAACTTTTTGACTTCTATCTTTTTGAAATATGTACTAAAATTACTCAAAAAACTTATTTTTCAAATTTTTCGAAAAAACTAAGGCCAATTCGAAAAAAAAGTTTTCCCGCCAAATATTTTTCTCTTTTCGAAATACATATACTGGCTGAATTTCAGACCAATCGGATCAAAATTCAGGTTTAAGCGGAGGGCCCCCTTAAGGCACCAAAAATTGTTTAGTTGATGAAGCTTGTATGGTATCACAGATACGCTCATCACACAGTTGCGGCTGGTGGGTGTGACACTCAGACGGACGGACGGACGGACGCGGCTCCTTTTATAATAGTAATTAGCGTGTTACGAAACATACAGATATATAAGCGCACAACGGTCATTCTTAGTTGTAAGTTATTGACTATTTTCAAATGAACTTTAGAAACTCAACACAAATCACGTACCATAGTGTGTGCGTGATGACGGACACAAACAATTTTATCATGTATCTGTCTTACGGACGTAAGCTTTGAAGCTTTTCAAGAAAATCACAATTAGAAAACCAATATTCAATTTACAAAATCTTCGGCCTGATACTAAATGGTAGCCAGGTTACTAGTGAAACTAATCTTAACATTATTTTTCCACATTATCAGTGAAAATTGTCAAAAAATCATGATAAACATAAACAGAAGAAGGCACAAAGAAAATTTATTTCACTGAAAAAACGATTGTGTATTCTTGATACCATCATGCAAGTGAAAAGGTGTCAAATTTACACAGGAAAATAATCCAATAGAATGTTTTCTTGTATTTCTTTAGCTTTATTCTCGTTGCTATCAAATTTATCGATTAGAATAGTGTGACACACGGACGGACAGACGGACGCGGTTGTTATTATAGTATAGATCCGCAAATTTAAATATTGTCTACGTAATTTCTTCTATGTTATTGCATTGGGAATCTGCTTCCTTTGTATCATAGATACCTTTCAAAAGATACAAAAACCTAGCATCCGCTCACTTTGGTTATTAAGCTTACATATATTGAGTGAAAATTAAATCTATTGTTAAGAAAATGCAGCTTACCATGAGGAAAATGAAACAGCAACCTAAAAAAAATGTCTAATAATAATTGAAAATTGAAAAACAGCTGTTGATTGGTTGGTATGTGTCTGTGACGCTCATAAGGATGCTTAATGACTGTATCCCAGATATGAATTTCGCCGATGCAAAGGTGCAAAGATATTTTATCAACGAATGTTGTTTAGATGGACAAATTTGTTTGTCATCATATCTTGACTTATTTGAAAGAAAGGATTGTGGGAAATTATTTCCACACAATCGTTTTTAGGGAAGAAATGGAAAATTTATGTAAGGTTTAATTCGGGAAGTTTTTTATTAAATCCACCCTTATACCGAGCGATTTAGCAACTGAACGCAACGAACACATCGAACGCAAACACAACTCATAATATTTATATTTACGTAGAATTTATGGATAACGGCTAACCGTCGCTATCCAGGTAGTTACTTTTCATTTAAAAGCGTCTTCATTAGGTTTGTTGAAATTTAAAGAGAGTTAAAATGCCGCTTATGCCGTGGGCGTCAAAAGGCTAGCAGGCGCCGTCCAAGACCGCAGTCCAGGGCGCAGGCGTGGCGAGCACGAGACGTTGTCGGGCTCCTGTAGTAGCGGTTGGTAGCGCTGGCTCCAATCGAAAGGCTGAATAATATTAAGAACTCTTAGCCCCAGTTCCGTACACGGGCGACACCTCGAGCGGTGGCAGACAGAGGGCGAGTGACTCCGAGACGCAATAAAGGGCTAGACTCTGCGGTAGAACCCCGCGTCGACACCTCTGGCACTCGCTCCACCCTCAACTTCTATGAGAAAGAAATATCATAGAAAGTAAAGGCGAAACAACAAGACAACTCACCAGTGAATTTCAAGTGTTACGCAAAATCCAACCTAATGTTTTAAGTTCCGCCAGATATATACCTCAAAGCAACGCAGAGGCAAGCCTGTCAGAAATTAGCTGGAATAGCTGACACACTGCTGCGTCAACGGCAGCACCAGCAGACGCGTCCTCCGGAGTATACTATAAAAACTTACAACCTTTAGACCCTGAATAAACCATGAAATTTATAAGGACAATATTCCACTTAAGAAGCTACACTAATGGCAATGACAAGACAATACAATATAATAAAACTAATAGAACAAAACAAACCTGAATTTTTAATGCACTCAGTGCACGTTCAGACGGAAGGTTTAGTTAAGGAATTTTAGAAGAAACTAGTAAGAGACCAAGTGCTTCAAGCGGAAAGATAGTAAGAATAGTTAAGAGATTTTAGATACTTGAGAAAGAAGGTAAAGCTAGAAGATCGTTCTGATGCAGGTAAATTAACTCATCAAACAGACGAACAACTTCTATAGTAATTGTAATTCACGTCCCATGGACGAGTTGATTGTTAATTCTCTTTAGTTTCAATGTTAATTTTAGTTAATTTAATTGCCTGAAGCACCGTAAGAAAATTTACACGATACTCTACAAAATAAAAGTAATGAGTAATAGCACAGGCACGCAAAATAATAAACAGAGAAAAAGCAGTCAGGAAGAGGGTAAAGAGGCTTAACCTGAACTGGGTGACACGGAACTAGCCGCTAGTCACAGCACCAGAGCGTAGGCCGACGCTGCAACACGCCTTTGTAGCGGCATAAACGGACCGATAAAATTGGCAGCTAAGTGCACCAAGTTCAAACACTGTTCAATTCGACATAACGTCATTACAGAGTTAAGCTTACATCAGGTTCAACCAAGATCTAAAACAAGTCTGCCAAATGAACATTACGTACCCAACACCTCACCTGCGACCCTACCGACACATCGGAGCAACGCCCAGTGAGCGGCACCCCGACACCCACGCGGAAAGTTGTAAGTGCACCGCCACCTCAGAGATGCCAAAGCGGTAGCGGGGAAATTTTTACCTCAGTATCGATTATCGTCATTTTTGGTAAGTCATGCACCTTAGTTACTTATATTACAGTGGTTTCCGCGATAACTTATTTTTCAACTTGCGATAACGATAGAACGATAATTTTTCCCCAAACCTGCGATAAACGCAAAACGATAAAAAATTTCAAAACCCAACCTGCGGTGAGCGATAAACGCTAAAACGATAGCGATAATTTTTTTTACTTGCGATAACAAAAGCGATAAATGATAAGTACATTTATTTAGTTGAAATATAAAAAAAACATACAAACTATTTTTCCACAGTGAAAACTAATTAAACTAAACAAAAACTGTCACTGGAACTAGTCTATGGCCTACAAGTTCTATTCCACATAAGTATCTCTCTCTGAGTCAGACTCTCCCTCCGCAAGACAGCATCCAGGAGCTGCATGTTTCCCTCGGTAAAGACCAGCTTCTCAAACTTGTCGCTGGTCATGCTTGCACGCTTGGGCCTGAGGACGTCACCAGCAGCGCTGAACATGCGCAGCTGTGATTGGCCAGCTACACACACACACACACACACACACACACATACTTGGTAGCTCTCATATGAGGTTTTTCAGGTGTGAAAACGTCAGGTGGGCTGTTGTGGCTATTGCCGCCGTGCAAATTTTTTTTAATTTTTACAAAAGTCGCCTTTGAATTTATCGTTTATCGGTCCTCATTTTTTGAGACTAGCGGTAAGTGAATGAGCGATTACTTTTACAAAACTTTGCGATAAACGATAAACGATAAAAGGTTTGATCTCAGCGATAATTATCATTTATCGTTTATCGCGCATTTTATCGCACGCGGCAACCACTGATTATATAACGCGGAAAAGCATATGCAATTACATTTTTCAAATTATAAAAACGCTAGCAGGACGAACAAAAATTCCACGGTCAATACCATTGTTAAGCTATTTGGACCCATTAAATAATTCTAATAAACCTATTCAAGCATCAAAAATCTTAACAAAACATAACCTAATCTAGCCCGACATAAACTAAATAACTCTAAATAACGCACCCTTACCCAACATAACCTGATCCAACAAAACCTATCCTAACCTACTATAGCCTATCCTAACCAAGGCTATGCTAGCGAACATAATCTATATTAGCCTCGCTTATCCTAACTTTTTTTGGCGAGCCATTCTTTCCTCCTGGCTGAATGTCATTCGAGTATCAATAACATGATACTTCTACAGGCATGTACGGGATTGGGGTTCCCCAGGCCCCAGTTACGCCCGAGCTTTAAGGCCTTGTTTACCTCTCGTATAGTGCCGAGGTAACATATTCCTTGAGGACAGTGACCACACTGCAGGCACGACCCTGACTTGCTGCGTCAGCGTTTGCACGCCAACTGCTGCACCACCACAGGGTTCAAACCTGTGCAGGAAGCGTGGCACGCAAGCGCTCTGTGCCCTCAGCTACTTATCTTAACCTAACCTATCTTAATTTAACTATTGAACCTAATGGTCTAATATCCTAACATAGTGTATTCTAGACTATCGTTACATATCCTACCTCGATCTATCACATGGTAACCTAGCCTAAGGCATCCTAGCAGGACACGTGAAAATTCCGCGGTTAATATCGTGGTAAATCTCGGTGGACTCTTGGAAAAATTCTATGACAATCAATTCTAATTTAATTGAACATGTATTCTAACCTAACCCAACAAAACCTATTTTAAACCTAATTCAGCATAACCTATTACCTAAGCTAACTTAAAACCCTACATAACCTATTGTAACCTAACCAACATAACATATAACCTAACCCAACATAACCTATTATAACCTAACGCAACGTAACGTATCATAACCCAATAATTTAGCATGTATACCGCAATGACTTCTGTATCATGGCACAAAGGGTGTGACACACATAGATCTATAGATAGATAGGTTAGCTCGTATAATTTTTTAAAAACATTATTATAAAAATCTTAATATTAGTTTATGCTTACTTAAAACTAGAAAGTGACCAGGAGGTAAAATTAAACAATACAATGATAGAGTGAAAGACAATATTATTCCTCCAGCCGAACCAGAGAAATGTGCAGGAAATTCCATTAGTAACTCATGTTAACTTGACCCTGAGACTAGGAAGTGAACCAAATAAAGAGATCAATAAAATACAAAAGTAACGATAAGACTCAACCTTAACATGCCACTCCGGCTATACAAATTTCTCAGTTATAGTAGTTTCTGGGCTGTGTTCATTCCTGAATTTAAGTTACAAAATAGTCAATTTCTGTCGATCAGATATAGGCCACCAGTTTCGTTACAAAATATATTTCTTCGAAGTATTTAGGTGATACTTGTAAGTGCTAATAACTCGCTCATGAAGTTTCAGAAGAACCGTTATGTGTTGACTTGGATATCGTGCCATCATTAGAGTTATATTAAAAAATATTGCTGCGAAGGCGCTTTTTAATTAACACCAATATTTATAATTTCGATTTGATGAAATAACTTGAGGAATTGGTACTTGGCCAATACAGATTGAGTGGAAATTACCTATAGAGTCGTTTTATTCATAGTTCGAGGCTCGCCTGATAATACCCTATTTTCGGGCCTTTTTCCTAGCCTATTTTGAGCTCTGAGGAACAACAACGACGGCGAATGCAGTAAATTGTAAAAAAAGTACTTCGCAAGTGACCCAATGGGACAAAACTAAAGCAAAAGGTGTGGGCAGAAAATAACATGACAACGCAAAATGTAGATGTATGGGCAAGGGAAAAACCCTGAAGCGTCATGTACCTGAACCTTGAATGCTCAAATTATCTTAAAAAAGAGATATTTCACAAGCAAACAGCTCTAAGGTGAAATATCAGCTCTTTCACAAGCAAACACTGCTCATCTCGATGAAGTAAATTTTTAATAATATGACACTAAATTATAGCATTCATCTCGTATGACCTTTAAGTAATCACAATGTTTTTTAAAATCAACCTGACGTAATAGTTTCATGCATTACAAAGGCATGTAAATACAAGAACAGTAAAGCAACGAAAATTCAAGCCCCTTGTTGGTCTAGGAGGCTATTCGGAGAATGAACAAGTATGGAATCAACGGCATTTAAGGCTTCTCAACCAAGTCTCCTAGAAATAAATTACTTATATAAAGAAAGCATACAATAATGCACCAAACCATTACAAAGAGCAGCTCACGACAAACGCTTGAAGTGTGATACTGCGAACAATGCAAATGGTGAACACGTGAATCTCTAGCCTCTGATAAATCTCAATTTCAAACCGCTCTTGATAGCGAAAAAACTAATTAAAGATTTGAAGCAGAATGGGTGCAGGCTATTCCAATATTTAACCGACTGATGTAAAAAAAACTTTGAGCGCACACTGAGAGAAAATTTGGGAACATTTAAGCATCGCGTGCAATTACAGCGACACACTCCCTGCTCAGAGAGCTAGCTTCCCGAAGCTCGTTCCATCATCCCCGTAGCACTGGAAGAAGGTTACGAGCTCAAATACGCGTGAATTTGGACAACGGTGAGAACTCTGGCCTTGCGATACGTCTCATTGATATCATTACTATTTACAGGTGACAAATCCTTAATTGCTCGACCTTGTAACCGTCGGAACATAATTATACCAAGTGTCGTACTGCCAAGCAATTAAAAAAACAATTGATATTTTGGAACGAAACATCGGACGCCTATTCGAAGATAGGCGAAAGTGTTGAAAGTGATATAAGCATTGCACGTATTTTGGTACGGTGATCAATAACTGTGCACAATTTGAGAACATTTGAAGCGTGAAAAACTGCCATTGAGGTATTTTTTACATGATTTATCACGCCGTATTACTGAGATATTGTGAAAGAAAACAATTAACTTGAGTCAGAAAAATCAAAACCGCATAAATAAAATTTGTGCGGATATAAAGGTGAAGGTTTGACGGTAAGAAATATTAATAAATAGTTACAATGACGTTCCGATCGCAATAGCTAACAAATGCTAACGTTGTCTGTGCTGTCGGAGTATAACTAACCAATTTTGGTGCGATGATTCCAACTCGGTGTTGACAGTTGAGGTCTGTCAGTGTGCGTAATTTCACTGAACTATTTAACTATACATATAATAATTGAATTGATTAGGAGTTAAAGCTAATTGAGGCATTTCTAGACACAGTCCTGCCATCGGGGCGCTTTAGTTGCCATCGCGTACGTTGTGTGCCAACAAGACGAGATATTTAATGCATTTTAGAGTATTCACGTGACTATGCCTTCAAAAGTGTATGAGATTCTTGCTCTTGAACCAGCAGCAGTCACCAATCGTGTTTTCGTTGAAGCGTTCTGAATACCTGCTGTCAATGCTAGTGATATCTTGGTGTACCTTTCACCACGTTCGTCTACGATGTCCTCCGTTTAGGATCAGAAGGAATCTAGATGAGAATACAAGAAATGCATCTTAAGAGGCATACAACACCTCATGGCTTGCTTGGCCTTTTGCATGTTATTCACAATTTGTTCTTTATAGTTGGCAGCCCTATGATTACCAAGGTAACCTAAAATTACATCCAAATTAATTAATACGAGGGATACCTTAAATGAAAAGCAAGGCCAAAATCGCTGTACGTATGGTCATTTTATTAATACAATTAGTAAGTACTCAATAAATGAAATTGAACGTTTCGAACTCAACAGTTCATCTTCATCTGAAAATCGCCGAAAAAACAATCCAAATACGATATTGAAACTACAACATACAACACCACTACAACATAAATAGAAAATACTCATAGTTATAAATTAAAAACTAGAAGCGAAAAAACGCAAACTGATGATTACGTGTTTCCGACAAGAAGAGGACAGCCACTATGAGTGTCATTTAGAGCGGGTCTGAGGTAAAGGATGAGTTGTGACTACATGATACGTAAATCACTCATGTGTGGAGTACATGAAATGATTTTAAAATGAGTCACAGAAATAGGGACTTTACAGTTTTCAGCATGGGATCGAACAGAGGACAGTGGAGGGGAACCAAGAAGACGGACGGTTCTACAGCTGCGCCCAGCGAGCTCAGCTACTCTAGGCATATGAGAACGACAGGTGGAACCTACGTACTGTGATTCACAACGTGAACAACTAAACTGGTAAACCAGAGACGGGCACATAGCAAGGGGCAGCTTATTATTAAAGCGGGAAAAGGCACCGATTGTACAGTTTTAGCCGTTTGATAAGGTCAAGTTGGACCTAATATTTTGAAATTAATTAACGGAAATTGCATGTTTATTAGTTTATTGTAATTGAACATAAACATTCACGGAGTAATATCCTCAAAAATGGCGGTTAAATAAATTCTGATTTGAATAATTTTTAGCGTAAAGAATTGTTTTGAATTTTATTTTTGATCCGTACCGACGTTTTTATACTTGAGTACTGACGTAAAAATAATAAGTATATAGCTAAACCGCGTATACGTGTTTTTACGATCACAGATGCAATGGTACATCTGAATATGATAACTGATTCCTCAGACACAAAGTCGAAAGCATGGAAGATTTATGAAATGAAATTATTACTTTTATCATTATTCGAGAAAATTATTATTATTGTCACGAAACTAAGGCACAGCGTTGCGCACGGCGATGATCAGGCGCCTCTACTGAGTTAGTTCGAATGGAGGACTCCAAACCTCCTTAGTAAGAGGAGAAAGATGAAAATACGGAGCGGAAAACACAGAAAGAGGAAATGGTAGAACAGTTGGAAAAATAGAGAAAATAACTACTGATCTGCTCACACACACCAAAACCTCAGTTCAACATGGGAAAATGAAACACTCAGTTAATGGTACATTATTGATTACTTTATTTCAAGTTAACTAATGAATACGTGATAGGCATGAGGCATTCTCGGCAAGCAAAGAAATTTGCGACACACAATATTAGCGAAAGTTACTGGCGCGCGCACCTTGTAACGCCAACACAACACACTACACTGAAAGAAATTTTTGCCTCTCTAAGTGTCTCATGGCTTTTCAGGTGTCTCAAAGATAGCCAGAACGTCTCAGAAACAGAGTAGATGTCGCATCGGAAGTGCGACACCTCGATGAGCTTGAAATGTCTCAAAATGCTGCCTATCTTTTATTGGCGATGATAATGTAATAGCTTAGTCACCCCTCAAATTGACTTCAGTTATTCAAGTGTTCAGTAACTGCAACACGGATCAAATTAAGTTTTTGATGCGTACATCACTTCTCTTATTGACTGTCTATATAGACTGTCCCGGGAAATTTATCGATTTGTCGCTATCGCTCTCAGCTGAACGCGGAGTGCAGCTGATGGCATGAAAAGGCCTAACTGCTGGAGGCGAATATAGTTCCCGACGCAGCTCTTCAGCGGTTAGCCGTGATATTGATGTCACCAGCAGTAGCTATCGCTTAGCTGAAGAATACGTAAGCGTATCCAAGTTTCTTTATAGCGCTGGAAGCGCCAACCTTGCTTGACAGTGTAATGCTACAGCTTAATATCCGTAGAGTTTGGAGTGAGACATCACTTGTAAATGCACCAAACTCAAGCCCAAGGGTCACATCGATGAAACACTCAGGCACTTTTAGTGAGACACTAGAGCGTCTCTAAATCGAGTCTGGAGACACTGGTATGCATCCTAATCCTGGGTGTCTCATTGATGATGCCTCTGCATGTCTCGGTTTTGGGACAAACGTCGGATGCACATGGGTGTTTCAAAATAGGGCCATTATTTCTTTCAGTGTAGCAAGAAACAGATCCTACACAATTCTAGGCGATCGCAGCGTGCGCGAAAAAGCTAGAGTCACCTATGGCCTATCTCCCATGGTTCCTCTTGACCATGTAGTTCCAAGCATGACGATGGAACAACCCGAGCTCTTCCTAAGTTTCTTGTAGCCTGCCAACCTGCTACGTTCCGTTCTTGTGTGACTTCCCTTACAGTGTGAAGAATTTGGCGGTAGGCCATGACGCCCCAGCTTGGTGAGCGCCATTTGGTCAGGTTGCGCTGCAACCCGGAGTTGCTTAGCCTAAATCGTTGAGAATTCCAAGCCGCTGAACACACAAACCCGAACCCCTCCTCCCATCGTTGAACTCGCTGTCCTACATCTTGTCTAGCACCAGGCCAAAGCTAAATAGACCGGTTACCATACTCCCTGCGTTATTTATACGGCGCCCCGAACAAGGGACGCGCATCGGCTAAGCGGAATGCCCGCGAAAATCCTCGCCCTCTAATTGGTTCGTTCTTAAGCGTCACTCCCCTTATGCTACGTGTCCCTCTCTACTTCACAATATTGCTACGCATATTTCTCAAAATAAACTCAAAAACCCCTTATTTCCTGACTCGTGTGAAATTAAATTTTAAACCCACTAATTTCTGTGCTATTTATTCAAGTTGCCCTCGTCTTATTATGTGTAAAGTTTTGCGCACTAGCTTTTAAATACAGCCACTACCCCCTTACGTACTCCTCCCTGCTCCTGATGTAATACACACCCCTATACCCCTCACGATCCGCGCACGGCGGACTCTGGAGCCGTTTGCTTGCCTATCCTCTCTACGTATATATATATATATATATATAACCTATATCGTAACATATCAAAACACATCCCTATGCCCCTCACGATCCGCGCACGACTGACTCTGGAGCCGGTTGCTTGCCTATCCTCTCTACGTATATATATATAACCTATATCGTAACATTATTATTGCTACCATTAGAAGAAAACAAATGTCAGCAAGTCAATAAATTTCAACTCAACTGGGTAAACGAGCAGAAAATGATCGAAAGGCAGGTAACGGAGCAACTGAGCTACTTCTCCTACCCCGCAATCAAGTACCATCCATATTGACGTCTCGTAAGGCACTGAACGAATTGGTTATCTTGCTTACAATTGTCTGAGGAACTGAAAAAGATGCAAGACAACACTTATATGCACGCATTCTTTATATTGTAGCCACGGCTTATGTGTAGCAGGACGAATGTAAGAGCGACTATATGCGCCGCTGAATGGGCCCATTTTTGGGACGAACTATGTATAGTTCCGCCGCTTGGAATGGGTTGAACGTGATTGGAGTGAGACACTCAGAGAACAAGCAAGAGCTTCACGAGACGGCGCAACACGCGGCTGCGGCCACCAAGGAAGTTGGATACATGGAACCGGCATCCCTATCTTTTGCCAGTCAAGCGAGTGAAGCCACTTCTGCCGTCCCAAGCCCCGCCCACCCGGCATTAGGTCCCTGTGTGGAGGTGGTGTTGCAGTGGAGGGGTAGCACCACCTCCATCATCAGCGACTGAAGACCGAGCTGTTAAATGGCAGACTTGCGCTACTCTGTGCTATACATTTTTTTCTTAGACATATATTTCAATTGCGTCCTCGCTGAATGATAAAGAAACTCATATTGAGGAAACTCGTCCTTGACCGCAGCGTGGATAGCGGCGCCCTGTCACGCTGAGTGTCTGACACGCACTGAGCTCCATCTCCGTGTGTGTGCCCGTATACCCTACAGCTACCGAAAATTGGCTTCACTTTAAAGCGCTGATGCCGCCTCCATTCTTAAACCTCCTTGGCGGCCACAACTGGTAACGACACCGACCGAGTGGCAATCTACGCCCGAACCCTCAAAAGAATAAAAGAGAGTTTCAGGAAAAAAACTGATGCATGTGGCTATGCAGCGGGTGAACTATTTGACCATTTCTTATAATTATGATCGGTAAAATTGATATATCCAAACACATCAGTGGTTTGCTTTAACGCAACCTTATCAGAAATTCAAAAACGAAGAAAATTCCGATAATATTTATCATCTTTGCAAAGAAAATGCTTCGTAGTCTCCCTCCATCATCAGTTCAAACGAAAATAAAATAGTTATGTCTGAAATAAAAGATCAAAATACAATGAATGGTAGGTACTAAAAATAAATCATGAAAGTAAGAGTACAAAGTATGACACGGACAAAAGTAAAAAACACATAATTATGAAATGAAATAAGGCTGGTACTGGCGAGGAATCTACCTATTCACTATTTGCAAAGGGTACGAGCTGTCCATATTGTTCAAATCCGGGTTTCGCTTGAAGATATGCAATTACTCTAAAATTCTGAGGTCATACGGGCATGAAGCTGAGTTTAAAATTTTTGAAATCGGCAGGAGGTATATGAACATTGCATTTTTAAGCATGATTTCGCACTGCAGAATGCGATGGATGTGCTAATTGGTTACCAGTACGGAAGCTACTACCTCTATGCTCTGCCACTCTGATATAGAAATTTCGTGACGTCATACCGACGTACGGAGATGTGCACTGCACTCAACTTTAAGAGTATACCAAAGAGACTCGCATATCACTGGGAAGCGTATCTTTGTACCGAAAAAAAGAATCAATTTTGAAATTATTAGCCTGAGTGACAAGTAAAGTAAAATAATGGAAATATTTCGCTCACAGTAATTTCAATTCAGGAGACAGCTTATCAGACGGTGCCCCAAAATACGTAAATGAACAGTACAAACGGTCGTCACTGTTAACTTCGGCAGCTTGTGACTCGTATTGCTTTGACAAAAATTTTTTAATTTGCGAAATAATAAGACCCAGCGGAAACCCATTCGCTCTAAAATATTATCGTAAGAATTCAAATTTACAATGCACGTTATGGAGAATTCTGACATTCCCCATTGCCCTGAGAGATACTTAGCAGTTAAAACTTTAGTACCTTTGCAGCTTGGCTCGGGCCAGGTGAGGTGGGAGCTGCTACAAGCTTCATTTCATTCCTATTGATACTTTGGGTTGATCCCTTCTGTTGCAGCGGTACCCGTTTGGTATCTCTTGCTTTTTCGTTCCTTTATTTAAGTTGCGACTTCCTAGCTATGGTGGTGACCTCTAGTCGCGATCTCAGCGGCTATCAATCCCGAGAGTAAAGGCGTCCCGCAGTCGAGGGTGCCGACGCTCGGTGTTCAGCCGTGGCACGTCATCAAGCGCGTGTCCCGGTGGATCGCTTCCTCACCTATTCTCTCTATTTCCTAAAGCCATCTTTGCTTCTATTTCTTATGAATTAATCACCTATGTCCTATCACTCTGATAGATAACCTTGCCATTGTTAATTGTATGACTGTGAGTGTGCGTGATCTTGTTAAGCTACCTTAAATTTCTTGAATTATTAAATCCTTAAACCTTAATATCTTCGATATCTTAATACTATGATATCTTAAATTCTTGTTACCTAAATCTATTTCGAGCTTGCTTGGAATGGGCCCTCAACCTTTTTCCTAAACTTAATTATCCTACCTGGAGCCTAACTGAAAGACGGCTTACCAGCTGTCTAACTCTCCGGGTAGTACTATTGACTCTTAAACCTAATTCTATTTCCTAAACTTGCTCTTTACTTGAGCCTTTTTCTTCACGTTTATCATCTTTCCAACTCTACGAGTGGCTTCCACACTGAGGCATAATTAAACTCAGGTTAGCCTATGAAATAGTCCTGCTATAATGTTCCTGTTGGCTGCAAAATCATTATGAATACCTTCTTACTCCATTGATTTCTTCATTGCATTAATTCATTTGTTCCATTTTTCTTGTACCTGCATCTTTGGGCTCCAAAAGCCCAGCTTGAGGCTGCTCTACCGGGAACGATGCGGGACAGCTGGTTTTAATTCTGCGCTGCGATCTCAGAGGAGGCTGTCATTTCGGTTGTGCGGTGCTGGCTACCCTGGCTGTTGATCGGGCTACTGAGCTGCGTTAAAGTACAGGGGATTCTCTGGACGTGCGGCTTGAATTTTGCCTGCTGGGCGAACGGCCAGTCCTCCGGAGGGCCACGCCGCAAGCTGATCAAGGCCCCGATACACTGGCGTTCATGACTCGAGAAATTGCGGCAGTGGATCCGTCCGCCAGTTGAAGTGAGAACTGGCGACATGATACACTCAGCACGCAAGATGAAGCACCGCGGACTGCAATGCAGGGCATCAGTCTGCCTCAGCGTGTCGTACGGGTAGGTGCGCGATTGCGACCAGCCTTATGGAGCGCAGGATTGAACCAAAGCGCACGTTGCGCTGTGCTTTAGCCTTCTGTAAGCGATGCTGATCACATTCTGCAAGCAGTCGAATTTTTTAAATGCGTCTATAGAATTCAGCGTTCGAGTTTTGTCTACTCAGTTGCGGAGCAAGACATGGCTGTACACCTCTCCCGTCAACGTTCAAATCGGAACTGCTCGTCGCAGTGACAACCGTCTTAATCCAGACATGCTCGGATCGCTGAAAGCTCGGTGGCCACTCTGCCAACTGGCTGGTGTGCAGGGATGGGAGGCACATTGAGAGGCGTGCCGGCGGTTATCACCGCGATTTTAGCCCAGTGTATCGGGGCCTTTAGGATCGCCGCTGAAGAATGCATGGTTTCGCGCCTTCGTAGTGGAAACAGTGCTGCTGCGTTTTTAGCCACCATGCTAGGAGTCGCCATTTTTGTTAATTTAGAGGGATCGCCTTTCTTTCATTTATCTAGGTTAACCCTAGATCCTTCGTTCCTGAACTTTGTTGTTGTTAATCAGAATTAATGTAGTTTTGTAATCTTATACGCTGAGCCGGCATTAGTCTTAAGATTTGTCCTAGTTGATTAATTCTTGGTCCTGGCTCGTGAACGTACGAACCTGATGTTCGGCCTTTTTGAATGGTTCGTATCATCTAAATTTACTGCTACTTGCAGCGTTGAATAAACTTTTTTGCTGTCGTTCCCCGTTTACCATTGAACCTATTTGTGAGGATTCTCCACAACGTACTTGAAAGTTGAACATACTTCGTAACCCATGTTAAGTAAAGTTTGAATACAATTGATTTTGCAATATATCGAACAAATAGTAAAAAACTAGAGCCTAATCGTGTAAAAGTGGGCTTTTGATACACAGATGTCTGAAACTGAACTGTATCCTCAGTTACGAGACAGTCTAAAAGGCCAATGTTTCATTCTTTTCTACCTCCAGTGTAAATTTAATTGATTTATGCTTAAGATTAAGGTAGTTCAACAAATAATCAACACGTGATGGCTGGCTAAAAAGAACAAAGGTATCATCCATGTACCGATTGTAGAAAACAGGCGTAAAGTTAGAAAGAAACATATAAAACCATTTACTTTCATGAAAACACCATTTACTTTCATGAAAATAAAGATATTGGCGAGTGACTGAGCTAAAGGAAGGCCTATTGCCAGGCCATCTATTTGTTTGTAAAATTTCCCTGCAGAAATGAAGAGAGAGTGCATCACTGATAATTCCAGTAAATTTTGGAACACGTTACTAGTTAGGCCCATGAATTTAGACTTACCTCAGAAAATACCTGTTTCAGACAAATATCAATTTTTTCCCGCAGAGGAATATTAGTATAAAACGATTGTTCATCAAATGTAGCCATAGTCACATTTTTACCGATAGGAATTTTTCTAATATTTTCACAAAATTTGAAAGCATTGTCAACTGTGTACTCATTTTTAGTTAAATAGGCAAGGACTGGGACACGAAATGTACTCAGTTGGTAACTGTGAGTGTTGTAAGCAGTTAAAATTGGCCTCAATGGAAATTTTGAAGCGAAATCGGACTTATGTATTTTAGGTAAACCGTGCAGCACAGCGGGGGAAGAGCCTGATATTTGCAGGCTGGACATATTTTTGAATCTGAGCTCGATTCTTTTAGACCGCGTAAGAAATTATTTATTTTATCTTCAATCTGCAATACTATTTTATTTATTGACTCTGTTATCTCAAATCAAGTGGTAACCAACTAGCTCGCCCATCGCATTCAGCAGTGCGAAATCATGCCGAAAAATGAAATGTTCCTATATCGCCAGCTGATTTTAAAATTTTAGACTCGGCGTCCACCCCGTATGACCTCAGAATTTGAGAGTCCTTGCATATCTTCGAGCGAAACCCTCATTTGAACAATATGGACAGCTCGTTCCCTTTGCAAATAGTGAATAGATAGATTCCTCGTCAGTGCCGCCTAATTTCATTTCATACTTATGTGTCACATGTATTCTTTTTGGGCTTCTGTTTTTATTCTTTGTTCTTGTCCGTATCATACTTTGTATTATTACTTTCATGAGATATTTATAGTACCTACAATTCATTTTACTTTGATCTTATATTTCAGACGTAATTCTTGGGTTTTTTGTGTGAACTGACGATGGAGCTGAACTCCGAAACGTTTTCTTTGTAAAGATGGTAAATAGTATCGGAATTTTCTTCGATTTGAGTATCCGATGAAATTGATATGCATGTATATTTCTTTAAAACATGGATAGTGCGAGACTTCTTTGGCGTAGTATATACACCGATAATCTTTGCTTTTATTTGCATTAATTATTCCAAACTTTGTGCGCGGGCTGATGTTTATTTTCTGAAATACTATTATTACATCACCTACATAAAGATTCACTTCTAAAGTGTAAACTTAAATACTGCATTTTTGCGTCACTTTTTCTATGACTAATCAGTCACCCGGAGTAAGCTCTTATTTGTTCAATGACCTGAATAGTTCATTATTAGTTCACCCAACCCTGCTCATCCAAGTTGTGAAGATTCATCTGAGTCCAGTAAACAGATGAAGGTTTCACTCATCGAAAGTCCGTACGCTTCGTGTACGGACGCTCAATAAGTTGAAACAAAATATGTTTGATGGTTTAGACGAGTCTACATGCCGCTAAAAATACTAGAACAAAACATTTGACGAGTACGAAAACAGTGAACCTCACTTCAGCCCAGCCCTTCAGATGTCCCCATGCAACCGACGCTCTCTCGTGACGCGGAAGCTGAAAAATTTCGTGAAAAATCCCTAAATTTCGCTAAATTTTTAAAACCAGAAAAATATTATAATATGATTTTATTTTTCACGTCAATGATTTTAGATAAATTCATCAACGACCGCGTGTTAAAATTCCAGACCCGTACTAAATTAAAATCGCCAGAGCATTAAAACATGGCTTCCCTTGAAAATAGTGCGATACAGTGAGAAGAACACCTCATATTTCGTTAAGTGAATGATATGACTTTTATTTACAGGACATTGTTATGCAAAAATTGGTTCTATCCCTAAATCCGAGTAAGATTTTCGGTTTTTGAAAAATGAATTTTGAGGCTGAAGAGAGGATGGAAGATGTGCAAGGGTTTTCCTGCCACTTCTCTGCTTATACCCTTTTGTCAAGTGCTTGTGTCCCCAGCTCTATATGCATTGTACCTGTGCGGGTCAGGGCTGAAGGCCGCTCTTGCTTCCAAGTCTGAACCGCGTCTCGTGTTTTTCTAATAATATTTGAATGACGAACCACTCATAATGTGATTAGGAAAGTATAAGTCGTTTTACATCAGCCCGTTTTTCGTGTTACCATAGCGTCTTCGGGGGTGAAACGTCCTAAATAATATAACAAAAATTCATGTAACCATCAGACACAGATTACTACGCGTAAGAATAAAGGCGTATCTTCTCTCAACAGGTTTCTTAAAATGGCGGCGGCTACGACGGCGGCCTCCTGTACGCTGGCAGACCAAGTAGAAGCAGCTCACAACGCCGTGATGGGGCATCTGGAACTGAGCCCTAAGTTTGTTCGCATATTTCTAGACACTGAATTAAGTGATAAGCAGCCTGGTGAAACCTATCGGCTGTGCCTCACAAGGATACGAGGCAATCCCTTCAGTAACGGAGAGTGGAAAAAGTTGTGCTCATCTTCGTGGAAGATTTTTGAAAAGGAAACTGGTTCCAGCGAAATGGATATGACTGCTCTCTTTTGCTTGTTCGATGTCATCTTCAAGGTGAAAAATGACGACAGAGATGAATCGGGATTTATGTTAGAACTAAGGGCTCTTAAAGATCTTCGAAACGATGTGATGCACAATGCTGCAGCAGCGACCGACCCTGGAGCGATTGGAAAGCTTCAAAATGCTCTTTTGTCCTTCATTCAAGAGGCTGGTTCTTTCTATTCATTTTCCCCTGAGAAGATACAAGAGTTGCAGCAGGAGCTGCGAGACGAAATCGATGCAGGTTTCTCGCCAGGCAAAAAGCGATTGCTGTTCGCTTGTGCGTGCGCTGTGGGAGAAGGACGGGCACCAATGGAGTGCTTCTTACGATACAACTTTACCTCTCAAAATCTACTGTTCAAGTTGGGTGAAGTTGACAGGTCAGCTGTGTACCACGCACTCGAAATCAAGCTGACAGATGGAAATGAGCAAGAAGCTTTTCCATACACTGAGATTTTTGAACAAGCCGAAAAACTCATCGTCGTATCTGAATCAGCTGGCGCCGGGAAGAGCACCATGTTGGAAAACATTGCCTTACAGTTCTTGGATCCTCAGTTCGGCGCCGTTCCTCAACTTAAAGATTTTCAGCTGCTTGTGTACGTCCAGTGTCGAGATCTCATTACTAAAACTCTCAGTGATGTGGTAAAACAGCAGTTTTCAGTTGTGTGTACGAAGCTTGGGTTAGAAATGATGATTGAAGTGCTCAAACATCTGAGAGTTTTGTTTCTGATCGACGGCTTCGATGAATATGGTAAGTCAATGACAGTTCTAAAGGAGGTCATGGAAATAGCGTGGCAAGCAAACTGCCTCGTTATCATCACAACCAGGCCCCACGCTCTCCCGCAGTTAACGAGACTCTTAAAAAATCCTTCTAGTTACTCCAAATGCGAGATACTTCCGCTCAAAAAGTTGGAACAACAACTGGACTTCCTAGCAAAATATGAGAAACATTTGCCAGGTCCTCCCGCCGAAAGAAGTCTTCTAGAAACTTTCAAAAATTTGGATGATTCAGTGAGGAGCTCGTTCACTGAACCTCTGAAGTTACTGCGATTCTGTGACGTTTTTGTCACTTCCCCTGACAAAATTTCAAAGTGGACCACTCCTAACCACGCCAGCAAAGACATATTCCTCCTCTACAGAACCCTTGTCGAGGAAAAGTTAATAAGCACCAACCGCCGCGATTTGAATATCGTCGTCAGCGACCTCTTCCAGATCATTGCCGAAGCGGCGTTTGGCTTCCTGCGTTCAAATACGCTCACTTTCACGGAAGAGCAAGTGGAGTTAATTCAGAGAAAGTGTCGCTTGAAACTCAAGGAAGACCACGGTATTCGGAATATTGATGTCGCACATGTTCTTTCATCTGTTCTAAAAATTAAAAAAACTCTCTCTAGAACAGAAGTAATAACGTATTCATTCGCTCACAAGACCGACGAAGAATATTTTGCTGCACAGTACGTTATGCAGCAAATGAAAGAGAGCAAGAAATCGCTGGAGCAGATTCTCCTTGGAGAGCTTACTCTGTGAGTAATTTAATACTTTATTCCACTTCAGCGTGAATTAACCTTTATTTACTAACATTTTCACTAATATACTCAAATTGGACCACCTCCCACAAGCCACTTGGATATTATTCAAACAATAATGAAAACTTTAGATGCCAAAGAATATATGAGCGAGTCATTGATGTTGTGGAGAAAACGAGCCCTGTTCCACAAAACTTAAAGGCTTTTGAGGCATTCTGTAGCCGCAGATTGTTTGCACTGAGGGCAAGTTCTATTATTTGCCATATCCATAAGGATTCTGTGTCTCTCGAGTAGATCAGTTCTCAAAACACACAATACCAATTATTGAGGTAGTTTCTGGGGGTCCCTGATAGTCAGTGTGGCTCGTTGATTTTGTGTACTGCAAATTTTACCTGCAGTCTTTAGAGATTCCGATGAATGCCTAAGGTTCACTTAGCATGAAATTCTAATTAACCTTGAATTATTATGCAGGGTGTCCGTAAAGTCACGGTGCACTTTGAAGTTATTGTAGCAACCCTGCATGATAGAAACAATCTCTAAAAGGTATAATAAACAAGAAAAATTAGATTTTAATAATATTTATTGCAGCCTTTTTAAGTCTCTTCCTGTCCTCCATCATTGGCTAGGCATAGGGTAACACTATACTAACAGATGGATTGGAAGAAGTGGTCTATTTCCATGACCTTCACATTCCCCAGATTTCACTCCTTAACATTTTTTTATAGGGGCATATCATAACAGGTGTATACGCTACAAGACCTCGTTCTTAGAGAGACTTGACGCGTAAAATGACTGCTGTGCTCTCAGACATTACTGCTCACCAACTGGACAATATTTTCAATGAACCTAAAAATCGTGTTACCTTATGCAGAGCTGATGATGGCGGATACGCAGAAACTTAAGAATGCTTCAATAAATAAACAAAAAAATCTAACCAGAACAGAGAAATGAAGCCGGGGCTAAGGCGTCTATTTCACGATTGTGAGTATTAAATATCTCCTTTACGGCCTGAAGAAGATTTTGCAGTATATTATTCAAAATTGTACATCATTCCTGCTGGTTATAAATATCTTCAGACGACCTAATACCCTCTCCTTTGAAGGGATGTAGATGTTTTGTTTACATCAGTGGCAGTGGATGTCGAGTAGAGGGAAGAAGGTTGGATCTACTACTCGTCTAAGCCATTTGATGCAAGTTTCTGCGTAAACTATTGAACTCAGGCATCCCTCCAGGCAAATTAAAGTAATTATGATTTCTACTAAATAAACTGAATTTATACGGGATATTTATAAATAATTTGCGCTGTGTTGCACTGTCTACTGATCCACACTTCAAGAGAATGATTGAAATGATAACAGTTACTTTGTTGCTAATACTGAACCAAATGCTGGAAGTTTCGAGCGAATGGTCAATAGGCATATGAAAACGAAGAAAGCGCCAAGCGCTGAATTCAGATTTAATAAAGATTTCACAAATTCAAAATTTAAAATAAGTACATTGTGTCAGTGCTATAAAACGTTTCGGAAACAAGTTCTATCTTCAGTTAACAATCTGATACATTGAAATATAAAGCAAAAAATCAGTCATTCCATAAAATACATGGACACTTTACACCCTATTAGTAAATTTGCAGAGGATATGAACTATTGGTGCAATTGAGAACCGGCTTTTCTTTAGAGATATGAAGAAAATCTAAAGTGCATGCATCTAAATCATTTGAAATCGAGGCTTTAATAGAAAAATTGTCCTCTGTTTTATGATTGCATTGTTGGGGAACCCTAATATAGAATGACGTCATCGACATGCCAGATGTGCAATGTACACCGCTGAACTCACAAACAATGGATGAATGAATCACGTTCTAGTAACGAAAACAAGATCCAACTTAAGTTAATCAACTAGCACAATACATGGTTTCGAAATAGGAAAATAACGTTTAAAAAGGCTTTCCATGTCTTGCGACATTTTATCTATGCAATCTCCCAAATATGGGAAAACGCAACAGAGACGTTGCAGTTGTTACATATCCGCATCGGTTACTGAGCATTTCCTTGCCACGAATATTTAAACGTGAAATTTGAGAATGGAAGGATCCCCGTACTTCCCAGGAAATTCTGCGGTAAAGAAAACTCAACATTAATTTGGTAATTAAATTTGTTAATTAAATTAAAGCATGTTAGTATTGTTCTCCATCCTTTTTCGTCCCTTTCTTTTTATTTGTTTTTACTGTTGCACCTATTTTGAATAAAAATGTATTTTTTTTGTTTTCCATAGATCTTTGTTAATGCTGAAGATGACCTCTGTGGTCGAAACGTTCAATTTTATATATCATTTTAGGTCTTTCTATTTATTAAACAACTAACTGATAATGGATCTTTTAAAAGCGACTATCCTGGCTATTTTATTTATTGTTAACATTAATTTTGATCGACATAATTTGAACAGATATTGAATGCATGATTCAGGGAATTACGGAATGAGAATTTATCTAAAAAAGTAATGTCACGAGACTGCAGGTCATATTTCTGTGTTGCTCTTGTAACCATAATTCGAACGGACCAGAGCACAAGACATGTAGGTTCTCATAACCGGTCTGCTGTAATTATGAGCGTAGTTTTAAAAGGTTAATCAATAACATTCAAATGGGTGTTCAACAGTAATGTTTTGAAAAAGAATTTACGCCACTTACCATGAATACTGTCAAGTTTCTTGGTAATATTATAAGAAGGTAAAATAATTAAGAAGTTAAAATACGTACACACATTGAACTTAAAAATCTGAAAAATTTTTGCTGAAAATATGTTCATCATCTTTTTCGCCCATGTTTCCCACCTAACCCGCCTGTAAATATTTTTGAACAACCACTTTTTTGTCACAGGATTCCTGCTTTCACACGAAAGGTCTCGAAAGCGTTCAAGAAAGTGTTCAGGAAACCACGACGCACCTACGAAATGTGAGTGTCCATTTCAGCTGTTACGTGCATCCTAGTTTTTTTCCAAGATGTCAGTAGTAAAGGAACTACCAATCAGGGCACAATTCACCCCAATTAGCTTGAAATGGAAATTATTTAAAAAGTAATTTCGAAAAAGATTTATTCATTGACGAATTTTTGAATTTTTATAACCAGAAATCAGTTACACAAACGACCAAGTATCTTTTAGATATAAATTTCAATTTTCTTAATCTACCTGTATTTTAACAAACGAAATTAATTGTACTCTGTTCGGGAGCATTTTAGAAATCCATGTTTTTTTTAGTTCAACGGTTCAACGGTTTCTCATCTCAAAGTATTCTCTAACGATATTAATCTGTTTTTTATATCAGCGTAATAAACTATTTACAATACTTGAATCTCTATATACAGGAATAACGGCCACTCTCGCTTTCTCGTGACCTTTACAAATGCTGGCTGTGCGACCGCGCGCACGCACGTATGAGCGCTCGGTGGAAACCGAGCTGTAATTACCGTCACACTTTCTGGTTGCAGCTCAGATCGCATGTTGAGAGGTAATCATTGTTGGTTATTATCCCTGGCACACCCTGAACGATTCTATGGTGATTATGACCTCTAAGCAGTGAAACTTCTGAGCTTGAAGGTTGACCTACTGAATAAATAGAGTGCCATGGGACTGAGACTCGCAGTAACAGCTCAGCCTCCGTACAAGTAAGCATTTTTTACCTAAAAATATGTATATGTCCTGATTCTAATATATATGCTCAGATATATATATGCTTCGTTATTGTGTCAAGTGATAGTACTTCTTAAGAAATTTTAAAACTAACCTAAAAATACCTGTTATGTATTTAGTTACATATTTATTTAAAAATTTGTTTGTCATGCGTATCTTCCATTTCTGTCACGCTCATAAGGATGCTTAATGACCGTATCTGTGATATGAGTTTCACCAGAGCAAAAGTACAATAATATTATATTTTAATCATAGGTAATATTAGATTGGATATATTGATTTGTTATCCAAATCTGCAAGACTTATTGAAGGAAAATATTAAATCCCATTATTTTGACAGACCGTGTACACTAGTACAGATATTATACTCCTCTAATTGAACTTTATATGTCACTCGAATGAATGCTTGTTTATTATTTTTTGTAAGTGGTTTTTATTACTTTAAACTGTACTTCAAGATAAATTTATTCCTCTTTACAGTGACGCTTCCAAAACGTAAAAAGCAAGAAGAATACCAAGACGAATTCGGAATGCGAAAGCGAAGAAAAGTTGAATCAAAATCAAAGAATGAAACTATTTAATGATGTCAATTTTTTGAGAAAAACTTTCTAGTACTTTGAAGTTTTATTGCTTAGTTTTAAAAATGAAGTTTTGATGAAGTTTTAAATTGAAGTTTTATTGCTCAATTTTCAATCATGTAATGTAATACTTATTTGTCAAATTTTTGGAAAACTTTATAGCACTTTTTCTTTCCAGGAGGTGTTGATGTTTCACAAACGAAATATGAATGATATTACCTACCCTGACCTGGCTAACCTCCTACAACATTTTAAATGCAAAGATAGTATTATTGACGCATTGTTTGAGTTAAGTAAGAATGAACTTTCTGAAATTACATCTGCGTTATACTCAATTAAAGAGAAATATGATAGCTCACACGCGAAGCGAATGAAAAGTAAACAGCGTGTTTCTATTGACCAAACACTTATAAGAATTAATAATGCTCTGCATAAACTGAAAACCACATCCTCTGCTGATTTTAACATTAATTTGACAGAAAACTTCGATGTCTATACAAAGCTACAAAAGCCAAACCTGACAGTGAATGAAGAGGAAATCGTGAGTGCAAACAATATGCTTACAGCGTCTGAAAATAAAGTGAAGTCGATGTTACTTATACCATGTTATATAAAGAGTGAACTTTATTCTTGGTTGTTACGTCAACCTAATATGAACAAAGACTATGTAGGTGTAATGTTTAAAGTGTCAGTTAGAACTATTGAAAATTATTTAATGTTAAATAAGTTTCTGAAAGAGTATCCATCCGCTGTAAAACTTGAATTACCTTTCAATTTCACTGTGAAAAACATTGCAAAAATAAAAGAGTGCATCGTATGTAGTGATGAAATAGAGCTGATTTGCCGTTCAAAAATATCGTGGTTTTCTGATAATTAAATTAATTGAGTTTCTACGTCATACACCTTTTGAGGAGCTACGACACGATCCAACTGGAGAGAGCGTCACACAGCGATTGAGGAACTACGTCACGAACCAACTGGAGAGAGCGTCATACACCTTTTGAGGAGCTACGTCATGAACCAACTGGAGAGAGCGTCATACACCTTTTGAGGAGCTACGTCACGATCCAACTGGAGAGAGCGTCACACACTTTAAAGAACTCCGTTATCAGTTTTATACATAATTATTTTGTCTAATAAACAAAAACAATAAATAGTATGTTTAGGAATAATTCCATTCTCTGAAGTATTTTTTAGGAATATATAATTTATCAAAGTTTTGAAAGTACCTACCTTGAAGTGGATGTCTGTCTTTATTAATAAAGATAAAATTATATGGTTCTTTGTATGTGTTTGAACAATACTCTTTAAATTCATCAAAGGGCATGTCCTGAGATATGATATCTGTGTAAATGTTCTTCATATCAGTTGAGTCTAAACCAAAAAGAATTATAACGTTAGCATTTGTTCTAATTGTTTGTCTCGGTAATAAATAATAATTTTGTGATAAGTAGATTGAACAGCAGTTGTTGTGTCTACCTCTAGTGTAAAAGCTATCAGCTGGACTTTGATCTCTTTCAGTTGCTATATCGTCGAAAATAAAAAGATTTTTCTTTTTTGAATCTACGTCACTTGGATCGGGAATAGCTGTCATATCTTGAAAATATTCAATTTTAGATTTTGAGTTTCTTTTGATAGGTAAATTCTCAAGGAAATCGTCAATATTACCATTGCCCTTTTCAAAAATTTCAATTATTTCAGATTGGTTATAGCCTTTATCAAAAGCATTCTTCAACAGTTTATATTCTGGTTGATGTATTGATTTACTGTACAGAAAAAGATGATTAAAATCGACAAATTTTTCTAACAGAAGCTTTATTAATAAAGAAGTTTTACCACAGTTTGATCTCCCTACGATGAGACATCTCAAGCCAGGAGAAGGAAAAATGAAGTGATTCTTTTGATTATTTCTTTTACTGTCTTTCCACATATACACCATTTTATTTAACTAATAAAATACAACTGAATTTCCAAAATTTATTTTCTGTTTGTAGCAATTGTAAACATTGTTTTTTTAAATTTGCTACTTCATTAAGTTCAATTCTTCAATGTATTTTTCTTTCTTATTGGTTGTCTCGTTGGGCAATTACGAGAGAAAAAGCTACCATTGGTGTCATAAGAATCGTTACTGATTAATGTTTCAAGATGAATGATATCTGACTCTAATTGAGTTATAACTTCCCTATTTAATTCGACATCATTTTGAATTTGATCAACATCTAATTGCAATTGATTTATTTTTGCAGTATTGAGAACAACTTCTCTTTGAATATCTGTAATAATATCTTCCATTTTATTAAGTTTATTTCTTCAATGTGTTTTTCTTTTTATGGTTGTCTCGTTAGGCAATAACGAGAGAATGAGCTATCTTTGGTTGTAAATAAAGTAAATACATCGAGTTTGCAATTTTTGAGCATCTATTACTTCATATGGAATATTGCTTTTCATTTTGATTAATATAAATTTTCAGAATACTTTGAAATTTACATTGGATAAATACATTGAAATTTTTAAAATATACTGAGAAAATAATTTATTAAAAATGGAATCATTTAATGTATCACATCTATCTAATACTAAGAATACAAAAAGGCATAATAATTTAAAGAAAATTTCAGTAAAGATGACTTCATGTAACAATTTTTGTAATATATGTAATATTTACATCATCAACTTGAGAAGACATGAGAAAAGCATGAAACACAATAAAAACGTGAGTAAACTATTAATCTCGGATCTGTATTTTGATGAAAACAAAGATTTCTGTAATATATGTAATATAAATGTCTCTGATCTAAAAACACATCTAAAATCTACTAGGCATATTAAAAACATAAATCAAGAATTAATTTCCGATTCATATTTTGAGAAAAAGGTGTGTAAAATATGTAAAGTAGAAGTAAAAAATCTAGAACAGCATAAGAAATCAAAGAAGCATTTTAGAAACGTTTATGGCTGTAAATTCAGAGGAAAAAAATGTGCTATAAATGAAAAATGCCTGGAATATATGTTCTCTTATATATCAGTTATAGATCCGACAGTTTTCATGAGGAATATGACCCCGGTTGTGAAATCAATTTTGAGAGAGCAAAAGTTTGATAATATGAAGATACAATTGGCAATTTTAGTTCAATTTTATAAATACAAAGAAAAAAATGAAAAAGTATATTCAACAGCATGGATGAATACAGGTAAGTTTGTAGACATATCGAAAAACTTTACAAACATTGATGATCTGTATAAAGAAGCTATTAGAAAGGTTGAAGAATATACAAAAAACTCCTCGGGCTGGATAACTGATAAATTATTAGACTTCAATGCAAAAATTATTGAATACAAGCCTATCAAAGGTTCTAGTTATATAGAATTACCTGAAAAGTTTCAAAAGTCGACTTATAAACTAATTAATATTAAAAATACCGATAATAAATGCTTTATGTGGAGTGTAGCGAGATATTATTGCCGAGATGAAAAAAACGGCAATAGAATATCTAAAAGGTTAAAAACTGAAGCTGAGAAGTTAAATTTCAGAGACATAACATTCCCAGTAAAACTTAAAGATATCGATAAATTTGAGAGAAACAATAATGTGTCAGTAAATGTTTACAACTTTAATTACTTGAAAGAATTATGTCCTTTGAGAATAACAAAGGTAAAAAATGAAGATGTTATATCACTTTTATTGTTAAAAAATGAAAATAAAAGTCATTATGTATTGATGAAGTCGTTAAGTCCATTTATGCAAACTAAAGATGGTCATAAAAAACATGTCTGTCCAAATTGTTTATGGCCATTCACAAAAGAATGTTTATTAACAAACCACATTAATGATTGTTCAGTTCACACTCCAACAAAGTATGTTCTTGAAGGAGGTAAATTGAAATTTAAACATTACCAAAAAACAATTAGACATCCTTTCACAATTTATGCTGACTTCGAATCAACATTGACAAAAATAGATACGTGTCAACCAAATCAAAACTCGAGTTACACCATGAACATTCAGAAGCACAATCCTAATTCATTCTGTTGCTATACAAAATCTGAAGCAGATGAATATTCCCGCTTAGAAATATATAATGGTGAAGATGCTTCCCAAAAGTTTGTAGAATATTTAGAAAAAGAGACCAAGAGAATTTATAGTCTGTTGAAAATGAATAAGAAAATGTATTTACCATCAGATGAATTCGAAAAATATAAAGAAGCCACAAGATGCTATGTATGTGGCGGAGAATTTACGGAAGATAACTATAAAGTTAGAGACCACAATCATTTGACAGGTCATTATAGAGGTCCAGCTCATTTAAAATGTAATTTAAAAATTAGGAATCCTAATTTTATACCTGTGTTTCTACACAATCTGTCTAATTACGATGCTCATTTGTTCGTGAAAGACTTGGGAAATATATCCGGAAAGTTGAACGTTATTCCACAAACAGATGAAGAATATATTAGTTTTACACAAACCATAAAAGTAGATTCTTATGTATGTAAACATACAGGAAAAATTAAAGATATCACCAGAGACTTACGGTTTTTAGACAGCTACAGGTTTTTACCTTCATCTCTAGATAAACTTTCGAAGAATTTATCTGAGCACAAAGAATTGTCGAAGTTCTTTCTCAATGAACAACAATTAGAGTTGATCAACAAAAAAGGTATTTATCCGTAAGAATATGTAAATAGTTATGAAAAAATGAACGTTAATAGTTTACCAGCTAAAAGTGAATTCTACAGTAGATTAAATAATAAAAATATTTCAGAAGATGAATATCAGCATGCACTCAAAGTGTGGAGAGCTTTCAATTGTACAACATTCAAAGATTACCATAATTTATATCTAAAAGTCGATACATTATTACCAGCCGAAGTATTTGAAGAATTTAGACTAACATGCATGAAAACTTATTCTCTAGATCCAGCACATTATTTTACAGCTCCCGGATTGTCTTTCGATGCTCTACTGAAACATACAAAAATAGAATTGGACTTGTTTGAAGATCCCGATATGCTCCTATTCATCGAAAAAGGAATAAGAGGTGGGATTTCTACAATATCAACACGATATGCAAAAGCAAACAATCCATATATTCCAGAAACATTTGATAAAGGAAAACCAAATAGTTTTATCACATACATAGATGCAAATAATCTTTACGGATGGGCTATGTGTCGATCATTACCTACTGGAAACTTTAAATGGAAAAATCCAAAGTCGAAACTGAAAGCAGATAAAGGTTATATATTAGAAGTTGATTTAAGTTATCCGAATGACTTACATGCTCTCCATAATGATTTACCATTAGCTCCAGAAAATATCAAAGTAAACGATGTATATAAATTAATTCCACATCTTGGAAAACGAGAAAAATATGTTGTACATCTTAAATCTCTAACACAATATCTAGATCTAGGATTGAAGTTAGAGAAAATTCATAGAATATTAGAGTTTGATGAAAGTCCATGGATGAAATCATATATTGATATCAACACAAAAATGCGTCAGCAAGCTAAATCTGAATTTGAAAAAGACTTCTACAAGCTGATGAACAATTCAGTATTTGGTAAAACAATGGAAAATATTAGAAATAGAGTAGATGTGTGTTTGGTAAAGTCAGAGAAAGAATTAATTAAATTAGCAAATAAACCAAACTTTACCAGTTTTAAAATATTCTCAGAAAATTTGATAGCATGTCATATGCAAAAACAAAGACTGAAATTTGATAAACCAATCTACGTAGGGTTATCTGTATTGGATATAAGTAAAACATTAATGTATGATTTCCATTATAATCATATTAAAA
This sequence comes from Morinoia aosen, assembly GCA_030386875.1. Classification (NCBI taxonomy): domain Eukaryota; kingdom Metazoa; phylum Arthropoda; class Malacostraca; order Amphipoda; family Talitridae; genus Morinoia; species Morinoia aosen. Next base: position 20,522,257 of record CM059576.1, on the reverse strand, counting down.
AGAAATATGGTAATAAGGCAAAGTTGTTGTTTACAGATACAGATTCATTATGTTATGATATCGAAACAAAAGATTTGTACAAAGATATGGAAAGAAATAAAGACTTGTATGATACATCAAACTATTCTAAAGAACACTTCCTATATTCAACTGATAATATGAAAGTAATTGGAAAAATGAAAGACGAAACTTGTGGAATACTAATTGAAGAATTCGTCGGCCTTAGAGCAAAACTATATTGTTACAAGACGAAAAATTCCGTGAGTAAGAAAGCAAAAGGTGTAAGTAAGAACATAACTGAGCACAATATCACAATGGATGAGTATAAAAGAGCATTGAATAATGAAACAATATACAAAACGATGTATAATATCCAAAGTGTTAACCACGAATTATATACTAAAGAAATAAATAAGGTTGCATTAAATGGTAATGATGACAAGCGACATATATTACCAGATGGTATCAACACACTAGCATTAAATCACTATAAAATATATTAATTAAATAAAGTATAAAAAATGATAATCTACAACAATAATGATTTCTATAACCAAGATTTATTATCTGTTGAAAATGAACAGTATTTGAGTGATTTGAAATCAATAGTTAATGAAGAAAAAACTGGAAAGGGTATTGTAAATACATTACTTAGAAAACTTCCATTACCTGAAATGCATTTGAAATTACCATCTAATATTCAATCTGAACAAGTCCCGAACGGTTCATTCAACAATAAACATACCTACTCATTTTGCGGTCCAGGAACTAAGGTGCAGAAGCGAATTCAAGAAGGTTATCGAGGAGTTAACTCACTCGATCAGGCTTGTAAGAATCATGACATATTTTATTCACAACATTCAGCAACGAAAGAAAGAAATTATGCTGATGATATTCTAGCAAAAAGAGCCGCTGAAATTGCAACTGATCCAAATGAATCAGAATACGTTCGGCAAGATGCTAAATTAGTTAACGCAATTATGGCTGGGAAGAGTTGGGCAGGAATGGGCCTCTAGTCGACAAAAAACTTTTAAACACGCTCACTGATGTGAGCGATAAAATCTTGAATGACTTATATTATAATCCAAAGACTGGTTATACTGGAATGAATCAACTTGTTAAAAAATCCGGCTTATCTTCAACTCTCGTGCGAAATTGGTTAGAAACTCAAAAAACTCACACTCTACATAAACCAATAAAACATAATTTCAAAACGAGAAGGGTGAAGGTATCAAAAATTGATGATCAATGGCAAGCTGATTTGGTTGACATGCAAAACTATAAAGATCAAGGAAAAAACTACATTTTAACAGTAATTGACATTTTCAGTAAATATGCATGGGCGATTCCAATAAGTAAGAAGACAGGTGAAGAAATCAAAACTTCATTTCAAAAAATATTTAAAATACGAATTCCTTCTAAAGTTCAGACAGATAAAGGCTTAGAGTTTACAAATAAATCCACTCAAGAACTATTCAAGAAACATAACATTCAGTGGTTTAGTTCAGAAAATGAAACCAAAGCTCAAGTTGTGGAACGCTTCAACAGGACGTTAAAAACTAAAATGTGGAAATATTTTACACACATGAAAACTAAAAAATGGGTGAATATTTTACAAGATTTATTGCAAAATTACAATAATAGCTATCATAGAACAATTAAAATGACACCTAACCAAGCATCATTGGAAAAGAACAGTAAAAAGGTTTATGATAACTTATTCCCTCCAACCGAACCAACTTTCACATCACCGAAACTCAAAATCGGGGATAGGGTGAGAATAAGCAAGAAACGGAAAGACTTTCGGAAGGGTTATTTGCCAAATTTCACTAATGAGTTATTCATTGTATCCGAAATACTGTCTACTGAACCAATTACTTATAGATTAAAAGATATGGATGATGAAGAAATAAAAGGAAGTTTTTATGAACAAGAACTATCAAAATATACTAGTGATGTTTATGCAATTGAGAAAATCCTCAAGAAGAGTAAAGGAAAACTTCTGGTCAAGTGGAAAGGTTATGATGAACCTTCATGGATCTCAGCAACTGAACTTAATGTCAGTTCAGAGTGAACTTATATTAAGTTAAAGTCTTTTTGAATTTTTCTCTTTAAAAAATGGCGTTGATTGATATCAAAACTAAATCAGATTTACTAAACTTAGCAAAGAGTTTGAAAAAGCAATTCACAAATGATAGAATAATCGAACAAGATTTATACCATGATGTTAAAAAAGTTTACAAACCATTGATTGAACCTTTATCTAAAATTGTTGACGAAACTAAACAAACTAGGTTGGCAATAAAAGATATACCTCATGAAAAACTTGAATCTATCCAAGGAAAACCTGTTGAGAAACTAGTTTTGCCATCTTCTGAATCCAACACTGTAGTTGGGCCTATCGCATTGGATTTCTTGCGTTTTGCATGGAAACCTGGAAATGAGTATGATAAAGCTTATGGCATTCGTTGGGATGGAAGTAAAGTTATGCTAGGAAATAAAAAGGTAGATATTTTGGGTAATGATTTGAAAATTGGAGATAAAATATACGAAGGCACAACTGGATTATGGGAATTATTAACAAAGCAAAATCCTATTGATTTTAGGGACGAAGATAAAAATAATTATTATGATATGTTGTATTCAACTGATGCTTATTTGAAGGAAGACGGTACCATAAAGGCAAATAGGGGTGAGAAATATTCTAAATTTATCAAACCCTTCTATCGAATAGCTCAACGAAAAAAAGCTCAAGCTGCAGTTGAAACAATTAGATCAGCAAGTCCCTCAAGTCGTGAATCAAGTCGTGAATCAAGCCCTGAACCAAATCCTTTAAGAAACACAAACACAGTAGAATCCTCAATTTTGAGTCAATACCAAAGTCCTTCAACAAGTCAGAGACCAATTTTCGACCCTTCACGAAGGTCTACTTTTAGACCAACTCCTACTCCTATACCTTCTCCTACATCTTCTCCTATACCCCCTCATCATCCTCCCAGAGAGGATTCAGACGTTTCAGGATCAGGTATTATTGTATTACCATCTAACATCAATGATCTTGTAAAAAGACACCAGTTATTGTTCGGTTCGTTTACCGCTGGAAATACAGGAGTTTTTAATGAACTGCAAATACTTACGCATGAACTTTTAAAGCAAGGTCTATTAAATACTGCTGAAGTAAAGGTGTTTGATGATTTATTGTTTAAAAAATGGAATCTCAAAGCATTGTAATTAGTGAAAGAAAAAGTGACATAAGTATAAACTTTAGTCCAGCAATAGAATTGAACAAAAATAAATTTCACGAAATGGCACTGGTTGGGTTAGACATGTATCATTCTATTCCTAACATTGATGAAAATAATAATAAATTTTATTATGAATTAAATGGTGTTGAAAATGTAATTACACTTCCAACAGGATGTTATGAAATAGAAAGTATAAACGAATTCATTCAAAAAACATTGGCAGGCTTTATTGAAATCAAAGCAAATACTAATACTTTGAAATGCGTCATAGTTCTCCATTCATCTACGTTAAAAGTATTTTTCAATAAAGAAAAATCTTTGAATACATTGTTAGGATTTGGAGGAATTATCTTAGAAGGTGTTGGAGAACATGAAAGTATAAATATAGTGAACATAATGTCTGTTAACGCAATACTCGTTCATTGTAGCGCAATTAACGGCTCATACCTCAACAGTTCTTTGCATAACATTTTATATTCCTTTTTCCCAAACGTCCCACCAGGATATAAAATTGTAGAAAATCCAAATAAACCAATTTATCTACCGATATATCAACCTTTACTCTATGATTTGAGAATTTGGCTTACTGATCAAAATGGACATGCTCTGAATACTAGAGGTGAAGAAGTAACTGTTCGATTACACCTAAGGTCTAGAAATTAAAATAATTTGATAAAATTATCTTTAAAAAATGGATTCTTTAAGATGGAATGAAAATATTAAAGTTGATGAATCAATTGAAAAAATTGAAACGCATAACTATGAACCACAAATAGGTACTGATTTGAATCGTGAACATAATGATATCAAGATCATTATCCAGAATCAAGATCAGTTTCTATTACCTAGTAAAAGTTTTATATATATAGAAGGAGCTTTGAATAAAGAAGATGGAAGTGATTATAATTTTAAAGATGAAAAAATAACAATAATCAACAATGGATTAATGCATTTGTTTGATAGAGTTTCTTACAGAATTGGAGATGAAGAAATTGAAGGTTATAGTTACCCTGGAATTACAACAACTCTAAAAGGATTAGTTAGCTATCCCCGAAATGTTAAAGAAAACATGATATTTTTCTGGAGCGTCGATACTAAGAAGAATGAAAAATCAAACGAAGGATTTAGCGATCGAAATGACTACTTAAGTTCAGCTAATGGGAAATTCAGCGCTGCTATCTCACTTGAACATGTGTTTGGATTTTGTGAAAATTATAAGAAGGTAATTTATGGAGTGAAACATGCTCTGCCTTTAAGAAGAGGTGATAATTCTAATGCTATATTCAAATCAGATGAGAAAGATGCAAACCAGCAAGATAAAGTAGTTGATGGTAAAATTAATATTACAAAATTAATTTGGAAAATGCCAGCTTACAAACTGTCTGATGAGTATAAAATAAAGCTATATCGTCAAATTAAGGATAAAATAACATTACCTATTCCTTATTTGAATAGACAATTGGAACAAACAATTGTAAACTCTCAACAGAAATTCTTAGATTGGACTTTAACTCCAAATTCAGGATCTCAAAGACCTCGATACATAATTTTAGCATTCCAAACTAAGAAAGCTAATTCACAAGCTGTAAACAATGCAATTTTCGATCATTGTAACTTGACGAATGCATATGTTCAGCTGAATAATGAACGATACCCTGATCACAATTTACAGATTGATTTCGATTCTAACAATTATGCTACAGCTTATAAGATGTTAATAGATTATGTACCTAATGAAAATTGTGCTATCGAATACAGACACTTTAAATATTTGTATCCCATCTATGTGTTTGATATCAGCAGACAAAATGAACGTATCAAGGAAACTACAATTGATATTAAAATTAAAGCAGAATTTAAAACCAATATTCCTGATGATACACATGCATATGCACTGATTCTATCTGACAGAGTAATTCGATTGCAATCTGATGGTGATAAAATGAGTTTAAACTACTAAAAATTAAAATATATTCACATAATAATGTTTAAAAAATGTATTGTGTAAAGTGTAAGAAGAAAACTGATACTGATAATCCTCAATATTTAATTACAAAGAACAATAAGATACTGGTCAAAGGTATGTGTATTATTTGTAAAAAGACAAAGACTTCTTTTGTTTCTAAAGATACTGCGACGAAAGGGGGTTTTATATTTACAATTCCAGCTTTATTAGCTGGCCTTGGGGCTGCTGGCTCTTTGGCTGGAGGTGCTGCTGCAATAGCATCCGCAGTTAATAAGAAAAAAGCTGACGATAAACTCTTGTCAGAAACTAAAAGGCACAATGAAGCAATGGAAAGTAAAAAAGGTTCAGGTATACGGATAACTCCGAGAAAAAAAAACCTTGTGGAAAGGGTCTCTACTTGAAACCACCAAAGAAGTAATACCTAACCAACCATTATCTAAACATGATTTAGAATCCTACATAAATATATTGAAAATTCCGAATTTTCGAGGTATTTACATGAGAGATACTTTACCTAAACACCCTTTAGAAACGGAATGCGGAATCCTAAATTTATACACTGAAAAAGGATTAGGAACGCATTGGACTTGTTGGTATAAGAAAGATAACATATGTTACTACTTTGACAGTTATGGTTTGATTTATCCAATTGAATTTAAAGACTACTTAACAGATTGTGTTGATATAATTTTCTCTACTTACAAAATCCAGAAAATAGGTGATGTAATTTGTGGACATTTATGTCTAGAAATGCTAAAGCGTTTAGAAAATGAAAGCTTTCATGCAATTCTTTTAGATCTGTATAAAACCCCAACTAGTTTTTAGAAAATAAACTACAGTTAATTTTTTTTCTTTAAAAAATGTCTTGTGGAAATATTTATGCAGCAAAGTTGGTCTTTTTACCTTCCTGTAAAGAAAATCATGAACATGAAAATAGTGAAAATAATTCTGAAGGACTTTTGCAGAATGTAGAGCAAATAAAAAGTTTACTTGAAGATTCTAATATAGAGTCATTGAAAGACACAATTGAAGCTCTCAAAAATGAAAGATCTGAATTGGAATCAATTATAAACGAGTATGATGAGAAATATGTAACTCTGAAAACAGATATACAAGTGAAATTTTCTGATGTAGACTCAATCATTAAATTCTTAGAGACGTTAATTTATGATTTATCTGAAAAGTTCGTTGCTCTCGAACCAAAAATTGTTTCAAATGATGAACGACTATCTAGCATAGACTTAACATTGATGAAGAAAATTGATGAAATTGATGCTAAATTTGAAAACATTGATTCAAACATAATCAACCTAACAGACGTAAAAATTCCAGAGATTGGGGACAAATTGAAGAGTCTAGAGTCAGGTATTGAAACTAGAATCGATGAAAAGCTCTTAGTTAAAGAGTCGGCATTAACCGATCAGATTAAAGGAGTTGAAGCTAAATTTGAGCTTGTGGACTCTAAGATAACCAATTTGATTGATGTTAAAATTCCTGAGATTCAAGAGAATTTCAAGAATCAAGAGTCAGTTATAGAAAATCAAATGGATGAAAAACTGAAGACTTTAGAAACTAAAATTAATGATCAAATTGATTCAAAGAACAAATTAATAAGTAATAAAGTTGAAGAACAAGAAATTAGTATAATTAATGTTGTGAATGAAAAAGAAATGAGCTTGCAGACATCACTTAATGATCAAATTGAAGAAAAGCAGAAGAGTTTAGAATCAACACTGAACAATACTGTTGAAGAAAAAAGTAAAAGCTTAGAGGCACATCTAACTGAATTAAGTGATAGAAACCTTTTTGTTATGGAAAGAACTGTAGCATTAGCACCCTCGTTTGTTGAAGTTGACAATAAGCTGAAAAATTTAGAGTCAACCATAACCTCATCCAGCGAAGAAAAATTCAATGGTCTTAACAAAATTATAATGGAATTACGAGCAGAGTCAGTCCCATTAAGAAAAATAGAAGAACTAGCTAAGAACTTGAGTGATGTAGAAAGTCTTTTCCAGGAGTTTTCAAGAGACATTATTTCAAATCAGAATGAAATCAGTCAGTTCAAATTAATGCTCCAGAATGAAACTGATAAAAATGTAAAATTAAACCAGGAAGTGGAAAGTTTGAGTGACCGAGTAAACAATTTGATATCAATGAGAGTTAGAGAAAATTTAGAGAATTGAAAATTCTATGTATAAAAAATGATAGGCGTAAATATTTTTGGACAACAAGGAAAAAAATTATTTTTATCTTCACAACCAGGACCTCCTGGAATAGGTTTTAAATATCTTGATGAAGATCAAAATTTCGATTTAAATAATAGAAGACTTGCAAATATTTCTTTTCCAATCGAAGAATTTGACGCTACGAACAAAAAATACGTTGACGAAGTTTTGGAAAATTTGAGGCTTCATCTCAGAAAATATATAGAGGTTAGAGAAAATCTTATCACTGAAAATTATCAGTTCAGAAGTGATTCTATCCAAGCATCTATAGATGAGAATACTACAAGTTTCCAAGAAAAACTCAGGGAAATTTTAACAAATCTCGATGAACATAGTAGAATATCTGAGGAAAAAATAGAGGTGATTCGAATAGGTACTTTAGAACATACAGACTTTTTGAAAAATGAGATAAAGAGGTTGGAAGAAGAGGAAATAAAAAGTGTGAAATTAGACTATGCAAATCTCGAGAGAGTATTCAACGATATGAGTTCATACATTGAAACTTTCAGGAATAATCTTCATGAACAGGATAGAGAAACTATCATAAATACAAATGAAATAGAAAAATTGAAACAGTCATCGCTGAAATTGGAGGATGATTACGCTGATATAAAAAACAGATTAATATCGTTAGAGAATACTTTGAGATGAGAAACCGTTGAACCGTTGAACTGAAAAAAACATGGATTTCTAAAATGCTCCCGAACAGGGTACAATTAATTTCGTTTGTTAAAATACAGGTAGATTAAGAAAATTGAAATTTATATCTAAAAGATACTTGGTCGTTTGTGTAACTGATTTCTGGTTATAAAAATTAAAAAATTCGTCAATGAATAAATCTTTTTCGAAATTACTTTTTAAATAATTTCCATTTCAAGCTAATTGGGGTGAATTGTGCCCTGATTGGTAGTTCCTTTACTACTGATGTCTTTTTAGGAACCATTCTCCTACGCTAAATAACGTGTTGTTGTTCATTGCGCTTCGAAACTACTTTCTTCATTGGTCATACCATCAATTACTTCGGAATTGCTCACTTGATTTTTATTTCGATAATCTCCATGCATAACTTCATATCCACATTGCGAATTGTAATTAAAAAAATCATAAAAATTATGAAAGTTTTACATTTGTAATCTGATTCTTATGTAATTTGACTAGTATATGTAACTTTTGAAAAAAAATATCTTCGATGAATTTTTTCCATTCAGGCTTTATTTATTCGAAAAAATTGGATATATTGATTTTTTAGTTCATTACTAGTGATAAGGAATTTAAAAACTAGGAACACTGCTCGTAGGTTAAGAGGGCCCTCCCGTCAAAATTGAATTTTGATCCGATGGGTCTGAAATTTGGCCACTATATGTATTTTTGCAGGAAAAACATATTTTATTCGAGAAGTTTTTTGGTTTAGGCCTTATTTTTTTTAAACTCTTTTTTGGTTCATTTTTGGGATGTTTTCAAAGGAATAGAAGTCAATGAACTTTTATGTTTGAACATATACAAAGACAGTTTTGAAATCCTCGCACCATTGCAAACAAACTGACATTCTTGAATTTTCTATTTGAATTTTTTTATGTATGCGATATTCGATCATTACCTAAAATATACCAAATTTTTAGGTTGTAAACTAGGAGAAAAAAAGACAACGTACAAATTGGGAAATCGAGGAATGTCAGTTTGTTAGGAATGTTCCAAGAATTCTAAAACTGTCTTTGTTTTCTTCCTAGCATAAAAACTCAATGACTTCTATTACTTTGAATTTTGAAAATAAGTGACTATACAGTATAGGCCAAAAAACAAAATTTTTGGTGAAGTGTAATATAATGGAAAACTTATGTAATTTAATGTTTTTTTCATTTTTATTTTGATAATCTCCATGCATAACATCATATTCACACTGTGAATTGTAATTTACAAAAAAAAAATATTAAAATTTTTTTACATATTTCATAAATTTATGAAATTTTTTGTTTTCAGTCTGATTCTTGTGAAAATTCACTAGTATATGGAACTTTTGAAAAGAAACACAATTTCTTCTATACATTTTTTTTATTCAGGCCTTGGTTTTTGAAAAAAATTGACATATATGTTTTTAGTCCACTGGTTTTGATATTTCAAACGAATAGAACTCATTGAGTTTTTATACTAGAACAAAAACAAAGACAGTTTTAGAATCCTTGAAACATATCTAACAAAAGCGCATTCACAAATTTTCTATTTCTTCTTTTATTTTCTTTTTATATGAGGTCGAAATGGGGTCGAAAATTTAAGATTTTGTTCCAACCCCCTTGGGGGGGATCTATTGTCCGTAGCGCCATAAAATTTTAGGACCGAATAGTCCACCACCTAAGGGTCCTTTTCTAACAAGAACATGAAAAATGACCATCGGAGAGAAAAGGGGCCTCGGAGGGCCCCCTTAAGCATTATTTAATATTACACATCGTCAAATCTATAAAACGTTTCGGAGTCCTGCTCCATCCTCAATACGTACAGTCTGAAAAAAAACTAAAAAAAAAGTCAGACATGTTAAAAAAGTGGCTCATTTTTTCGGTACAAAGATGTGCTTCCGAAGCGAATGAGGGCGTCCTTAGTTTATGCAAGTTGTGTACTGTGTACATCAGGCTTCGTCGGTATGACGACTTTGTCGTTTTATATAAGGATTGCCCAACATCGTGAAGTTAGTTATCGTACCGGGAGGCCTCTTGCGCAACCGCCTCATTCGTCTGTGCAACTCCATGCAGAGCAGTGTGGTGCTGGAGTCGCTGAAGACCAATTTGAAATTTTGTGCAATGCTTTTAATGATGCAGAACAAAGAATTTTTGAATCAATATACATAGCGGAAGAAAAACCGGTTTTAAAGAATATGTATAGTTCTTATCCGCTGGAAGTTTTTACATGAGTTTTCTCTATCAATTTTCTTTTTTGACATGTCTGACGAACATATGTGTTTTTTTTAGACTTTCTGAGGATGGAACAGGACTCCGAAACGTTTTATAGATTTGACGACGTGTAATATTAAATAATGATTAACCTACGAGCAGTGTGCCTCGTTTTTAAATTATTTATGAACAACCGATTAATGAAAAATGATTTTCCTCAACTTCTAGTGATATCTCAAAGGAATAGAACTCATCGAGTTTTTAGACTAGAACAAAACCAAAATCAGTTTTAGAATTCTAGACGCATTGTAAACAAAGTTACGGTTTCAAATTTTCCGTCAGGTTTTGCTTTCTTTTTATATGGGGTTGAAAATTCACGATTTTTCGTCCCATAATGTTGCGCCATGAAATTTTAGGACCGAATAGTCCACCACCTATGGATTCTTTTTCAACGACAACATGAAAATGGCTTATCAACATGAAAATGGCCTGGACTGACCTCCTTAAACAACCACGGCGCCATCACACATCCCTGTCTCACACCCGCCACAACAGGGAACCACTGACTCACCTCATCCCCTGCTCTCACACATGCTCTGCAATCATTGCAAAAACTTTTGATCGCATTCAACAGTCTCCCACCCACTCCATTCAAGCTTAAAACTTTCCCATAAAGTCTCACGGTTCAATCTGTCCTACGCCATCTCTAGATCCATAAATGTCCAATATACATATATCCCATTTGCCAAGAATTTCTCATTTATCTGCCATACAGCAAACATTTGATTCACACAACCTCTACCACTTCTAAAACCACACTGTTCTTCAGCAAGCACACGATTTGTCATCACTCTCACTCTTCCAATTAAAACTCTTCCATACAGCCGCCCAACTACACTCAGTAGACTTATACCCCTAGAATTACTGCACTCATACCTATTACCTATCCCCTTGTACAACGGAACTACACACGCGCTACTCCAATCCACCGGCACTTTACTAGCCTCAAAACACACATTAAACAAACGTACCAACCATTCTACCACCACATTTCCTCCTTTCTTTAGACATTTAACCGTGCAGCCATCCATACCTGGAGCTTTCCCATTTTTCAACACAGCCAACGCACTTTTCACTTCTGCACTTCTCATTCGACTTTTATTCACTTCATCAAACACAGGCATTTTAACATCACTTCCAACAGCTACCACTCTCGCAACCCTATCATCCTTCACATTCAGCAGTTCCTAAAAATACTCCGCTCATCTCTTCCTCACATCACAACCCTCCATTAGCACCATTTGCATCCTGCACTCATGTCTCACTCTCCGCCTGTCCTGCTTAATTCTCTTCACTTCTTTCCCGAAAACCTTCCTTCTCTCCATGAAGTCCCCTCCCAACTTCCACCCCCACTCCTCATCCGCCACCCTCTTTGCTCTCCTCACCATTCTTTGTACTTCTTTCTTCCTCTCCCTATAATCTTCGAAATTATACTGGCTGCCCCTTTGCAGCCACTTTTTGAACGCCCCCCACTTACTTCTCACAGTCACTCGTACTTCTCCGTTCCACAATTCACTCCCCTTTTATATCCCCCCTCCAACCTTCTTTACCCCACACACTTCCCTCGCACATTCCTCCACTGCATATATAAATAACTTCCATTCCCCTTCCACTCCACCAACCTCACTTACCTTCATCCTCCCATACTCTACTTTCATCTTCTCCTGATACACTGACGCTCAAAATCATGCAACTTGTTTGCATTTAACACCTCCCCTCCACTTTTCCCTTTTACACCTCCCCACACTCCACTTACTCCCAACTTTCCTTCAACCAAGAAATTATCAGATATTGTATTCATCACACCATCACACCACGCACGTCAAGCAAACGACCAATCACTCCCATGCTAACCAAAATATAATTCATCATTGCTCTTTCCACTGTCACACCTTCATTTATCCTCACAAATGTATACTTGTTTATATTTTTTTCTCAAACATACTTTTCCCAATCACTAACTCTTTCTCTACACTCAACTCCACCAAGTATTCACCACTCTGATTAACCTCAGCTACTCCATACCTACCAACACCATCCACCACCTTTTCACCCACTCGCTTTCAGGTCCCCCATCATCACAACTCTACAGCCATTCCCCACTCTTGCAACACACTCGGACAACTTCTCCCAAAACTCCTCTCTCTCCTCCCCGCTCCTCTCCGATCCCGGTCCATATGCGCTCGCAAACAACTATGACTCTACCTATCATTTTACTCTCGCACCCGCATTATTCTTGCTCACAACTCACCTCATTCAACTACTTTCTCTCTGATTCTTTCACTCAATAATATAGCCACACCCTTCTTGCATGTACCCCAGGCACCCCAGATACTCTTCCACACACACTCCCAAACATCAACTCACCACTACCTTTCAACTCCGTCTCACTCAGGGCCAACACATTCATCTTCCGGCTCATCATCAATCATCCGTTCTCCTTCCTCTTACTCTCGGCTGCTCTACTTCCACAACCCCTTACATTCATAGATCCTAGCAAAAGAGTTTGAGTGGACTTTCGACCCCTCTCACTCCCTTCATTGGCCTGCTGTCTCTCGGGAAAGAAAATCACTACAAAGGAGGGGATTTCCGTCCCCTCGCTCCGTCTACTTTAGTTGCCTCTCTTACGACACGGAGCAGACCACGGTGGAAAAATTCTAGAAACCTCCCCCCACAGGGTGAAAGAAAAGTTATAAATGGTAAACTCATTGCACGTATTTTTTTAAATTAATTAGGAACTTTGCTAAATTTCAGAATATTTTGAAGCAAGAAAAACGGTTAATGAAGTAATGCTAAGTGATTTTTCCCGTCATGTTACTGAAATATGAGACAAAAAGATTCAAGTTGACACCTCATAAAAATCATTTGAGCATTCCTAAAATTTATGTGACTGTAGATTTGAAGGCTTCACGGTAAGAAATAAAAAATGATGTGTTAACACTGTCTCTGCTATCCGTGGTCAAACCAATTTTGGTGAGCTGATTTCAAATCTTTGTTCAGATTTCTCAGTGTACTTAATTTTATTGAATTATTTAACTACTCATGTATCATTAAATTGATTGGGAGTTTGAAATTATTCAGGCATTTCTATACAAAGGTCTTGGAATCGCGACGTTTTGGTTGCTAACATCTACGTTTTGTGCCAACCAGACGAGATATTTAATCCATATTAGCAAATTCCCGTTACTATGCCTTCAAAAGCCTTGGAGACTTGCTCTTGAACCAGCAACAGTCACCAATCGTGTTTTCGTTGAAGCGTTCTAAGTACCTGCTGTCAATGCTAGTGATATCTTGGTGGCACCTGTCACCACGTTCGTCTCTGATATCTTCCGTTTAGGATGGGAAGGAATCGAGAGGAGAATACCCAAAATGCATCTTAACCCATTTATGCCGGAGGTTCAAATAACGGCTCGTAAAATGGAAAACGTTATAAAATGTCTTCTTTGAGACACAATTAAAACATTTATACCGTTTATTTGAGGACATTTATTGGAACTTTAATTTTAGAGTTACGATCAACAGCGCTTCGCTTTTTGATTTTCTATCATTCTATCTACAGAAAACTTTGCATGGTTAGCTGTCCTATATGCAGGACGCCAGGGATAAATGGGTTATGGACGTCGTTTGTGTAAACAAAAAGTCCGTCAGTTCTCTAAGGATTGTTTTGAGAGTTTCACCATATGTGTGAAATGATGCGGCTATTGTTTTTGAATTTAAGTGTTTTTTCGTAAATTTATCAGATGTATGATTTTTTAAAAACATAAAAACATATGTGTTGCGCAAAATGATTTTTTTTGTATAATTTTTAAGTTACGGAATTGGCAAAATGTATTCTAGATAGCTAATTGTTTTGTTTAGAGATACGTTGTAAAACAATTCGATAGTTTTATTTTTTATATTCAAATTTTTTCCATAACCGACCGCTGTTTTCTCTTTTTCGAATTATTTTGCCTATAATTTCCAATGTGATTTTAAATATAAAAAACGTATTCACCAGATCTCTAGATGGTGTCAACCACTATCGATTAATATGTTTGCTAATCTTTCAACTTTAACTGCGGGTGGCGATTAAGATGTTTACACAACAAGCCAATTAGCTGTTGACTCAGTGCAGCCGGATTCAAAACACTCAGTTACATCATCTCAATTTATCAGAGCATTATTATGTTTAGTTTGAGTACGAAAGCATTTCGAGCAAGTCCATGAATGAACTCTCATCTTATTTCTGTAGAGGACGCTCCAAACTGGCTCGTAGTAAAGGGGCGAAGGGGAGGTCACCGATCCATTGGGTCGCGCCGAGGTCACGCTGGAGCGCATCTTCTACCCTGTCTAGGAGACGAACCAAAGCACGTTCTTGAGAGCTAATTATATTTTTGGATGTGCAAGAGAATTCTATCTATGAGTAAATAAACCGAAAACCTACCATTATTCGGAATTTGACTCGACCCGTGTATTTAAGAAGCATCCGACACCCCATGGCTTGCTCGGCCTAATGAATTTTGTCCTATATTTTTTCTTTGTTGTTGGCAGCATAATAATTACTAAGGTACTGTAATCTAAAATTACATCTTCATTAATGTGTCGGATTCTTTATATGAAAAGCAAGGCGAAAATCGCTGCAGTTATAGTAATTTTATCAATACAATTAGTACTCAATGAACAAAATTGAACGCTTTGAACTCAACAGTTCATCTTCATCAAAAATTAAGCGGCAGAGCAAAAAATATAACAGTGAAATAAAACTACAACACAAAAAAAACACTACAGCATTGATAGAAAATAGCCGTAGATATGAAACTAAACAATGAAAAAAAGTGAAAACGTAAACTCATGATTACGTGTTCCCGACAAAAAGAGGAAAAACACTTAGAGTATCATTTAAAGCGGGTCTTAGTTTAAAGATGCATAGAGACTCAAGGATACGTGGAAAATCATGTGTGGGGTAGTTGAAAGTATTTGAAAATTAATAACGGGAACAGGGACGTAGCTGTTTTTAGCATGGGATCGAACAGAGGAAAGTAGAGGGGAACTAAAAGGACGCCCAGCGCTCTCGGCAACTCTGGATATATGAGTACGACAGTTGGGGCGTGCAGTGATTCACAACGTGAACAATACACTGGTAAGCCGCACAGACGCACATAGCATGGGACAGCTCATCCTTGAAGCGGAAAAGGGCGCCGATTGTGAAATTATTGACATGAATCGAACGAACTTCAAGTTGTGGAAAAAATTTATTGATAAGGAGTTGAACATCCTGATTCAACTTACCCGACTGGTGTCAGAAGTAAGGAAGCTTAAAACAACAGAAGAGAAATAGAACCCTCAAATGTCTGTTGTTCGATCACACGCACACACAAAAAACTGTAACCTCTCTGTTTCAGTGAATCAATTGAAATGTTTTCAGGTGCAACACACAAGATTGATTTGCGTAGCCTCGAGTCCCTATACACATTTGAAATCAGACGCGCTTTAAATGACACTCAAAGTGCTTCTCCTCTTCTTGCCGCGAACACGTAACCATTAATCCGCGTTTTCATTTGTTTTTATTTTTCATTTTTGTATCTACGACTATTTTCTATCTACGTTTATTGAAGTATTATTCCGTATGTTGTAGTTTTAATTTACTCATACTTGTTTTGTCGCAGAATTTTGCTGAAGATGAACTGTTGAGCTTGAAGCGTTAAATTTTATCCATTCATTTTCACCTAGCTTTTGTCACCAAGGTACGTAAACAGCAAATGAGTGGCATGCTGCCAACTCAAGCGCAGTCAGTTTATTGCTAAACTCCTTGCCACAAATCAATTCACGGATCCCCGGCCCTAAAGCGAAGTCTGCTTCAAGTTTAGCTCTTTAATTTCTCGTTGAACTTCTGTAATTCATTACACTCATGAGCCATTGCTTTAACATACAGACGTGGACAATTTGTGCTCTTCAGATGTACCACACACATGTGTTGCAAATTGCATCGAAGAACTGTGTGCTCGTTTCTATCGGGCACATTTTTGAATATCTTTGTGTTTCCTAGCTGCAATTCAAGAAGTAAACAAATTATTTTGACATCTCTGCACATATTCCACTTATGAAACGAGTGTTGAACTCCTTCGGACACACATTTCATCGGGTCATCTATCTCTGCTGTCCCAACAATATTTGCATCAGGAATCGACGGTTTTCGCTATCAATTGGTAGCGACAGAGCTTTGGTGTTAGTAGTGCTTCAGTCGTTCAATAGTCTCCATTCATTTTGCAAATGCTTGTTTCCTAGATGATTCAGCAAGCTATCTAAATAAGAACAAAAATAAACCTCATTTCCTTATCCATACGATGCAGTTGTGTCCTCTTGGCACAAACGGAAAATTGATATTCTTGCACAGTCCTCAAAAAGATTTCATTTCTGTTGTCGGGAGCCAAACAGTTCTGCATTCTCATCCTCAACTGGCATATGCCTACCGAAATTATTTAGCCTCTCTGTATATATCAATGGGTCCACTTTTTCTCAGACTCATCCGTATACATTTCATCAGTATTGTTATCTTCCTCTTCTGACACTTAATCATCTTCTGTTAATACACTAGCTGATAAAGGCACTGAGGTCGATAGTTTCATGTTAAGTTATGTGGGATTTTTTTTTAAGCTGATTCAGAATTTGGATGTACAAATTTACCAGTTTTTTGAGAATCCCTAAATAATTGCCATTTAAAAGTAGCAATAAAAAACATGGTATTTTGGGCCCATGCTACATCATCAGTACAACAAATGACACCCTTCTGTTCACTCCGCCATTGACCAGATGCGATCCTCGTGTAACTCACTGAACAATATTTGCGAGGTGCACAGAGATTCTCATGGTGACCAACGTCACAACTTTAGGCATAAATGCATTACTGAAACGAATGCTTGTGTTCCGCACCTTGACGTGGAAATATCTGGTAGCACATTCGTAATTAGTACACTCGGTTTCATTCAAACATTACCCTTTCACCCCAGTAGAAAATCCGTGGTTGACTAGAGTTATGAACCCTTTTTATGACCAATATCATTGCTGAATTTGATAGGAGCGATTTCAAAATGCAGAATATGATGCTCCAGTTAACGTAAGAATATGTATTAATTTAGGTGCAAATTTGTACGAGACGTTCCTACTTTGTTACCAAGAAAGAGGTGATACTTGACATCGCCGGTTTGGTCTGTTTGCGCACCCCTGACAAGCAACAGACGAACGACTTTACGGCCTCTCGCCTGGGCTTGAGGCCGGTCCCTATCTTACTGAACGTCGTGCTCGCTTTCTAAAAGAAATTCACACACAACGTTGACTTGTGATAGAATTGTGCATTGTGCACGTTCGGATTGCTGCGGAAGTTTGTAATAAGCATTATTCAATGTTTTAGATGGGAGTCCAGCGACCAGGTGAATAAGCAGCTCATTCTCATCTCTCGAGGCGATGCATCACCAGAATACAGGTTGTTGTCGCCAAATTAGTGTGATTAGGAATAAAATATAGTTACTTCATCAGAAATTAATTTAAAAAGCGGCCAGGTGTAGTGTGCGTCATGAATAATTTGCTAAAATTAAAGACAGAAACATCTCCGTATCCCTGGAAAACTGAATTCAAGATGTCATCAGATTAACACGCCTAAAGAGCTCAACCAATACCTGATGCTGCAACTGAACATTTCATCGAAACAGGTCTTGGGTGATCAGTAAATTAGTATACATAATATCGAAAATGACCGCGGGTGAAGGAAGTTATCGCTCCTGTGCAACACAATTTACGAGTATTGTCGCTTGAAGTATAGGTGGAGGTTACACTAGCAGCACAACCGCCCCTCGCCAGCCATGGAGAACCCAGCCATGAAGGTTTGGTGGCGTAGCACCACGGCTGACCCACCGGCACACACGAATTGGAAGGCCGAGATCTCTAATAGTGACCTCATAGTCTTAGACGCAAAATAATTTAAATCTATCCAATACACTTTAAACCTTAGTCCCTCATATCACTAGTTCCTTCGTTCGTAAGCTCGAATTTCAGTATGAGTGTGCACTAACGAGAGTGTTTTTAACAATGAATCATAAAGATTATGTTGTCTTAGTTAAATAAATACATTGTTGAAATCAGACCAACGCAAAGAAGGGTACTCATTTTCTAGCGCTTTTCTCCCAACCTTTTGTTTGGACAACTAACATGTACGAGTGTTACGGTCAATGATCTAAATGTGAAGATATTTGAAAGAATATTTCGCTAGCATTAAAACATTTGAATATGCGACTTAATTCATTCTACGTAACCACTTTAGGGAACATCCTTTTTTCTTTGTTCCGCTAATGCAATGTCCCAGAAAGTAGTGTGGGGGAAATTTTTTGTTGCTTGCGATTGTGAGCACATTAGATGCATCACTATGGTAGGTAGTTAACTTTTTGTACTGTTCCAGCTATGTTGAAAATGTTACGGCTAGCATTGTACAACAACCCATCTCATGTCTGTGACTCCGGTGAACTCTTTTGTGCCAGTATTATTAGCGTAAGTAGGACATGTCATAAATGTGTGGTATGGTAAATATTTTATTCCTCCGAGCCCATCATTTGGCGTACTAGTTGATGCGTAAGAATGAAAAATTCTTCCAAATACCGAACGTCGACCTCATAGTCTTACATGCGAAATAAATCAAGTGTGCTCACTTTACTTTTAACATCAATTCCTCATATCACTAGTTCCTGTGTTCGGATGCTCATGTTTCAATATACGTTCAATATATAACTAATGAGAGAGTTTTCAGCAATGCGTCACTAGGAATACGTTTTCTTTGTTATTTGTTTATATATATGCAATATGCATTGTCAAAATCCTAACGCATGGTAGGGAATTCATTTTTCCATGCTTTCTCTCAACCATTTTCGTTTGGACACGTGACATGAGTAGTTCGATGCCCATGTGTGAGTAACAACAATGGATTAATGTTAGATATTTAAAATTTATTGAAAATAAACCGTTTTTCTAACATTTTTCTATTAATTTTATTAGTCTGACACGATACACTCGTATCATACCCAAAATATATGTTCGTATTCACTAACTAATTCAAAAAATGAGATGAAGAACAAAAATAAAAGGGAACATTCTTTTAATGGCAAACGTTTCGGAATCTCTGATTCCATCATCAGTGCTGTAAAACAAAGAACAAAAAACGATAATGAGCAAATTGCGAAAAAACTATAAGAAATTAATAGCACTATACTTACATCGAAAAAACGCTATACCTAACCATTAAAAATATAAACAAAATTACTCTTAAACATTCGAGCCAGACGTACATATACACCTAAATTCTAGCAATCAAACCAACACACAATAACATCTACACAAAGTAACAGAACCACGCACACACACACGCACACACACCACACACACACACTCCTATTTACACAGTATTGCCCAACTGTGTAAATAGAAATGTGTTTGAATGTGTGTGTGTGTGGTTCTGTTAATTTGTGTAGATGTTATTGTGTGTTGGTTTGATTGGTAGAATTTAGGCGTATGTGTACGTCTGGCTACGAATGTTTAAGAGAATTTTATTTTTTATTTTTAACGGTTAGGTATAGTGTTTTTTGATGTAGTTATAGTGATATTAATTTCTTATAGTTTTTTTTCGCAATTTGCTGATTATCATTTTTTGTTCTTTGTTTTACAGCACTGATGATGGAATCAGAGATTTCGAAACGTTTGCAATTAAAAGAACGTTCCCTTTTATATTGGTCTGTAAAAGTCCCCGCTCTTATTTTCAATTTTCATCAATGATTTCCCCACCATGCCGGCATGCACAAAAATCTCAATGTATGCTGATGACGTACAAATTGCCATGACAAGCTCAACAGCAGATTTAAAAGAAACACAAGCCAACGCTGAAAACCTTCTGTGAAACCTTAAATTGTGGTATGACCATAATGGCCTCAAACTTAACGCAAGTAAAACGCAATGCATTATTTTTGGATCACAGAATGCGACTAAAAATTTACCACCATTCAAGCTAACATTTGGAGACGATACAATTGAACCAGTAGAGACGGTAAAAAATCTGGGTGTTTGGTTTGACAAAAATATGACTTTCAATTCACACGTCGAAACAATGTGCAACAAAATAAACGGAACCTTAATGTTCTTTCATCGCATTAAGAACACACTTGACGAAAAATCTAGATTGTTAGTGATTCAGTCTTTAGTTTTATCGCGCCTGGACTACTGCAGTCTTGTATGGGGAAATTTACCTCAATATCGTCAGGAAGAGTTGCAAAAATGTCTAAACTTCGCCGCTAAAGTGGTGTGCAAAGGAAATTTCAATAAATACGATCATGTCACCCCTCTTTTAAGAAAACTCGACTGGATCCCAATACCGAACAGATTCATGATCCAAAAAGCTCGACGAGTGTTCTCCTCTCTGTACCTCCCCCAAAGTAATGCAGAGGTGGTAAAATTTTTTCCATCTAATATCCCAAACAAAAAACCAAATCGGAGGAATGATGTTTTAGTCAGTTACCGTTCATCTAACGTGGGACAAAAAGCTCTCTCAGTTTCTGGAGCTTTTTTGTGGAACAAGCTTCCCCAGCATATCAAAAACTCTAAAACTGTAAAAGAATTTAGAGTAAATGTGCCACGTCATTTTGCATCTCTATAGACCTGCAGCATTTCGGTGGGAATTTCCCATTTACCAGAAATTTTAATTTTCCTGAAATTTCTGTTAGAAAATTAGAAACTATTTCATTTTACGTTTGCTAAGCTATTCGTGCATTCATCTTAACTATTTCTGTCGACAATAATGAGCACCCCAGCCGTGAGTTCAATACAGCAGAATGAACGTTTTTTCCATAATTAGGAGTATTTCCTCATCTTTATTTTGTTATTTTTTCTTCTCTGTGTTATTATTTAACATCCGTATGGAAAACATACTCTGAAATACATTTTGTGTGTACACCAATATACAGGCTTATAAATGTGAGGATTGTGCAAAGTTTATAATGAATTAAATTTTGGCTAACGTTGTCTCGTTATTTCAAAATCATTCTCGAAGATGTTTTCAATCGATTTCGGCTGAGCTGGGGGGGAGGGGTTAATTTAAGCATTTTCATTTAGTCTTTTAATATTTTTCCGTGCGTTCAGTGCACACCAGCACTAAACTTTAAAATCGAAAAAAACTGTTAATTTCTGTTATCAAAATTATCACTTCGGACCATTGCTTAATCTACCTATATGTGCTAAATTTTGTAAATATTCTCCACTCAAATGTGATATCCGGCCACAATGTTACTCCATTTTATCCCATGTATACATGTCTGTATAATGCTGAAGAGTTGTGTTGTTTCTTGACTGTAACCTGAGTTTTCTTAAAAATTTCTATGAAGAAACTAAAAACCAGTTCATTTTACGTTTTCCGAATCTTTTTTTCCTTTTAGTTATTTTTTTTCGAAAAATTTCTTAGGATTACAATGAGCTCAACTGTCATTATCGGTGTAATAGATGGTAGGTTGTTTCCATCCTCTTATTTTATATTTGTATTTTTTTCTTATATTTTATTCTCAATAAGTACAATTCTCAATAAGTACATATATTAATATGTGTGTGTACGTATATAGCTGTATATATATATATATCTACATAAATAGATATACATGTTTATATTTCATTTCTTTACACAAAAACCATCCGGTTAATAAATTTTATTGCACTAGCGAAATGATTCAAAAATAGATCTCCCACTTACACCAGAGGACGTCTCTGTGAATCGGATTAATGACAAATACAATTAATGAAATTAATCGTAATTTGAGCGTATGAATCGTGGTAAAATTATCTTTCTGTCCGTATGTTGTACAAGCAAATTTTGATGTTGAGTATATGTTTGTTTGCGCATTTCTGCCAAAATTTTGTAGATATTTGTCAATCATGAGTGGTAACTGGCCTACACTGTATCTCCATTTTATCCCATGTACCCATGTTCGCATGATGTTGCAGAGAATATCGAGAAGATATGATATATGATATGATATATTGAAGATATATGTTTTTTGTTGTTGTTGTTCCTCAGCGGTAACTTGAGTTTTCTTAAAATTTCCTTTAGGAAATTAAAAAACCATTCCATTTATACGTTTTTCGAAGTCCTTTTCTATTCCTTATCTTTCCTCAGGTTATTTCTTACGATTCATCAGAGCTTGGGCTGTCATTTTAAATATTTAAAGAGTAAGATTATTTTTCAGGTCTATTAGCATTTTTCTTATATTCGTTTTCAATACGTATATACATGAATATGTGTGTTGGTGTGTGCGTGAGTATGTACGTGTGCGCACGCAAACATAACTGTTTATGTATCAGTGTAAACATGCACACGTTTCGCACACATATATGCGCACATGTACATATATCGGTTTCTATTTCTACTTTTTGCATAAAAAGCAAAACCTCAAGACACATTACATTTTACCTAAAGCTCTGCGATCAGTTAACACTGCACCAAATTTCAGAAATAAACAAATAGATTGCGCTTGCTTTATGATTTATAAATCAATCTATCACGACCCCGAAGGGCATTTCTGTGAACAGAAGAAATTAAAATGTATAAACAGACAAAGGAAATAAAGCACTCGTGCAAAAATTATCTCTATATTTGTATGCCGAACAAGCCATGCATTTCAATTTTGAGTGTAAGTTTGTTTACGCATTCCTAGATGTGCGTGCTGTGTTGCGCGATGTTCTTTACAAATTATTTCGAGACTATCTTTTTCTCAATACTTGATTGTCATTTACGGTGTTGTTTCAATCTAGTACGGTGTAGCGTTTTTTTTGTATTTTTCCTACTTCGATGATCTTATAAATAATTCGAAAAATACTAAAGAATTCTTCGAAACTGCCAAGTTCTTAGTTGAAATTATCGAAGTAGGAAAAAGGCAAGAAGCGCTGTACCGGAATCTCTTGGAATATAAAATATCCAAGAGATAATATTTCTCATTTCTCATTCAACTACCCTTGACAGAGTTAAACTATTAGCATGACCCGTATGGTTGTCTATTAGTACGCCTCGTATATTTTTTCTATTAATATGCCTCGTATGGTCTATCTATCTGTACACCTATGATAGTATTGTCTAATATTACATCTCGTATAGTTTGTCTATTATTATGCCTCGTACGGCTTATCTATTTGTACACCTCGTATGGTTTGTCAATTAGTATTCCTCGTATGGAACTTTGTTAGACTATTAGCACACCACGTGTGGTTTGTCTATTATAGTACGCCTCGTATATTATGTCTATTAATATGCCTCGTATGGTCTATCTATTTGTACACCTCTGATAGTTTATCTATTAGCACACCTCATATAGTTTGTCGATTATTATGCCTCGTATGGCTTATCTATTTTTACACCTCGGATGGTTTGTCAATTAATACTCCTCGTATGGATCTTTTGTTTTAGGACGTCTTATATTAAGGAACTTTTAAAAGCCAATATGTTGGCATATGTATCTCATGTGACAACTTGGAAATAAACGGTTTTGTTTAATTGTAGAAGGAGACGCATTTAGAACCCCCAAAATTCCGTTTTCTGTTAATATCTCGTTTTCTTTCATGGAAATCCTATTGTTTCATAGAAGATAAACGATTTAAACTTGCATTTCGTATCAGTATATCAAATATCAAAAAAGCTTTCAGGCTCGCCACACCTGATTTGCGTCTCATCGAGTCGCTATACACCTTTAAACTCAGACCCGTTCTAAATGGCCCTTAAAAGGGCTTCTTTACTTCTCGTGGCGAATATTCTAATTATTAGGTCGCATTTTCATTT
The DNA here is from genome assembly GCA_030386875.1 of Morinoia aosen. Classification (NCBI taxonomy): domain Eukaryota; kingdom Metazoa; phylum Arthropoda; class Malacostraca; order Amphipoda; family Talitridae; genus Morinoia; species Morinoia aosen. Next base: position 20,498,057 of record CM059576.1, on the reverse strand, counting down.
ATTCATTTTTATTTTCAGGTCTGCAACTTTTCCTAACAACTTTTGTTGTACTATTCTTCAGTATGATTTAGTTTTATTACACACATTTATGTTTTGTAACAGAATTTTTGCTATGATGAACTGTTGAGTCCATGAAATGACTATGCACGTAAAATGACCAAGGCAATGCAGGGCAGGGTGAAAATCTCTTCACGGCCTCTCACCTAAGCTTGAGGCCCGGTCCCTATCTTACTGAACGTCGTGCTCGTTTTTTAAAAGAAAAACACGCACAACGTGGACTTGTTATACAATTATGCATTGTGGACGTTCGAATTGCTCCGGAAGTTTGTAATAAGCATAATGCAATGTTTGAAATGGGAGCTCAAGCCACAAGTTGAATTAACAGCTCGTTCTCACCTCTTGAGACTATGCATCACCAGAATACTGATTGCTCCCGCCAAATAAATGTGATTAGGAATAAAATATAATAAATTCATGAGAAATTAACATAAAAAGCGGCAATGTGAAATGTGTGTCACGAATAATTTGCAAAATAATTTTGGGGTTAGATATCATAGCTATATGAAAGATCAGTAAAAAGTTCCGCTCACTTAAAATGCTGTTCTACATTGGAAAATGCAAATTTTATACCAGAGCTTATCCCCAACTCAACTGGCTATGATGTGGACATGTCTGCATAAGTCGGGACAAATAGCTGGACAGCTGAGTACCCTTCAACCGATGAATGAAAAGTAAATTAGCTTTGCTCAGACTATAAAACTGCACTCGCAGTTTTGAAAAATCAAGAAGAATAAAAGACCCAAGGGAAGAGAGATTTAGGATTCTTTAATCGATTGTCGAGATTTCTCTCGGATCACCAAGAATTATCAATTGTTCACTGACAATGAACAATGAGATATTCGTCCTTCAGAATATGTGTAGTTGCGGAAAAAGGTAGAGTGAAATTTCAGTGACTAAAAAAGGAATTCTCCTAAATAAAAAATACACATGTTATCAAAATAAATAAGTATATATGCACTCATAATCCTTGAGAGTATTCAAATGTAACACATTTACAAATTAACGTAATTTTGTTTCAAACTTGATACATTATCTTAGGCAAAAGTATTTCTGGAATTTAGATAAACGTGCGCGAAAATGTGTTCCCTTAAATCTAGTCCAATATTCTAACTCTCTAGCGTTACCTCCCGATCTCTCGATCCAAATATACAGACATTGAACTAGACAAATGAAGAAAAGTGTACACGATAAGGAAACGACAGCATGGTGGTGGATCAGTAAATTTCCCAGTACAGCCAGAGCATAGCAAAATAATTCGTATCAAGTCAATTTGCCCAGCAGCAAGTGTTAGCGCAGCTCATGCGCGTGCGGTAGGCACATTTAGCCTGAGCACATTTGGTCTAGGAGTGTTGAGGTCGGTGTGTGCTCGAGGCGTGTCACTCGCTGTCAAAACATGGAAGAGTGTGTACGAAAGGGTCTACTAATTGTTAAGGTTTTAATATTTGTTATTTGTTCATTAACTATTCTATAACGTGCAATAATCAATAAATTGACTTCGTGTAAATGCCAGGTTGTAGTATTTTCCTTGAATGTGTGTATATAGTTCATTGATAGCATAATATGTGAAGTAGGTGAAATTCAGGTGCAACTAACAGTGTTTTCAGCGCGCGATCTTACGTGTTTGTATTTCATTGTTATAGAAACCGTGCGAATAAGCCTGCGCGTTTCCGAATATCCTTTTCGCACCCAAAGAACCACGAAGTTCTTTACAACAATGATAATTACTTTAATACTACTCTTTTTCGAAAAAAAAAATTGGTAGAGTTTCAACTATTACTCGTGAGAAATTCAATTCTAATAATAGCGAAGGTTCCCTGTTGTCTCACAAAGCAAAGTAAACAAGAAGGCTTGGCGCGGGATTTCATAAAATATTCTTTCGAAATTTGCTTCATAAGGCCAAGAAGCTTTGGTGATTTTCTCCAAAGATTTGAAACTAAAAGTCAAAACAAACACGAAATTACTTTTTTGTTGAATTTCGAGATGCATTATGTCAGACATTGCAGCTTGACTGCACCTGCCCCCACCTCAACGACCCGCAGCTCTCCGCCGCTGATAACCACATTTCCCAGAACTCTCGTGGCCAAACTACGAACTCTCGTGGCCAAGGTTAGGAGGCGCTTGTGCGATACTGGGCAAAAATGTTATTTCAAATAAATTCAATAAAATTTAGGGGATAGCACTGCACAGCTTCAGCCCAATTGAAAATTATCGCCCATTTCAGGTAGTAAATTAGTCGTAAAAGGTCGAAAACGGCCCAAAACGGCCAAAAATCACGACTTCAAACCGACCCCTACCTATACTTGGCCTATTAGGGCTTGAAAATGGCTCTTCATTCAACTGGCCTTTTATAGGTCTAGTCAATGGCTGTTTGCGGGCTCATTCGGGTCGTTTAAAGTCGTTTTCAAGCCTTTTCGACGACCTCTATTTGGACGCGTAATAGATTGTAAAAAGACTAGTAATCGTAAATGTTGTACAAGTCGTATTACTTCAGTAAATGTAAAGAACTAAATGAATTTCAACTAACCTAACTTAGTTAGGTTAGATTAGGTAAGGGTGGCCAAAGTTAGTGTCGATTACTTTCATCAATCAATTATTACTATAAATTTCGGTTTAGTAGTTAAAAAAATATTATGCTGATGTAGATATCCAGAGCTGGTCATAGATACTTCAAAATGTATCTAGATACTAGATACTTCTCCAAAAGTATCTAGATACTAGATAATTTTCTTTTAATTCTCTCTGTCTCACTACTTCATCGCTGAGCATTCAACTTGTAGTGCTTTACCCTAGTTACCCCTCAAACCTCGATTCTAGTCCTTTTATGTTCAGTAATCTTAATATATCCCAATGTAAATTTATGTAAGAAAAAGTTCCCACTTCTCCGTCGCGTATCACCGATACCTACAGCCGGAGAAGTGTTAAAGTAAGGCCGCTGCTTCACTCGCCTCAAATCGGAACTCACTAGGCGAAGCAGCCACAAGACCCGGCCTTACAAATTCTTTATATCGTACTGAAAATCTGATGTTGGAGCGATCTGATCTGTTCCATTATGCCACTGTTGTAAATCAATACTTAGTAATTTTCATATTTATTTCGTTAATAAATAAATTTTTAATTTTTATTGGTGTAATTTTTAATTTGGGACTTTTGATTCCATATGTCTTTTTGTTTTTAAGGCAGGCCGGGCGTAAGGAAGCCCAAAAGGGCCGGTATTAGCCTTGATCAAGCAGTAAGGAAGCCCAAAAAAGCCAGGACGAGGCTCGTTCAAGCAATGGAAAAGCCAAAAATGGTCGTGAATAGCCTGGTTCAGGTAGTAGAGAAGCCCAAAATGGCCGTTGCATTAGCCGTTTCGATGCCCAGAAATAGCCGTTTAAATGGGCTAAAAATAGTAGACATTTGCTCCGAAAACGGCTAATTTACTGCTCGAAAACGACTAAACTCTTGGCTTATAACTGCCTGAAAACGATCTGTAAAAGGCTCAGAATTTCAATTGGGAGCGTATAAGAGTTTGTTCAGAAGTTTTGCACGTGAATTCCACTCCTTCAACTTTCTATAACCTTCAAATATAGCCTATTCAGAATCGGTTCAGAAACGAACCATAAGGCGGCTCGAGCGTTTTAGGATTTTAATACATTGGAATGTCAGAGAAGTTTTCCCTCTGTTCAAGAGACTTGTTTAAACAGACCAAAAGAGAATTGGGGCCGCCCTTCAAATGCTACGATCTTGATTGGTTGTCATTTACACAAATACGTTAACTGAGCAAGAATGCTCACATTAGGCTTTAAATTTTATTCGTGAATACTAATTGTTGCCAAACCCCAAAAGCGGTGAAAAAATTATGTAAAAATAGATTTAAAATAATAACACAAAGTTGACAACGCAGGGCCCTAGTACATAATAAAACAAGAAAGCAAGCAAAGTAGACAGAAAAAATAAGGAAACAATATCGGCGACTCATAACCTCTGAAATTCATAATGACCTCTCTCCCGACACTGAATCAATATAAAGCTCCAAAAATGAATTTGTTGCGTTCAGCGAGACGCGTACAAAAATCAAGACGCGTAAGTCTAAATTGTCTACAACCAAAACCACATGAAGAAGAGAACAATCCATTTATTCCTAAGAAAAATTTGGAAAAACCAAACTAGTGAATAACATATATTGATGCGGATGTTCTATTCGAATGAGCAACGTCTCAAGCGCTGCCAGCTGCAAATTTCCAATGATGGAATCAAACAATCCATACAAAAGAATCACATGAAGTTCATAATAATTCAATATCAGTGTAAGGAGGTATAAGAATGGACTACGCAAAAAAAGTTATGTATCTCGAAAAACAAAAACCATGCTTTACATCTGAATTCATTGCAGCTACATTCATTCTAAGGATCAAAGTAATACAAGACTCTAATTTAGAACTGTACGAATGATGTCTCACACTCATATAAATAAAAATTGCGCCAGCTAAACCTGAATTTCCATAAAGGGGTAAACAAAGGAATCTAACAAAAAGTACCTGGCTAAGTGTTAGAAAACTCAACGAATGGATTAGATAGAAGTCAACGTGGTGAAATCGGAGTAATAATTATTGGCAAGGCTAGTAAGTCAAATTTAGAGAGTTTTAAAATATTCGTAGACTTCCTGAGTATATCTCATGCATCCTAAATAAAAAAATTACATATTTTTTTTTTTCAAATGGGATGATCTAAATTTGCCTAACGAAATGTCTAAATGAATATTTTCAGTGTAAAAAACTCTGAGATGACACAAAGTTATTGTTAACTGGCCTTGATTTATTATCTTATGAGGAATTAACAGGACATTTGAGCAAAGCTAGAAAAAGAAACAAAACATGCGTCCCTCATCAACTATTCAGAAAATCATCTATAGGGGATAAATTAGCAAATACGAATTTTGAAGATGATCGATGTAACTGTGGAATATCAGTTGAAGAATTTGTTCTAAAGAAAACGGTATCTCTAAAAAACGAAAAAAACATGTATACACAAGAGAAAACAGTGTGGAGAAGAAAGTAGCTAAAACGAACATCACTACAGAAAAATAAATGAGGGCATAAAAAATATAACCTTGCGGTAAAACAATACCATTTCTTGACATTGTTATTCACGTAACTGAGTATTGGATGTAATTGGACAATTTCGAGCTCTGGGTTTGAGTACAAAGTGAGGGTAGTTCTGAGAACACGTGCTGAGAACATTTGAACAGAAAAGAAAGAAAGAAAGAAAGAACAACATTTCATTTCCAATAGAGAGAGTACAGAAGTAACATCGTTGGTTTTTAAAATATCTTAAAGTTAATTCACTTAGATGATACACACACATGAGTATTGTAATACTCATGTCACTAGTCACAAATAAATGATTGAGGGCAATGTACTCATAATCTTGCTAAATCTACATTTGATAATACATGTAATGATAATTATAACATGCTCCCTAGTTAATCTCCATTTGATGATATATGTAATGATAATTATAAGAAACTACACAATTTCATGGACGATGCATTTTCATTGAGGGTTTAGAACACTTTTGACAATTTATATATACATGATATAAAACTTCGCAATTCTTGACGCCAGGAAATAATATTAGAATTGTTTGTTTAGGAAGATGTTCAAAAATTTCATTTTAAGGAAGCACGAAAAAATTAATATACAAATATATAAGCATGAGGACAACGAAAATTACAAGATTTGTGTTTTTAATTAAACAATTTTTACATATCGGTTATTAGTTGATAAGCATTTTACTTAAATACAAATGGATGATCACACAACAAATGTATGGTTTTTTTACTTGAATGTTTTACAATAATAAAGAGATCACAAGTGAGGTAATGTAACAAGTTGAGAGTGAACAGAAAAAAAAACAATTATCTCTAGTTAAAATGCCAGTTGTCATTTTAGTACACGCATATGTGCATATATACATGTAAACTAAAATAACTCCATCATTGATGCTTCTCAGTTTGAGAATAAAAAGCAAGGCAAAAATCGCTACACGTTAACTCATTTTTATTAAAAATGATCAAATAAAACTGAATGTTTCGGACTAACTGTCCATCTTCAGCAAAAAATCTCTGTAAAACGAAACTAAAAGAAGAAGAATTAATACACTAAACCAGTATCTATTAAAAATCTAAACTTTGAAAAAACACGGACAACGGTTAGAAAGAATAAAAAAACATATAAAAGGTAAAGGAAAACTAGCTTGAGCAACTGAATTAGGTGTCGGCAACATGAAGCGGGAAAGCACTTTGGGTGTCATTCAGAGCAGGTTTCATTTTGTAAATATGCAATGATTCGAGAAGGCGCAGATCTGTTCTGTAAGAGGTACTGGCCAAGATTTAAAATCATTTAGGGAGACAGGAACATCGCACTCTTCAGCATGAGATCTAACAGAGGACAGTGGGGGGGACCCAAGAGGAAGACCAGTTCTGCAACTACGCTCATTATGCTCGAAAACTCTAGTCATCAGGGTACGGCAGGTAGAACCAACGTACCGCGATTCACAACGTGAACAACTGCATTGGTACACCAGAGACGAGCACAGGGAGGGTGGCAGTTTGTCTATGAAACGAAAAAGAGAACCAATTGTAAAATTATTCACTAGGATCTTTTGAACTTTTAGCTGCGGGAAAATCTTGTTAATAAGGGATTTAACATCCTTGCTTAGTTTCAATGACTGGTCCCCAAAATACGGCAACTTCACAGAGAAAGCTTGTTGTGCACAAGATTGAACAGATCGAGAGTTATCATAAATTTGGACAAAAATCTATTGATATGCCTGTCAACAACAGAAGAAGGAAATCCGTTCTTGGCAAAATATCGTCGCAAAAAATCAAACTTTTTGTGTAAGTATTGAAAGTTAGAACACACATTATACGCTCTATGGACGAGAGTACGGGTGCCGCAAACCTTAAAATTGTATGAACAAAAGCTAAAAAACCTAGTCCCGAGCCCAGAAAAAGTTTTCTTTCCGTTAACAGAGCACTGAAAAATATCACGTACTCTCTCTACACAAACATCAAGAAACGGCAACCTATCATTGTCTTCGTCTTCCCTAGTAAATGTAATATTGCTATGACTAGAATTTAAATATTGGATGAAGAGGTCAGCATGAGCCTTATCTCTGAACAAAACAAATGTGTCATCAACATACCGCTTGTAAAATACCGGCCTAAACACAGGAGGACATTTTTTTAACCAGTTTTGTTCATGGTGGCACAGAGATATATTAGCAAACGTTGGGCCAAAAGGTAAACCCATGCCCAACCCATCAACTTGCTTATAATATTTACCATTGAAAATGAAAAAAGAATTACAGACTGCTAACTTTAGTAACTTTTCGATAATACTTTGAGAGAGCCCCATGAAAGTTTGACGATTTGCGAATAATTTTGAAAAGCAAATTTCTATAGTTTCCAGTAAAGGTACATTGCATGGTAAACAAATTTTCCACGTCAACGGATGCCATGAACAGCCCATCAGCATTATTAAAACTACTCAAACTATCTACAAATGCTTTAGAGTTGTCTACAGTAAAACAATTGGTTATAAAAGGTTTCAAAATTGGAACAAAGAATTTGGCAAGATTAAAACTGGGAGGATTCAAAAAGGCAAAGATCGGGCGAAATTGAAACCTCGTAGCAAAATCAAACTTGTGGATTTGAGGAAGGCCGTAAAGAGTACCCGGACCGGATCCGGTTGCACGTAGCTTATTGTAATCGTCAGGTGATATAGATCCCTTATTCTTCAACCGTAACAGAAAATTATTGATCTTATCCTCAACACGCATGGAGAATTTATGAATTGGCTCAACAATTTCTTGAAACTTGCTATCACCGGACAAGATATTGGTCATTCTTTCTATGTACTTTACTTTGTCAATAAACACAACAGCCCGGCCCTTATCTGGTTTGGTAACTACGACATCCTTATTTGCGGCAAGGTTTTTTAAAAGCATAATGTCAGATTTCGTAAAAATCGCTGAAAAAATCTTGAATGGTTTAAAATTGTAATAATACCTATGGACAACATTGCGAAATTGACTAGAAAATTGCACGAAGTTATTGCATTGAATAGATTTCAATTGATTTAAAAGCTTTTCAAAACTGAAATAATAGCTAAAGAAGTTCAATCTGTGGACAGGTAAACAGAAATCTAACCCAAAAGCTAGCAGACGGCAGAGTCTGTCAGACAGATGTACAGAGCTATAGTTGAAAATTACATCTTTAGGGTCAACTGGTTCCAAATGATTCATAAGACCCAATGACTGAAGCTTTCTACTGAGTAGAGCTACAACAGTTTGTTCAAAGTTTGAATTAATGGTAGAGATGAAACGATTCACCAAAACACGGTCCGACGGTGAAAAGGATGAAATGGAAGTCTTGCACTCTTTGAGCCTCGAAGAGAGTTCGGAGACAGTCTTCTTCGACCGAATCTCACGGAGCAGTAGTTTGGATTGAAAGGAACGGTAACACTCTGAGGTCTGGATAGACTTTTTGTACAGTCTGAAGCGTAGAAATTTCGGAAATATGTTGTACAGCTTACACGACGTCAAAAATTTTAAATCAAGTATAGCTTTAGTGAGCTTTTCTGGGTGTTTTGATACATGCGAAATTTACGATAGCCGTCTTCACAATATCGCTTTCTGATATAATCTAAAATAACTCCATCATTGATGCTTCTCAGCTTGAGAATAAAAAGCAAGGCGAAAATAGCTACACGTAAACTTGTTACGAGAAATGGGCCCTTCGCCTCCTTGTTAAACTTCCTTAACAGGAAGATCCGGCTCTCGGAATTGTGGAATGGAACACCTCCAAAGGATACAAATGCGACACAAAAATAAATGAATAACAATCGGCAATTACAGTACATATACTAAAAAGAAAAGGTACTCACCGATGAGTTGATACACGACTTACTCAGCGCGTTTCAGTGCGCTATTTTGCCTCGGTGAGATGTGGTGCGGGCGTAATGGGGTTTTTAAACACCATCAAATGTTAAGGAATCTTTATAATGGAGCACCCTGGTACAAAACCTTAATCGTAATTTACTGGCACTGTAAGTAACGCGTTTTGACAAATACTACTCTGCCTAATTGACCGGTCAATTCCCTCAAGTAAATTACACACGGAACACATACAATGAAATAATGCCTAACTGATGGGTCGGCGCACTCCAACGTCAACAATGGATTGTCATTTAGCCTCGGATCACAAGTTCTGTCACCCCAGAGCAGCTTCAGTTCATTCCCTGTTTCTCACACAGTGCATAAATTGTCTTTGAACGTTCTTATGAAGAAGTCGTACTTGCAATCAATAGGAGAAAGGTAAGCCGCCCTCCTGTGGAGCAACAAAATTTTTTAAAAATTACTTTGATTCTACAAATTTCTCATACACATATATATATGCACATATTCCACATTTAATTCAAATGCTCCAACTCTCTTTTACGTTACATGAACCTATCGTTTCCAGCGATATCTATCGTAACAAAAAGAACGAGCCTTACCCGCCCTTACGAAGTTAATAACATTTTTCTTTGAACAAACTCCACGTTACGGAATCTTCTTTCCTCTGCAAAAAGTAAAAAAAGTAAACTTTAAATGTGTTGTTTCAAGAAAATATATCTCAACAGGTTTCGCTTCTCACTTATTTTCCAAAGTATGACATTTAATTTAACACCTATTTACGACGCAGAGTATAACACTTAAGGTATAATGATGCCTAGTCACGACGGACCTTATCGAGATGCTCGCGAACTCTTACTGACTCTTCGTCTTTTCGTGCTAGTCAAAGTGTCCTTTTGGGGCTACCCTCTTTCTAATCATGACCAATGGCACCACTCTTGCAGTTCCAAACCTTCGCCGGCTTTGTCCTATTGGCTCCTCCCTTGGTTGCACGCTCCCTATTCGCTGTGAGCCGAACACGCCTTTTTTTCGCCCCTATTTTGTGTGTTAATTCTTGAAGTCTAAGTCCGTTGGCGAAAAAGCTATCTCACGCCTCTACCCTCTGCTCCCCTACCCTTCTAGCCAGCCTATGGTCAACAAATCTTTGCCTTTTGGGGTAACCCTACACCGCACTCCTTGTTCGCCTCTCGAGGTTTGCTTGCCAAGCACAACACTACCCAGCTCGAGTGCCTGCCACATAAATCTATGTTGAATGTCAACATTCAGGCCTACACTCATGTTAGAGCAAGCCACTCTTATCATTGGAATGCGCCGACCACGGTTTTATAAACTCACAATTTTAGTTCAAGCAAACAAAAGTTGTTACAAATTAAAAACTCGAATTTATTACACATGATTAAAATTTCCCTAAATTCTCATGTTTTTGATTCGCAAAATTGATTATTCTTAACAGATTCTCGACAGACCGCCCTCCAAGAGTTAAAAAATTGGCCTGACAATTTTTTTTTTGAATTAGCTTTCAGCTATTTATTGAATATTGATCACTGCAGTCTGAAGCCAACATAAGACACATATGATAACTTGTCCTTAAGCCTATTACATTCTAACATTAATTCCGCAGAAACAGGGTTCGTTACAATTAATAATCCTATTCATTACAATTAGCACGGCCTGATATATTGCCTGATGTTCCACCGAATTGAAGTACATCATAAATCCTTTGCGTGTTCACCCCCAATAACATTCACAAAGTATTACGGTTACATCTCCTACATTCTCAAACATCCTACAGTATTGATGACTTTATGTCTCGTAGTTTCAATTTACGCTTGCGTGTTCTGTTGTCCAAATCCTTGACGCTGTTGTTGACGGTTCGATGTTGACTCCTTTGGTATAGCTGACGAATTTGCTTTTCTTCCATGCCTCTCTTCTGGCATTTCAATAGCTTCACACCCGCGTTGAAGATGAGTACTTAATTTCAGGAGGAACTATTGCGAGCCCAATATGCAGACTCGTATAAAATTTCTATACACCACATTACTACACGATTGCGTTCTGTAAGATGGATCATTATTACGATTCAAATTACCACCAAATCATGTTAAGTGCAATGTTTCACATATATTTTGTGACGTTTATTCAACTCAGTTTTTTAATCGCCAGATTACTCATGAACGTCGATTCGTTGATCAGACAAATCGATACGTCAGTAAGTTATATTGCTCTGTCGGTAAACACGAGTCGAAGCGTCGGTAAATTTCATTCACTACAGTTTCCATTCGCAATAAGGTCCTGAATCCCCCGAGGTACTCCTGAAGAATCCGAGGCATATCCGGCGGTGGTATCCTGTATGCGCGGTGGAATCCAGTAGAATTCCTCTCAGTATTCCTCGATTTCGACGTAGAATTTCAGTATTCCTTGACTTCGACGTAGAAACTCTGGTAGACACCAGCTCATATTTTATTTTCTCCTAGTAACCACTCTTATTAGTGTGAGAATTCCATGGGTTAATATGCTTTGAAGATCGTACGCTTCACTCAAAGCCTATCCGACGAAATCTCTTTTTAATTTTTATTTCACGTGTAAATAGAAAGGCCTAAAATGCGGCTTCAATATTCCAATGTGATAATTTGCCTAGTAAAATTCACAGGACACTTGCATTCGAATTTCAGGAATGCCTCACCAGGCATAAATGTCACGACGCAAATTCCAAAATACTTAAGTAAATATCAACACTCAAGCATATAAAAGCATTGTCATTGTTTCATTGGAGTGCCCACTGTATAAAAGCATTTTTGAACGCTATTACATTGAGGTACCCTAGACTATTATCTTCATTATTTTTCGCTTTTCCTTCCTTCCTCATCCTGGTACTCCGTCGTTCTGTGGTGCTTTTCGCTTCGAAGTCTTAACTGCCAATTACTTGCGCAGCCCTTCCCGATGCGAGCTTGTTAGCGAACGATCTGTCTGGACGATGTCTTCAGCCACAGGTCAACCGCCAACGGTCCTGAGCTAATTACTTGTGCCTTCGGCATTCTTCAGAACATGGTGCAAATCTTCAGCCGTACATATAGTTCGTCGTTTCCCAATGCAACGCTATAATTTGATCTACAGTCAAATACTTCCAATATAATTTCGATGAATCCCCTATGTCGTACAGTTGTTGTCTGTTCGTTGTTCTTGTAAATCATCACTTACATTCCACGTGATTCTTCCTGAATTTGCTGCTTATACGAGACGCATTCGTGTTATGCAATTGTTCTGGCCTGCTTTGTGCTGAAGTACATACTACGCTAATTTACCAAGAAATTAATTCCTTAAGTTTGAAAAGAAATGCACTATACTCTACATAGTAAGAGAGAATGATTCCTTCCGAAATACCGTGTTCACGATATTCTTTCAGGGCAAGAGAAAGACACAGAGTCAGAAAATTCAACGCTGCAGAACAAAAGAATACGTAAATTTTAATCTGACGCTAAACATGTTTTCCCCGTTGTGAAATGAACGGTCTAACGGTATTGATAAATTTAGCAAGCCTGAGATAGCCTCAGCCTAAGAACTTTCAAATTAAACTAATCAATTCGCTAGCGTTATTTTCGTATTAAGCGCGTACGCTTTATGCGATGCTGGCGAGGAAATATATAAGCATACTACACATGAAACAAAGTACTCCTCTTGAGAAACACACGAAGTTAACCTACTGAACGCTTAATTTCCTTTACTTAGCAAGAAAGAAAAATGAGAATCAAGCATAGGGTAAGATTAGATCACTCGAACAAGATTTTCGTTCTGGACGAAATTTCTTGTGAGCAAAGAAAGTGGGAGTTGCCTAACCTAGAGCATATTTCTACTGAACGAAGCATCACAATCTAGTGAGTGAAATTAGATTCACTTAACAGCTAGAATAACACAATTCTACTAAAGAACACATTTAGATTAAAGCAATACAACGCTAAAAAAAAACTCACTCCTACGCAAGAGTTTTTCTAAAATTAAACACACAAGAACACATCCCGCAAAGTCAAGGTGATGCATGATTTCGGTCCTCTGCAGTTCGTTTCTAGTTGTCGGTTCACCTACACCTAGAACGTAGATTGTAGCTCCGCCGCTCTTGGAACGCAGCCCTCTCGTTTGCGTGGTTTTCTGTCCTCAGGTCTTCATCTACACTATCGACTGTTTCGTATCCGTTTCCATTCCCTGGTTCAGCTGCGACGTCCGACGTGCCGGGAAAGGCCTCGCCCCGTAGGTAAGCAACTTTCAATCTATCCAAGTGAACCCTTTCTTGTCGGTTGCTATATAGTGCTTTAATGGTCGCATTTGTGGCAATCCTTTTAAGGACACGAAAAGGGCCTATCCAGTCGGTAGGCCACGCGTTTGCAGCTTCGGCTTTTCCTGTCGGATTGTGTAATAAAACAATATTTCCACTCTCCACCTGGTTGTTTTTCACACCTCTTTCCTTCATTTGCACCTACTTGTCGTGTGACGCCTTGGACTTGGCTTTTACGATTTTGAACGCATTGTGGAGCCGGGCGCTAACCTCTGCACTGTAATTCTCTCCCAAAGAATAATCCATGCGAGGTGTTTTCAGCCAGTCAACAACAGGAATTTCAGCGTCCCTACCAAAAAATAAATAATACGGAATTTCTTCAATGACGCTCTGGTAGCTGGTGTTCAGTGCCAGGCACGTCCAAGGAAGTGCATCAGGCCACGAAGATTGATCGTTGGCGGCAAGGTGTGATAAAACAGTTTTGATATTCTGATTTTGCCGTTCGGTCATTCCGTTTGATTGGGGATGATATGCTGAAGTGTTGTAGTATTTTATTTTCAATTTTTCACACACATTTCTGAATAAAGCTGACGTGAACTCGGTGCCCCTGTCTGAGATGAGAGTCTTGGCTGTGCCGTACGTAGTCACGAATTGAGTTAACGCTTTCGTTACTTCCTCAGTTGTCTTGCTTCTGAGCGGAAACGCTGCAACATATCTACTGAAGTGATCGACCACGGTCAGGATGTATTTGTGGCCCTCATTCGACACTGGCATTTCGATCAAATCAACGCCTATTCTGTCCAGAGGCTTGTCAATTTCAGGGAATGAACCCATGCTAACACAAATGCGATTGTTGATCTTACGTTTCTGACATTGCATGCACGAATCGACGTACTTGTTAACGTCACGCGCCATGATAATCCAGTACCCGAATTCCATGAGCTTTTTCCACGTTTTAGCACGACCTTGGTGTGCGCCAATTGTGCTATCATGCGCTAACGTTATTGCTGCTTCTCTCAGAGCGTCTGGCATCACGATCAAGTGTCTTGTTCTGTTAGGCTTTTGTTGGGTCTTCCTGAAATGCAAGATGCCTCCGTCAGTGAATATTTCGGATTTCAGAGCGAGACTTGGTGCGTCCCCTGATTTGTCACCTTCAAAATACCTCAGCACTGGCCCCCAAACGGGATCTTTCAACTGTTCTGCTCTCACATTTTCTTTCTGCAAACTACTTTCCGCCTCTTGTACATTGGGCGCTTCATTTATCATCGTCGTGACGAACACTGTTTTAGGTGCTTCGTCGTCTGGATTTTCTTCTTCGTTGTCGTTCGCAATGTTTCTCGACAATGCGTCGGGCACCACGTTCTGCGTTCCTGGCCGATAAATCACCTTAAAATCATATTGAGAGAGTGTAGGGCCCATCTCATAATTCTGTTGTTCTTGGTATTTTTACCTTTGAACAAATATTTGAGAGCCGTGTGATCAGTAATTACAACAAATTTATTATCGTACAGGTAGGGTGAAAAGTGATTTACAGCGGCGACCACTGCTAATCCTTCCCGCTCCGTAATTGAATAACGTTTTTCAGCATCATTGAATCTTTTGCTGAAGTATCCAATCGGTTGTTCCTTACCATTACATTTCTGTGCCAGGACCGCGCCCGAGCCCTCATTCGAGGCATCACAGCTCAAGTAATACGTCTCATTTAGAGAAGGCTTCTTCAGAACTGGAGCTTCTATCATGAGCTGCTTAAGTTTACAGAAGGCTTGCTCGTGTTCTTCCTCCCACTTGAACCTTGCCCCTTTTTTGTCAGAGCATTAAGGGGTGCAGCTGTCGTAGCGAAATGCGGAATGAACCGCCGGTAGAAGTTGAGTGCTGCGACGAAGGACCGGACTTAGCGCGCGGTCGTTGGTCTAGGGTAATTCTGCATTGCGTCCACGTTCTTGGGATCTGGAATAAGTCCCTCACGACTGATGTAACATCCTAGGTACTTCACTTGTTTTTGCGCAAATTTGCACTTGTCTAAGCCTATTTTTACTCCGGCACATTGAAACTCGTGCAACACTTCCCTTAAATTTTCTAGGTGACTCTCAAAAGTCATAGAGCTAACGCACACATCGTCCAAGTAAATAGCGGCGAATTTTCCAAGTTGCCTTTTCAGAACATGACAAATCACTCTTTGGTACACTGATGTTGAGCACTTAAGTCCCATAGGTAGCCTAGAGAACTCGAAGTTGCCTTGTCGAGTTTGAAACGCCGTGTACTGCTTACTTTCTTCATCTAGCTCAATTTGATGGAAGGCTGATTTTGCATCGACAATGGAATAGTATTCTTTGCCAGCCACCTCCTCCAGTGTCCCTACAATGTGTGGAATCGGATAATGTTCGTTTATTACCCGCATGTTTACAGCTCGCAAATCAAGGCAAACTCTGTGACCTCCTCCAGGCTTCTTCACGAGCACGAGGGGGTTCTTCCAAGCACTTGTGCTCTCTTGCACAACTCCACTTTCAATCATCTCCGAGACCTTTTTATCAATAATTTCTTGGCTGGTGTACGGAATACGCCATCCTTTCGTTTGAATTGGCCTGTAATCACTCAGCAAAATTTTGTATTTCACTCCTTTAATGTGGCCAATATCCATCTCGTCTGCACTAATCGTCTTGTGGTATTCCTTCAGCAGGTTCCTAACTTGTTCTTGTTTTTCAGCAACCAAGTGACTGAGGTCAAGCTCATCAATTTGCTGAAAGCGCTTCTCTCTGCGGTGATTTTCTGCTTCGCTATTTTCCGCATTGTTTTCTTCTGCAGTTGCATCTTCATTCGCGATTTCGTGGCATGTTGCAATTATTGCTCCTTCAGTCAGAGCGATTTCTTCGGCAAAAGGGTTAAGTACAGGCATCAAAACATACCCGTTTTGTACCTTTGCAGCGGTGGCTCCGACGTAAGGCGCCCACTTAATTCTAGGCTCTAAAATTACTTCCTTTCCATCAAACTTGCCATCTGCTCGGCACTTTACCATGGCTTGCGTGCGAGGCTTCACTGTAATGTCCTCAGCCAGAGTTACTGATTTTTCTTCCCGCGTTACACACAGAATTTTCGGAGAAGCGTGTCCTGGTGCTGAAAACATGTTCACGTGAGTACCAAAGAATGATGCCCTACATTTTCCGAAGTCTATCTTTGCGTTGACTTTGTTCATTATTTCCACCCCTATTAGCAGGTCTCCTGGGAATGCATTTTCCTTCACAACAAAGCATCTCTGTACAATTTTCTGGCCGTTAACTTTGATTGGCACAATAAACTTTCCCAGCACCGGTACGGGTTCCTCTCCAATTGTCTTTAATGCAGTCGATGTTCCTTTTACATTAGCATTTTTAATCCCCGCAACCACACGCTCTTTTACCAAGCATATATTTGCTCCGGTGTCAAGAAGTGCGGTAACAGGTGTACCATTCACTTGGAGTATTACGCTGGGATTTATTATCGGAGCTAACGGTCTCCTATTCCGTTTTTTGGCGGTCCTGCAAACTGTTGCACTCTGCAATCAGCCCTTAGGTGCCCAAATTTTCCACAGTTTACGCACGGCGGTGGCACTGCTCTATACTGGGCTAAGTCCACTGCAGGTGCAGGTGGTACTTCCGGATGCGGCTGTGGCTCTCTTGCGTGGTTTATTTGGTGCTGATGACTCCTAAGTCTGCCTTTTTCGCTCCAGTGGGGTGCTTCATAATTTCCTCTTCGATGATAAGGAGAGTGTCGTATCTGTCTGTTCCTTTCTCTCCAGGGTGGCACTTCATTGCGGTGGCCTCTTTGCCGCTGTGATGAATGCCGCATCGTATGGCCGACACGTGCAGTCTCCTGCTGTGGCCTCCTCTCGCTTCGCTGCGCTCTCTCTCTCTCTCCGGTTCCCTTCTCTCTGTCGTTTCCCTTGGCACTGGTACTATCCGTCGATTTTCCACCTCGATTGCCATGTCCCTCAATTCTTGTACTGTCGTAGGTCGCGCATCACTTCGAAAGGGTCTCGTGATGTTCTCCCTTAATCCGAGCCACATCAAATCTACAAGGATTCGTTCCGGATGTTCCAGATAATTCTCGTTGTACAGCCTTTCCAGGCGCGTCAGGTACTCTGAAACTCCTTCTCGGCTTGTTTGCTTCTTGGTTACTATTTCGAACAGCGCCTGAGTTGGATGTTCGACTTGGTCAGCGTGTGAGCGCAGCCATGTTTCTGCTTCTCGCAGGTTCGTTAGTGTACCAATTATTTTATTGCATTCCTTTGCCTCTTGTGGACCTAGGCATAGGAAGAAGGCATGCACCTGCTCGCTGTTATTCAGCTTACCAGTCAAAAACTTCAACCTTGCCATGTATTCCCCCACATCGTCGCCCCTCAGGAATTTGACCCCTATAGCTCCCACGCAACTGGTTACCACTGGCATGTTAACTGCCTCCTCTTCGGGCCGTGGTGGCGTTGCTGGCTCATCTCTGCGGGCGTTGTTCCTTCTCCCGCGCGCAGGCATAGTGTCGATCTTCTCCAATTCACCTTTTCCAAAACTCGAAATTTTGCGATCACTCAAATATTTTTTCAAACCTACTCACTGTAAAATATTTACTGAAACTTTGAAATTAATCGTGTGCACACACCAGAATTTTCTTACTGAATCTTATCACTTTTATAAACATTTTCACTTTCTTTAACTATATGGCAGTGTGCTTGCTGGCTTCTCATACCGGAACACAGAAAATCATCACTACGAGTTATGAATCTCTACTGAATTTCTGTACGTTTTGCACATGAAATAACTACGCAAAAAAATACAATGCAACTGTTATACTACACTCACAAAATTCACAAAATTACAAAGCGATCGTGTTGATCTTACCAAATTGTGATGTCACGAGAAATGGGCCCTTCACCTCCTTGTTAACACTTCATTAACAGGAAGATCCGGCTCTCGGAATTGAGGAATGGCACACCTCCAAAGGATACAAATGCGACACAAAAATAAATGAATAACAATCGGCAATTACAGTACATATACTAAAAAGAAACGGTACTCACCGATGAGTTGATACACGACTTACTCAACGCGTTTCAGTGCGCTATTTTGCCTCGGTGAGATGTGGTGCGGGCGTAATGGGGTTTTTAAACACCATCAAATGTTAAGGAATCTTTATAATGGAGCACCCTGGTACCAAACCTTGATCGTAATTTACTGGCACTGTAAGTAACGCGTTTTGACAAATACTACTCTGCCTAATTGACCGGTCAATTCCCTCAAGTAAATTACACACGGAACACATACAATGAAATAATGCCTAACTGATGGGTTGGCGCACTCCAACGTCAACAATGGATTGTCATTTAGCCTCGGATCACAAGTTCTGTCACCCCAGGGCAGCTTCAGTTCATTCCCTGTTTCTCACACAGTGCATAAATTGTCTTTGAACGTTCTTATGAAGAAGTCGTACTTGCAATCAATAGGAGAAAGGAAAGCCGCCCTCCTGTGGAGCAACAAAATTTTTAAACAATTACTTTGATTCTACAAATTTCTCATACACATATATATATGCACATATTCCACATTTAATTCAAATGCTCCAACTCTCTTTTACGTTACATGAACCTATCGTTTCCAGCGATATCTATCGTAACAAAAAGAACGAGCCTTACCCGCCCTTACGAAGTTATTAACATTTTTCTTTGAACAACCTCCACGTTACGGAATCTTCTTTCCTCTGCAAAAAGTAAAAAAAGTAAACTTTTAATGTGTTGTTTCAAGAAAATATATCTCAACAGGTTTCGCTTCTCACTTATTTTCCAAAGTATGACATTTAATTTAACACCTATTCACGACGCAGAGTATAACACTTAAGGTATAATGATGCCTAGTCACGACGGACCTTATCGAGATGCTCGCGAACTCTTACTGACTCTTCGTCTTTTCGTGCTAGTCAAAGTGTCCTTTTGGGGCTACCCTCTTTCTAATCATGACCAATGGCACCACTCTTGCAGTTCCAAACCTTCGCCGGCTTTGTCCTATTGTCTCCTCCCTTGGTTGCACGCTCCCTATTCGCTGTGAGCCGAACACGCTTTTTTTTTCGCCCCTATTTTGTGTGTTAATTCTTGAAGTCTAAGTCCGTTGGCGAAAAAGCTTTCTCACATCTCTACCCTCTGATCCCCTACCCTTCTAGCCAGCCTATTGTCAACAAATCTTTGCCTTTTGTGGTAACCCTACACCGCACTCCTTGTTCGCCTCTCGAGGTTTGCTTGCCAAGCACAACATTACCCAGCTCGAGTGCCTGCCACATAAATCTATGTTGAATGTCAACATTCAGGCCTACACTCATGTTAGAACAAGCCACTCTTATCATTGGAATGCGCCGACCACGGTTTTATAAACTCACAATTTTAGTTCAAGCAAACAAAAGTTGTTACACATTAAAAACTCGAATTTATTACACATGATTAAAATTTCCCTAAATTCTCATGTTTTTGATTCGCAAAATTGATTATTTTTAACAGATTCTCGACAAACTCATTTTTATTAAAAATACATGTAAATATATTCACATATACATGCACATACCAACCTACGCACATACATACACCTAACACGTAAAGCATACACAAATACATTTCTATGCATCGAGACAAACACATTTCATGCGCGCTTTATAAAAATGCTGTGCGTTGTTCTGAAATATAGGATAATGAGCAAAGGAAATTCGTGACAACTCTTTCAGTATGTGTTGCTGCTTACAATTTCTAATGAAATATTTTAACGATTTTTCATCAAATATTGTATCGAATAGATCATTGGTGGATAAGCGTCTTACTTGTCATATGTGGGTGATCGCGCAACAAATATATTTGCATATATATACTTTAAAGATGCTGTACAATAATCAAGTGAAATGAAGCATTACGTAGTGACACATTCACCTATCTACGTACGCATAGCGTGCACATGTACGCATATACGCAAGTAAGCATGTGCCCAGATATCAGCGTAGACTAATCAGTATAAACTAGCATTGCAACCGAGGGATTCGGAAAAAATATCTTTTATTTTGGCATGAATTTTATAAAATTTCCGTACTAATAATATATGCACAAAACAGTCTACCTTAGTCAGAAACATGAAAACGATTGTTCTACAACGGTTCCCAAGTACAGAAATATTTCCAGAAGTACGCGAGGCTTAGGTGGGGTTGTTTTAATATACTCTAGAGCGTAGGAGATGATATGATAATTTGCACTGCACTAGCCAACCAAGAGCATTTTTGGACGCGAAGAAGAAAGAAACATGAATGTCCTTATTAAGAAAAAAATCACATTATCTTTGAAATATGGCGAAAAATGTCTGAAATTGATACATTTACATATAGGTACCACATTTTGCATGTACAAGACATTTAAGTTTTGGATTACGTAACAATAATAAAATAAAATGATGTGTTGGGTAGTGTTTGAAGTTGGGAGTGAGAAAAAAGTCTGGTATTTATAGTTTATATACCAGTTGCTAGTCCAGTGCACACAGGTGTATTGTGCACACTTGCACACCCATGTACGTACACACATTCATAAGTAAGCATGATTGCCAATCCCAGCGTATAGGCGATCAAATCATAATACCCACGCATACTCCAAGACTGTTGTGTGATGTCTTGAATTATGAAGACAATGAGCAGTACAGTACAGAGCAGTACAACATTCATTGGCCACCCCATTGTCAACTCATCAGAGAAGTATATGGGACAAGAGCATTTTGTCAAAACTAAAAACAAGTCTTAAATATTCTGTAGCGTGACCTTCATTTTCATCAGGAATAAAACGACATAAATTGGAATAAAATTCATTTTCTGAAAAGGGGCATTCAGACTAGCGCTAGTTTCGAAAACTTCATTATCAATGAATGCTCTGAAAATAAGGTCAAACAATATATAAAAATAGATATTTCAATAATTGCTAAATTTATGCAACCAATATAATGAACAATTGGCAAGCACTTAATTTGATCATAATTAAGAACTGATTTCTGCTTAAAAATGTACAATGATTATAAAATCCGGAGATCACGACCACATTTACAAACGTTATTCATTTTCATTCATTTGTTATTCGGTATTCATTTGGCCAGCGTAATTCATTTTCAATAGCAGCATGGAGGCCATCCCTGTAAACGCAAACACAACTTTTACATTTTGTTTGTGTTTTCTTGTTCCATCATTTCGCGTAGATAGTCCACACATCTGCAAGGTTCTTCGTACTTCTTTTGTGCTCAGAAATAATGAATAGTCGACACAAGTTTTCAATGAGATTGAAGTCAGGCGATTGGCAAGGCCACAAAAGGAGATATATTCTTTCATTGGCGAGATTCCTTTGTTATTGCGGCCGTACCTTGGGGAGTATTGTCTTGCTGCAGGGACTACTTAAATTGTGCTGGCCGTAGAATTGTCTTGGGCTCGGAGGCTGCTCAGTTGCTCTGCGCCAGTACCTGTATGTACAAGGCTTTACCCATCTTCCCAATACATAATGTGAAGTTTCTTCTCTCAATGGACAGCTGAAAAGACCAGCAACAGGATGCTGTGGTCTCTCTGCTTGACGGTAGAGACAGTGTTCTTAGACCTAAGGGAAACACTCGTTTTCTTCCAAGCATTGCAAGCTCCAGCCAATTTTCAAAATACAACTCCTCGTTCAAGATGATCATCAGCATAAGTTAACGGTTCGTCACATGCTTTGTTGCAAGAAAAGGAGTTCTGCGCGAATTGAAGGCTTGAACATCATTGCACGAACAGATGAGTGTGGATCCTTAACTCGTACAGTAATGTGCCTATCGGTTAATCCATCGTAACATAATCCAACTATTTGCTTTCGAATGGCTTCAATATTTCTAGACTCACGTTGTCGTATTCTCAGAGCATCCATCTTCAACAAAATCTGCAGAGGTTATGATTGAACTGATCGTGGTTTCTTCACTTTACATGAACTACTGGAAGCTTCTTTTATATTTATGATCGTTTTAATTTTAGAGAATGAAGTACCACAATAAAATATAAATAATTAAACATTACATAAATTTTGATCAAATACTTAAGTAACATATATTACTTTGTTCAGCCGATTTTCTAAATATCTGTAAATTCTGTTCTATTCTGTTTAAATTTCTTGATAGATAAGCAACATCTTTCAGATAAATCCGTACAACATCCTTCTTATGCTTAAATCCTTCTAATTTAAGGAACTAGCATGAAAATACTTTGAAATTTTGACAATTTATTCGGTAGACCAGTAGAACAAAATATAATCTGATACGATCGCCTCTATCTACGATGACAGCCTTTCACGCTTTCGGAAGCTAGACGGTGAGGATAAACTCTGCCGTTGTCAAAGAATTGACAGCATTTTCAAAGCCCTTATTGAGGGCTGTGACGCTGTTATGGGGCTTTGTACAAGCGTTCGGCTCAATTGGTGACAAAAATTAGCTATTCAGTGGGTTCATGTCAGGCGAGTTAGAAGGCACAAAGTATTTCTTCCATTATCGCACATTGGCCTGAATGAGCAAGTCAAATTTAAGTTTCGCTCGCTGTGTGGGCCGGAACCTAGTCGAGCTGGAGCATAAACATCTTATTTAAAGCTTGGGCTTTCATCCATTTAGGATTTTTGTTTACAAAAAGCAACAGTATTTCGCATTATTATTCTCGTTCTCGGTAGGAGAAGTATAAAAAGACATGACTCTTAATAGATACCACA
Source organism: Morinoia aosen (assembly GCA_030386875.1). NCBI lineage: Eukaryota > Metazoa > Arthropoda > Malacostraca > Amphipoda > Talitridae > Morinoia > Morinoia aosen. The sequence continues at coordinate 20,475,054 of CM059576.1, read as the reverse complement.
CAAATTCCACGACACTAGTTTGTTTATTGGGATAATCGTGGGTTGAACGCCAGCACTTGCTAAGGCAATCCAGAGATCGTTTGGTCTGGGCCAAGTCCTATCAAGTGTAATGACATTCTTATCAAAAAATAATTTAATGGTCACTCCGTTATTCTTCAACAAGGACTAAATTTTCTTGTACCTCACCAAACGAGCTCCCGTTCTTCTATTAGTTAGAAAATGCTTCCTACCTTGGGTAACAGGTAATGCCCAGGTCCTAAGTCACTTAGCGAAATGTTGTGATGCTCCTGTCGTTTTCATAGCCAAGTCGATAATGACATGGTTTGATTAGTCTAAACGCTTCTTTTGAGGGCTGCTAGAGAGAGAGAATTTGCGATTTTAATTTTTCTTGGGGATTGAATGGTTCTGCATCTTGGCCAGGTTCGCGAAAACGTTTACAAATACCGAAAACTTTCCGTCAAGGATACTGGATGAATTTTGCGAAAAGGATGGACTTTGGCCCTCACGATAAAGCTCACAGGTAGCTCAATGTTTGGATAACTCACAGATAGCTCAATGTTTGGATAGCTCACAGATAGCTCAATGTTTGGATAGCTCACAAATAGCTCAATATTTGGATAGCTCACAGATAGCTCAATGTTTGGATATCTCACAGATAGCTCAATGTTTGGATAGCTCACAGATAGCTCAATGTTTGGATAGCTCACAGATAGCTCAATGTTTGGATAGCTCACAGATAGCTCAATGTTTGGATAGCTCACAGATAGCTCAATGTTTGGATAGCTCACAGACAGCTCATTGCGTTCATGCAACGAAATCGTACTGCCAATTGCCGGCATCACAGAAAATCTAGTACAACTGATGCACTCAAACGTCATCATTTTATATAGGTGTCAGAATAACTATCGTTTTCAACAAACTTTTATGTATTTATCTGAAAGACCCAGTATGTTTTCTGAACTACCTGTACTTGTTACGCCAAACCGAATTCTTCAAATTATTTCAAGACTGTAGTTGTATTCAAACGTTGTTCCTAATTTTCATAGTGAAAACAACTAATTTTAGTATATATATGAAGAAAACTAAATCCACTGATGAATAGGGACATTTAATACCATTACACTAAATACTATCACAATATAAAACATTTCAACCTATGTAAGTAAAATTAATAGTTTATAAAAAAGATTCAAACAGTCAGAATGTGCTAAATATTGAAGCACTAAGCTTTCATGACAATAGTTATAAAAATGATCTATAAAATAGCGATTAAGCCAAAAAGAATCACTTTATGAACATGCATTGTCAGTTAGAAACGATATTTATAATAGCGGGTGAAAAATATTTCTCATTGATGAAAACATGAATCATGGGGTATGGAAACGATAATTAGATCGCTTCTTTTACGTGAAACATAATTGAAATTAATTTTTCATGTTCAATTCGAACAAGAGCCAAGTAAATAATCTGAGAGAATCTAAAGAAACAAACGCCCGTCGATTACTAATTCAACAATGTTTTAGTTGACGATTTTTTATTGGAATTTACCAATAAAACAAATTATGAACTACGGAGGCTGATTCAGTATATACGCAAGAATGCACGGATTAAGAAAACATTGAAGTCTGCTAGTCAATGACAGTCTCAGCTAATGTGCATGGGTAATTTGTGTGAGGAAACATAGTGAGGAAGTAAAGCCATACTGTGGGGAACTTTTTATGGACGAACTCATTAAATAAATCATCTGATAAAGGAAAAGATTTTCAATAATCCTAAGCAAGAATTATGCACGAAGAATGGCTTTTACGCTTTGTACAGAATTGGAACGAAAGCTTGGACGTTTTATAATTTCAACACAGCATTACAAAAAGACAAAATAAATGGTTAACAAACACCATAATTAAAAATGGATCAATATTCTAAATCGTTTAGTACAAAATTATAATAATTGCTTGTATAGATCAAAAAGACCTAATTCAGAAATTCTTTCAATTCCTAAATAACTTAAATTACTGCTGCAAAACTGTCATGAACCAATTATTTCCACCGACTAAAGAAGCTCAGAAGCGACCGGAAATGAACGCTGCCGTCCCCGCTGGGAAGACACATTAGGACTTAATAAAAGCTCTCCAAGGTTTTTTCTGCTGGTCCACCAAGGTATTTATATATTTGTGTGAATAATAAAGAAATAATGCGAAGACTGAACACTAGAAATCATATCTATGATTTCTACTGTTATCGGTGTTCCGAATAATTAAAATTTGAGAAAATTAGAAGGGCAGTATCAACCCGGGTACATCTATGGTAACGCAAAAATTCATACAAATCATAACAATCCTCCGTTATGGCCAATAATATCGCAGGTTCCCGCTGTCACCTATCCCGTTGCTATAACTTTGAATAGAATTATCACGCCGTATATTCCACAGAAATATATGATACGATCATCTGATGAGTTAGTTGCCATGCTGCGCAGTAAAGCCCCACGTGGCACCATAGCTTCATTAGACGTCGAATCTTTGTTTAAACAACTTAAACAATTTATTTACCACAGGTGATACAGAGATAAAATGTTTCTTAACTCTAGTACAATGGTCAAATTTGAGTATAGCTACCTGTGGGCCCGAATAAGTTCAGTGACTTCTAGGGCATCCTACCATCAAGGTTAGTCTTAGGAGTACAATAATGTTTAGCCTAATTCACTTAAACTAGAGACGCATTAGACTGATCAATGAGATGAGTAACTCGAAATTAGATACTTCATTCCACAATATAGTTCATATGGACTAGATTTAACAGTATATTCGACAAACGATTCAAGAACAGACTGAAGATCGGCGAAATTAATCAAGGCGAATTACATTATTAGGACCAGTTATGTAGGGGACAAGGTTTGACTCTGTGACCTTACACGACTAGTAATCTGACAGGAAGTGAGACTCAAGACTTTTTTTGAATACCTTATAAGAATTACTTTCACGGATCTCCGCAGGAATTGAGTTCCAAGTTTTAGTTCCAACGAAGAGGATACTGTGTTGTGACCGAGCCTTTGAGTAATAAGGAAGCATGAATTTACTTCTATTTCGGGTTAAATGGTCGTGATGACCAGTTTGCGTAGTTAATAGTTGTTTTAGGCTATTGTCGCCATCATTTTTTATTGTTTTGTAAATGAAATTGCAAATGGAGATTTTGTAGAGATCCGAGAGCTTAAGTATTCGTAAATTTTTACGAATTTTGTTCACAAATGTTCACAAATGTTTTTTGTTCACAAATGTACCCGTTGTAGGAACCATTGCGATAATTTTAAACTACGTGTATAATAATGACGACCTGTCTCCACCTAATTTGTTCCCTCGTCATATTTTGAAAGAACTCCTCACAATGTGCACGACTGAAGCCCCTTTTCGGCATATTGATGTCAGCTTGTTCCGTCAGGTGGACGGCGTTGCCATCAGTTCCCCGTTAGGGCCCACTCTTGCCAACTTCTACATGTCGCACGGGGAAAATCTTGTTATGAACACTTTGCCTGCTAAATCAGTATTGTACTGTAGATACGTAGATGATATTTTTGTTGAAGTAGATGGCCTAGCGCAGTTGGAGATGTCAAGGAATTTGATGTCAGAAAATCTGTGTAGAATTTTGCATTTGAGTTGGGCGTGAACGGTAAGCTGCAGTTTTTAGATGTTTTATTTGAAGCGTCTCATGGTACTTTTCAGCGATCAGTGTATTTCAAGCAATCTCATGCTGGTGAAACTATAAACTATGACTGTGATGCTCCGCAAATGTACAAAGAGGGCGTTATACACACGTTAGTAAATAGAGCTTACAAGGTGTGTTGCAGGTGGTCGAGCTTCCATTCAGGAATGCTTAGAGTTAAGCGGTTGCTGGTTAACAACAATTTTCCTAATACTCTCATTGATAGAACTATTGGTAATTCCTTAAACCGAACCTTGGGCAACAAAAATAATCCTGAACTGAATTCTCGCGACAATTATATCTTTTATGAAAACCAAATGCGCTATAATTACAAAATTGATGAAAGTGTTTTTTAAGAACAATGTTAAAACTTTTGTCAAGCCAACAGATCCTGATACGTCAATTAAAGTCTGTGTGTATTATACAAACTGCAAAACCAGTGACCTCTTAGTGAAAAATAATATGTCTGCATCCAGGGTTATCGATCTGGACAGGGCAAATGTGATATACCAATTTATGTGTGACAGAAGAGAATGTAAGTTTCTTGATAAATGTTACATTGGTTTGACCAGGATGACCCTGAGGCGAAGAAGAACCGCCTATAAATACTAAGGTTTTATTTGCAACCATTTCCGCATTGACCATAGTTGCATCCATCAAATGAAGATCTACACCCTAATACAAAAATCTCATATAACGTGACTAAAAAATGGCATATTCAAATTACAGAAGCGTTACACATCCATAAACTTGAACCCGTTCTCAACGAAAACACAAATGACTTTTCTGCTCAAAAATTATTTACTAAAACCGCAGCTTAGAAGTCTTGAGGCAACTGCTCGTCCGGTCATTTCGCCTCTAACGCTTGTCCAATGAACATCTATAGTGTGCAATACTATTACTGTACCTGATCTCGTGTATACATATTGTTGTCTTACAAACTTTATATCTAGTCATTTATGAAATATTTTTGTTCTGTGATTTCATCTTTCATTCTAGTCTCATATTGCTTAAGAATTAGATTTGCATTTACCAATGTGACTGATCATTTTTTTGTATTTTTTCAGCCGATGATGATGTTTGTACATCGAAACGTTGCGTTTTATAGACTTCCAAGGTAGTAATTTTTAACGATTGACAGTGTTCCAATAAAAATGTTGAGTGAATTTCTTCGTAACTTATCACGTGATGAACTTCACCGGTTCAACAAATGCTTACAGACAACCTATTGAACCTCCCTCTGAAGTAGTTCACGACGCTAAGAAACTGGCATTTCCTACACCTAAATTTTGTTTTTGCTTGCCCCTTTATCTCTGAAATCTTTAATTCGAGTATGGAAACTCAACAATGAGTATGGAAAAACTTTTGAAATGAGATTTGAGAAATGGAACTCATCTTATACCTAAAAATAAAAATGAATGTTATTGGAAATGGTTTAGAAATTAATATCCTAAATATTTCGAAAACTGAAGTGCAAGCATTTGTTATGGAAGGCCGATATTAATCAGTGTTAATTTCATACCAGACGCAGCGCAAAGTAGAAAAGAAGCATAAAATCCCTAAAGCAATACATGAAGCAAAACAGGAGGCAAAACCTCGTTGTGCACTCGAGAGAATGAGAGCCACGAGCCCACGAGTCAGGTTCTGAACCCGTCACTTAAGTCCTGAACTAATTCGTGAACCTAGTCATGCGTCAAGTGTCAGAGTTATAAACAAACTTCACCTCAAATATTGTAACAAAATCTACACGCAGTGAATTTGTTTGCCTTCTCGAATACCTGCGGGCATATGTTTACTTTAATGTAATTTCAGTATTCAATTAGGAATGTGATTCTGTACGAGATTCTGATTTCAATATTAACATTACCAAGATTTTCCTTTTGCATCGCAAAGGGTTTCAGTTATTGTTCTGTTTTTTAATAAATTTTTCAAGTACTAGAAACACACAGAAAATTGAAGAAAAAAAATTTTTTCCTCATGAACTTTTTTTGGAATTGATTAAATGGTTATCTTGAACAATTTCCATTCAGAGAATGGGATCACAAGGTATAGTAATTACCAGTAGAAACAGGAATATCCCTGCTAATATTACTCTACCCGTAAAATTTGATAAAACCAAATTTCACTAACTTGTTTAGGTTGGGTACTATGTCATTCTATTTCTAACACGAAAATTAATTTTTTCAATTGAATTGTGTTCAATTGGCCAATGTTATAAGAAATTGAGCAAACTGCAATTGAAAATATTGGTGAATTTATTCGAATGATTTTAAGAAGCCTCATGGAGATAAAAGAAGCCACCAATACCCTAAAATTGTCATTCCTAACTCACATTGAAAGTCTAACATTTGTCAAGGCCTGAAGATGCCGTCGTAACGGGGTGGGGGGAAAGGTAAAGTGAATGTGACGTCTGTTTTACGTAACATATCTTCACTCTAGAGCAAGAAACGGTTCGTGTCTCTGCAGGTCATCGCACAATGTTGCGCTCACTTTCTGTTCCTGCGTCAGACGCGGACGTGAAGTTGTAAGGAACCCTAACAAGCATTTGCCCTTTGGTCAATTTTTATTTACGATTTGAGACTTAAAAATTAAAATTGAATTATCTTAAAATGCCATTGAAAAATAACGGTTCGATGACCGTTAAGATCAAGAGATCAAGCTTGTGAGAAAACTTCAATATTTTTTTGCAAAATGATCTCTTATTGTGAAATGATACTTTTAAAATTATTGAAGATTTAAACTGATGACTATCAACCAGAAACTGGAGCTGGTTTGGAACTGAGTACAGTGATATCGGGATCGTAATTCAGGATCGAGATCAGTTTCTACGGCTTTCTAAAAGTTTTATTTCTATCGAAACAAGTTTGAATACAAAGATGTAGGTATTCTTCTCTGTAGAGACGATAAAACAACAATTCCAAGATTCCCATGACTTTTGCCTTCGGGTTGCTGAACACAAATATTCCAAAGATTCACTTCCAATTCTATTTCACGAGCATTTTTTTCATTCCGTTAATATTAGATCTTTTTTGTCAAGCCATAGGAAAACCGGAAAGTTAACAAACATCTTCAGCCTTCAGTAATGCTGCATTTATCCCTATAAATATTACAACAAATGCATGAAACATTTTCCGAATAATTTTAAGGAGTTTTAAACATTTAAAGAGAAAATATATTTTTCATTTGCACGAAGACATATCTCTTTTTATGTATGTTAACTTGCTCCTGAAAATATTCGTACCCCTATATTAGTCTGGAATATGTTTGAATGAAACTCACAATGTACTACTTTCCATCATTAAGCTAATACTCTAAGTTTTGAAGGTATACTGCAAAGGAAGCAAATTTGAATTTGTTTTTCTTACTTTCTATGCTGCACAAGCAGCATAATAAGTTACTACTTGTTAAATCAGTTGACCATGCTTCAATAAATGATCATTTATTGATGAATTTACTGCACTTTATGACATAATAATGTAAACAAATATTTAAAGTTTTTCAACCTGCATATATTGATACTATAAACATGGGATTGATAATAAAGAGTGACGTTGGCTGAACTATTCCTGGACACAGTGCCAAGCTCAGCATTACTTCTGTCATTTCAAAGTCACATATTCAGTACCGAGAAGCGCATCAGCTAACGTATAGGAACCTGACATTGCCTTCACTGCGCGTCTCACGCTACACAGAGCAGCTGACGCCACTACGCTCTACGCTCAAATGTTCACGCGGCCCAAGTGAGAACTGACGTGAGATCTAAGTATTCTGCAGAGTACCAATAAATAATGATGTGCAATAGAAACTATGTAATTAATATGCCCATCACCTAATTATGTCGAGCTCTAGAGCTTCACAGTACACAACATAGCGCGCTACACTCATTACTATGCACCAGAACGAACGTGAGCCATAGTATACGAGTAAATACAATTTTCAACTAGAAAAGAAATATCTACTGAACAATATTGGACTCATGCTTTTTGCCAAACTTACTTGTAACCCATTGGTCAAGTTTTTGGTTGCGTGCAGATATTACCTTATATGTACATCTACCCAGGAACACACTCTAGGTATATATACACACTCTAGTGCAACTCTCACCAAATTTCCGTGATTCCAACAGCTTCTTAGAGGTGCTGCAGTTCGTGGTCCAGGACTTGAGCGACATAGACCCTCGTCTGCTGGAAGCTCGCTGGTCACAAATACTGGAGGCGCTACAGGAGGCCGGCGCTACCTCCCGCACTTGGCGTAACTTGGTCCTGAGCTGCTCTGACCAGGGTTGTGTGGTCCAGAGTGCGGCTAAGGCGGCACGTGCTGAGAACACCTGGTGGAGTCTTGAGGAGGGTACGTGCAGCATCTGCGCATCTTTATTCTCGAATGCTGTAGGTGAATGTTTACGATATTCTAGTCTTAAAGATTCGATAAAACTGATTCTGAAGAGTAGAACACTCTCACTGCTGCAATTGAGCGCCAGTCTCTCGACTTAGCTCTAGAATAACCAAGAGATATAGAGTTGTTATAAAACAGTAGTCCATCCCCTGTATTTGAAATAAAAAGAAGGAAAAATGAAAGAAAAGCTGTGAGAAATGAAAAAATTCAAATCTCGAGAGATGATGAGGGCGAGTACACACGGCCTATCAAAAATTTCAAATAATGTTCGACAAATCACACGACACACGTTCCTATTTGCTAAGAATTCACGTGATATTCATTCCTACTCGAATCTGATGGATTAATATACTGGAAATTGTGGAGTTGATGAAGCTTGTATCACAGATACGCTCATCACACACTGCAGGCTGGCTTCGGACAGACGGACAGACAGACACTGCTCCTACTATAGCACAGAGTTTATACTATAATAAGATAATACTATACTATATACTGTAATCTATAATACTTTACAATAGTCTATACTATAAACTATTGTCTGTGGTTACTCCTTGCACATTCAATTTTCGTTCAAGCTTTTGTGATGCAGCTAGTTCTACTTCATTTATAGCATTGTGTTTGTATACCTTTTGTGCTTCCGAGGTCACTCGTTGGTAAAAGTTTGTTACTGTTATATTCCATGTGATGGTCAGTTTTGGCTGACATGCGAGAATATGTTGGATTGAACATATCTATATCATTTAGATTTATGGATTAAATACATGTTTACATACATGCTGTGTGTAGTTATTTATATGAATATATACATACTGACTGATTCTGCATATGTATATGTATGTATATACATATGCTGTATATATGTATGTATATATGTATATACATATATACATACATATATACATACATATGTATGTATATATGTATATACATATTTGCATGTATATGTATGTATATTTAAACATTCTAACTCGAGTAAGTGTGCGCCCAATCACAAGTTCAAGAGTTATGCTCGTATGGAGAAAGAGGGCATTAGAGTTACCCGGCCTACTTCTCAAGGTCACCAGCATGGTAGTGATGGAAATCTACGTTTGTACATGCTTTTATTCCTAAATATTTGAACGACAACGAACGATGCACCTTTCAACAGTCTTGAATAGTTTTTTACAATAGTGTTCATTTTACAAACATTACAACATTCCCAACCTTCTTAAAATGTTGAGCTCTTTTTGAGTTTCCCAATAGGAGCTGAGTCTCAGACCCAAAAGGCTGTTCTTCTAACGCCACAAAACTGTATAAAACCATCATTTTGGTAAACATTTTCCTTTCTTTGCTTCGATCCCGAGTTACAGTAAATTATTTTTTGCATCAAGAAAAATCACAAATGGTGAAGCAATTGCAAAAGCAATACGAGGATTCACCTTCATTCGAAATTTCCCTTTGAACATAAAGGACATACAAATTAAAATAAAAATGATGGTAAAAATTGTTAATTTGGAAATCATTTGAATAAGTGAACGGTTTGGCTTCAAGCTCAAGCCATTATCAACACCTGTAAAAGCGAATTGGAATACAGAAAATACGTTATGGCTACAACATTCACTTATTTAAATAATTTATAAATCAGCTATCTTTACTATCGTTTTTATTTCAAAACTGGCATGAGTGCTCCAACCTAATTTAAAAATACAAATTAAACTCGTTCTCGCTTTCATGTAGTCTTTATTGAAAACGAATGCGGGATTAAGAGCCATTTCGAAGGCAAGCCTCAGAGGTCTCTCAGAGGTGATTTTCACTTGACATGCGCCCAATCTTAAGTACAGTAGGGAACGAGTCTCACTAGAACTTGAAGTATGTTCTGGCTACCAGTGACTTGTGAAGTGCTATCGCAATACATGGCAAAACGACGCATGATTTAGATCCTTTGCTCCGCTTTCTTACTTTACCCTGCAAGGGAAATTTTAGTTATTTTCGTTGTACAGGTCGAGATGTTGCTGCCGTGGCTCTGATGCTGCAGTACGCGCAGCCCCGCATGTTGTGGGTTCACATGAGTACAGATGACCTCAGACGGACCTGCTTGACCGACGTCATCAGAGCTAGGAAAGGAAACATTAGGCTCGGCCTTAGAGGCGACCCGTGTGATGACCTCATAGCACCTCTGCAAAATAGCAGGTAAGCTGTGAGCAGGACACTCGGTGAGTACAAATCATCAAGTACGAATAATGCATATTTATGTGCGAAAATGTAGAGTAATAGAGTATACACCTTAAACAGTACCTGTCTGCGAAGAAAGCTTGTTACCTTGTTCACTACCTTGAAGAACTTTTCATGATAGGTAGCAGCGGTATGGGGTTTTCTAGAGGCAATTTTCAATTTTTTTTAATCCGGGCAAAAGCTTCAGTGGTAAATGTGGAGGTGTATTTTATGGATGGCATCAGAAAACAATTTGAGAGACTCAAGTTTTAAAATAGTGTGAAACAATATACAAGGCCGCCTGTGAGTGATACGTGATAAATAGTCTATGAATAACTCAACTTGATGAGCAGTAGTGTCATGCCACCGAAGATAATCTCATTCATTTCCCGCAATAATGCACACGTTTCATGTCAAACTTCTGCATTTTAAAAGTCAAAAGCCACACCATATTATTAGACTAACTTGTTCTTCCAATGAGCTTCATATTGCAGCAGATCTAGGAATGGAAATCGAAATATCTAATGGCAAACCGCACCGAGGAAATGTCGGGGAACAAATACTATCTAGACAACCCTATCTGAAGCATAGCGTTCATCCTCCGATGTTCCTCGAAACTGCCTCCAAATTCGCATACATGGACTCTATACTTATAACTGTGGAAAAAAGCATAAATATGAGAACATTTTTTGAAAAAACAACAAAATAACCGAAGGATGCCAAATTGATTCCTACTTAAATAGTTTGGTGGTCTGAAGCCTCAGATCAGCAAATAATAGGCAGTCATGTGAAGCGATTTGAATTGCAACAGAGAAATTAAATGCAGCAGTTACGACAGTATTTCAACCGTGAATGAAAATTTACTGTTTATTTTGACTAGCCGAAACAGATTTTTAAAAAAGGTTAGGAATATACAAAAGACGCTGAACATGACGCCCATATCTGTCGCGCTGCAGCTGTTTAGACGTCGGCACAATGTTTGCCGCACTCCAGCTAAGGCTTCAGAATTTTCATGTACTCTTGCAGAAGCTTCCACAGTTTTACCGATGAGGTCTTCTTTGAAATGAATTGGTGTTCCGTACACCAAACTCTCCAGGTGTCCCTAGAGGTAGAATACTATAGGAGCGTAATATTAACTGGCCTCCACGGTCAGTCCAGCGATGTGGAAAATACCATTTGCTTCTCCGTATGGTGAGGCATATTTACGAATTGAGCAGTGGATACTCGCTCCATTGTCGCTTGTACCTTTGCAGTCTATGAACTAAACAATGAAAAGAAGAAATTTTAAGATACGATGTAACGGAACACTCAGACAACTGGCCACGAATTTCAAGTCATCGTGACGCTTTAACGAAGCATTTCCGACCACGCGGTTTTGAGTGGAAAGAGTTCATTTCAACTCTACCAACCTTATGTTGAAGTTGGCAGCCTCTCTGGCCTGCTCTGTTCGGAAAGGTTCCGTTAGGTCAAGTTGGGTCTGAGTGTAACAATTGAAAATTAAATCCAATTTAGTTCATAAGTTCATTAAAGAGCCAGTTAGCGATTAACCTTCCGTGCTCTAGCGTTCAGTAATATTTAACACGTGCCCCGCGTGTTCTGCCATACGTGTGCCAGTTGATAAATTGCTCATTTACGTACCAGCATTAATGAACGACATTTCTTCTGTTATGAGATCTCTTTAAGAAATCACTGTTATCATTCCAGGTGAAATATATCGTAAAATCATATTGGTAATAATCTAAGGTAGAAAGAAAAATAAGCAATAAATTCTATTTTGCTACTTTGCTACTCACAACCTAACCAAACCAACCGTGCACAACGGCGGGGCGGTGAACGTGTCATGAACTCCAATCTAATTTGTTGCACGCCGGCCTGACTTGATCTGACCCAATGTAACGTGGCTAAACTAAAATTGTTCAACTAAACGTTTTATAAGGAATGTTTTGCGTCATAAGCCATCTTATCGGTCAGTGGGATGCACGTCACTGAGAATATTTCCTTGGCGTCTGATTTTTCTTCTTCTGCGCTCCCAACCTGTGTTGAAGTTGGTTCAACGAGGTGGCGGTCGCATCGCAAATGTATTCGAGGGCTGTTTAAATACATGTTTTTATTTCAGTACACACTCAAACCAGCTATAATGTTATTTATATTTCACGTAACTCATTCAGAGTAAGATGTCAAGCCAAGAAGTGAAAAGATCTGCACTCATGGTTGCTTTAACTGCAAATCCTTGCGATTTAGCACTCAGTAACTTTTCGCATTTTGCCAGATCATGTGTTCATGAGGTTCGGTTTGAGCTATAGGCATGCGATGACAATGTTTCGCCTAGGGCAGAAAAAACGTTTTATATGCTCTGATACCGCAAGAACAGCAGATTTCATACGGGATGTTCAAAACATTAGCGATGCGAGCCTCGGAAGATCGATGAAGCCTAACGCCAAAGAACTCATGGTATCAGTGTGGATGGACTATCAAAACTGTGGTACATCAGGACATTCGATTTACGTCACATGTAATGATGAAAGGCCGATTCGTATTAGCAAAGACACCAATAAACTGTCTCATGCGTTCGAAAAGGTTACTTAGCAAAGGTAAAACCCTGACGAACAGGGTGTGCTTTGGTTTTGCTCTAACGGAAAATCTTCAAACACTCAGAAAACTAACAGAATAAAATAGTAGGTGCAGATTTGCACTTCCCTCTGAAGTGCCCAGAGTGATGCACACCAAATTCTCGGCTACTGTGATGGGTTTAGGAGTTGTGGGTGGAGAGTGTTATGTCATGCCACCTAATATTTCCCCACAGGGTTTTTAGGGTAATGCTACTAAAATATTTATATTTTAGAAATTATTGTTGAGCCTGAATTAATAAAGTTACTAATGGAAAGTCAATCGTCTCTCAGCTATTCTCAGTAGATTCTAACAAAGCCGTAGTAAGCCAGGACTGGTTATCAGAGAAATTAACGATAAAGTGACCTCCCAACATGTGGCTTCCAACTATCCAGATTTTAATTCGATAGACTAATCTGCATAGAGCATCTTTGTAATAGAGGTTAAACATATTCCTCAGGGTACCAAAGCTTTGTTGAAGGCTGCCATTGTCCAAGTGATGTCCGGAACAAGGACCACGTGTTGCACCTTGTCTATGGTGCCGTACCCGAATAGAGCCAGCCATTGGAGCCGGAGGTGGTTTCATAAAATTATTAGCCATTCGTACTATGTAATTTGACTTAAATACGCACATTTTTGCGGGCCGTATATTGTAGTATTGGACGGCTTCTCATAATGAAAGGCGTCTTTTAAGGTCCTGGTTAAGGCTCAAATTAGGCCCTAATTATGATTTTTAGGCTGCTAACATATGTGAGGATAGTTTTTCCCCGAGTAACTTAAATTTCAGTTTTCTAAGTGATGCTAACACTCCATTGCGTTTTGCAAATTATCGCACAACCATAAAATAATTACAAGCGACCGAAAAACCAGTGTATAAATAGCCAGCTGACTTTACATGGGACGCCAATGGAAGCGTCAAAATGTGACGTCAAAAAAATGGAAGCACGGAAGTAGAAAAAATTGCAAAACTTGGAAGAGAATCACTGACTTTAATTAATGTATTTATCGTTTTTTTCTGTGTGCCACAAAAAGTACCTATAAAATTATAGTTATGTAATATTGCGTTAGTAACAAGGTGGTGTCATATGTGACGCAACCGTGACACCTACTGGCTGTTTCAGATACGTTTTTTTCTATCGCGAATGACTTTATTAATCTGCCAGTATTTTAAGGTGGGAATAGAGTGTCAGAATCATACCAAAACATTTCGAAAACTGAGGGAAATCAGCTCGTCTCTTTTTTTACATAAATAACTCAAAGAAAATAATGGCCTAAATAATAGCCCTATTTTCGGAGCCGCCCTTGTAGCTGCTATGAAGGGATCGAGAAGCTTTGAGCGTACATTTGCGGCAAGGAAACAATTTAGAGCATTGAATTAGTAATTCATGTTTAGAAATTCATTTATTATATTTCCTATTGAAGTTTCTTTGTGATTTGCCCCAAGTAAAACGCAAACTCCAGTTAAAATCTCAATTATGCTCTACGCGTGGAGATGCTCATTCCAATTTGTGAGCCATTCTCAATCAATTAACTAACCTATCAAGAATTGGGCTTGGTGCATTGCCATCTTGCGCCTTGTGTTACTGGGCCGCTCCTCACTTGATAATTTGTGCTCCATTTGCCCTAGCTTTTGTTGAACAAGTTCGCTGGCGCTTGTCAAGCGGTCTCTCGTTAAGTTAGGTTGTAGGCAGCAGAGTTTAGAACAACGAATTTAATGCTATGTAAAATTGTATCGTTCCCAAAGAATGGGAAACTCTAATAGCTTGACGATATTTTATCTCGCATGCTTATCGTTTGAAAATAAGCGGTGTAGAAATAATTGCAGTGCTGTACATTTACACTGGCACGTAAATGAACAGCTCACCTAGTGGTGCCCTCATGCCCCAATAGGCAGTCAACGTGTCAAAGCATCGCTTCGTCATGGCAATCCTGATGTGCAGCGAGGCTTGCTACCATAAGGCTGCTCATGCAAACCTACTATCTCATTAATTATAGACTCATTTGAGAGGACCTCACCAGAGCAGTGGACGGTTTTTGTATACTTGTTACACTGTTCTATCATTGACTTCTCTCCTAGTTATCTCAATGCTTTCACTTGTTGTCTCTATTGGAATGTCCTGCTAAAAATGTTCACACTGCTGTTTATCAGTTGACGTGTGTTCAATGATTCTCTTGAAAATTTTACTTAATAAGACAAAAAGGTAACGATTTCTCCTTGTTCTATTGTTGGTTTGAAAAAGCTGTGTTAAGTAGAAAAATAAAATTTTAATACAACGATATATAAAATTTGAGCCTAAGGAGTGTGTGGTAGAATTATGTAAATTTTGATTAGTCTTTTTTCAATGTACTCTTTCTTGTTGTCTTTTCAACAAGCGGAACGCATTATGAAGTAAAACAATTCAACAACAAATCTTGTCGTCGCAGCTTCCGTGATGCGGGGCCTAATGTCAGACTGATGCATTTCCTCGCCATTTAAGACTAGTACGATTTTTATAAGTTTTTAAACATGAAAAATTGTTTTTTCTTGAACGCTGTACATTCGAGATAGCGTAACTTTCCTTATCAACTAGTGTACAGGGCCCGTCTAAAATGACGGGATTCAATACCTTTCCTGAACCAATTTTCGTTCGAGTGAAGTTACCACGCTTTAGCTTATTTCAAAGGTAACGTATTCTTATTGTGACAGTAATGAACACTTAGAATACGGTAAATTTGTGCCGCAATAGAAGTAGTTATGGCCGTTCGTGTCATATCCTAGACACAGAAATTCAGCATTACTGAAAGCAACTGCGAGCTTGTGTATGTATATTGTAATATGCAATGCAGTAAAGTATTATATGCTATACAGTATATTGTAAATGCAATAGAGTGCACTGTAGAACAGTATAATGTAAAACGCAGTACAGTATATTGTGATATGCAGTACCTCGCCGAACTCGGTATCCACGATACGGACTCGAGTATATAAGACTCTGGATCTCTGTAATCTATGTAACCCAATAATTCCCGTCGTGTGTTTATTTATATGTTTATATATGTTTATATATGTTTACATTTATATAAAAATATAGGATGTAAATTTATTTCTTTGGTATCCGTTACGATTTTATCTGAGTATGCGGTATCATGGATACCGAATTCCTCATTCTAACATTAAGAGGTGGTCTTTACATACATTGATATGTTTGAAATTTTATCAGGATAGGTTCGGTTATGTTAGGATAGGTTAGGATATTCCAGGAAAGGATACGATATGTTAGGTTAGGATTTCAGTAAGGATAGGTTAGGTTAGCATAGGTTAGGTAATGTTGACCTAACTCTTTCACGGGTCCACCTAGCTTAACAATTCAAACAATTCAACAGTTTATTTACCACAAGTAATACAGCAATACATTGCTTATTGAGTCTAGTGCAAGGCACATATTTGATAGCTACTTGTGGGCCCGAATAAGTTCAGCTACTTCTAGGACCTCCTATCATCAAGCTATTTCTAAAGTTTTCAGTTATGTTTAACCTAATTTACTTAACCTAGGGGCATACAAGACTGGTCATGTTTCAGTGCTTAATTTTTTAGCAAAGAAAGAAATTGGTAATATGAGCTAGGTGGGAAAAGTATATTCAATGAAAATTATTAGGAGCATAAGATCTTTATTATTATCATGGTAGATTACCTTATAAAGATGAGAAGTGTCAAAAAAGAAATAACTTGAACTACCTAATATGATCAATATTTCGATAGGAAGAGGGATTCAAGATTTGTTTTGAAAGCTTCGTAAGAGCTTTTTTCACCGATCACAGCAGGGATTGCGTTTCAATTCTCAGTTCCAGTGAAGAGAGTTGTGACCGAGATTGTGAATAAGGAAGGATGAAGTTACTTCTGTTTCGTGTTAAATGATCATGATGGCCAGTTAGAGCAGTGAATAATTGTTTGATTTCTCTGTCGCCATCGTCAGTTAGTGTTTCATACATGAAATCACATATGGAGAGGTTGTAGGGATTGAAAAGCTTAAGTATTTTTAAGCTTTTGAACGAATCATTTGTGTGAGTATTAAGTTCGAATTTCATTACCGCTCGAACGGCTCTTCTTTGCAATGCAAGGAGCAGATTGGTTTTATTTTTATCATTTCCGTACCAAGCTTCTATCCCGTATTGTGGATAAGGTGAAATGATCGTTCGATGAAGTATTCTTAAGGCTTCTTCAGGCAGTATATTTTTTACTTTATGAAGGATTCCAACGGATTTTGATAATTTAGTCCTGATATGTGCAATATGCTCTTTGAATGTCAGATGTTTATCTAATATAATGCCCAGAAATTTACAGGAGTTTGTTGCTTGAATTTCACCATCACCAATTTTAAAATGTGGAAGAGACATATTTCTCTTGTATGAGAATATAATGTATTTTGTCTAGTCGATATTGAGGCATATTTTATTTGCCTTAAACTACATTGAAACATTTTGCAGCTCATTATTTATACTCTCTGCAATAAAATCGTGGATTTTCACTTGCAAAAGCCGCAGAGAGCGTGCTGTCGTCGGAAAATAATAATGAATTATAAGAATGAAGTAGATCTAACAATATCGTCGATAAAGATCAAAAAGAGAAGAGGCTCAAGGACCGACCCTTGCGGTACTCCATGGCTGATTGCCAGCAGTTCCGCTTGTGCATCGCCAATGCCAAAATATTGCTCTCGATTTGCTAAGTATGATTTGAACCAATCATGTGCAACATTTCTGATGCCATAACAGTGAACTTTTGATGGTAAAATGTTATTGTCCACGCAACCAAAGACTTTTCATGTGAAGGCCAAAGGGTAGAGATAACGCTGGTTAAGTGCGACGTTTACTGATAGTGATGTTAACCAGGACGGGATGCGGACCAAATGCGCGGGCCCTAATGTGCTCACCGCTTATAAGACCTCTGAGGTGCTTAGGGTAGGGGGGGGGGACGAGAGTATGCGCGCGTGCACATTACCTCCCCCCTCCAACAATTTTAGATACTCAAACCACTAATACAAAAAAAAGGATTTTCAGGCGTGAGCAAAAAAAAATAATATAACTTTAAACAAGATTTCATGCGTGTCAAACTCGAAGATAGCACCATTAATCCAAACAATTAAATTTGATCAAACTCAGTAAAAGATACCTCGCAAAAGAATTATTTATAACACTCTGCAACACAAGCAAGAAGTACAAGGGCGCAGAAGCGATATAACATAATGCCCATATCCTCAACATTGAAAAGAAAAAAACTAGCTGCTACAAAAACCAACAGCACAACTAACGGACTTACAATAACGTCAACAAGGCATGGCAAAGGATAGTAAATGAAACACCAGATATTCTCATAAAAAACATCAATGGTCAAAGGAATAGTTTCGACGAATAATTTCGCTTCTTTCGCTACTAAAAGAGTAAGGTCGCAACAATTTTTCAATGTCGCAACAATTTTGTAAATGACAAACAATTTCGACATCAGGTAATCACATGGATAATTGCAGAACCGTGAGTATGCGCGCGTACACGCATCCCCATACTGGCCACTTGTGTGAAGGCCAAAGGGTAGAGATAACGCTGGTTAAGTGCGACGTTTACTGACAGTGATGTTGACCAGGACGGGATGCGGACCTAATGCGCGGGCCCTAAAGAGCTCACCGCTTATAAGACCTCAGAGGTGCTTAGGGTAGGGGGGGCGAGAGTATGCGCGCGTGCACATTCAAAAGTCAAGATATACGGAGAAAATAAGCTTTCTTTTATCTATATTACATTTGTGAATGATTTAATACAACCTGTGTCGTTGATTTTTTAGGACGACAACCATGTTGTTTGTCGTAGAGAAAATATTTTTGTTTAAAATAT
Source organism: Morinoia aosen (assembly GCA_030386875.1). NCBI lineage: Eukaryota > Metazoa > Arthropoda > Malacostraca > Amphipoda > Talitridae > Morinoia > Morinoia aosen. The sequence goes on along the minus strand of CM059576.1, from coordinate 20,456,307 downwards.
GAATACACTTATCTATACACAATTTTTTCGAATATTTTGCAAATAATTTGAAGTACATAGATAGGTATATAATTATGTAATAATGCTATTTTTATCTCCATTTTGAAAAAAGTGGCCCTCTGGCAATTTTGAGACATTTAGGGAAGATAATTTGAAAAAAATGATTGGTGTATAATATGAGCTATGCACGGTGATATCACATCAGCTAAAGCCTAAAGAACTTTAGCCAAGAATGTTTTCAATCCATTTGATTTATTTTTCAAGCTGTTTATGCGGAGGGATTAGTTGGCGTAAAAAATAAGGAGTTGTGTTCACGTCCGGACATGGTCCATGTAATGCAAGTGGTATGTATGTCCACTAGAAACAATATCAGCTATTTTTTCCCCTATTTTAACAAAAAAAGTTGTTAAACCGTGTTGAAATATCGTATTCCTCGTGATATTTTACATTTTCGTGAACGATGGACTCAATCGTATTCGTTGCATCATTATTCGCTTTATAGCATGAATTAGGCAGGCGCCAAGTTTTTTTAATAACAGTTTTGTATTCAGTAAATTTGCGCGTAAAGTAGTTTTGTTTCGATGTCCGAATTTGATTTGTCACATGATTCCTTAATCTGTTATACGTGTCTTTAGATATTCGTTCTTCGTACAGTAAGGCTCGACATTTCTTTATATTGATCACGATATCCTCAGTAATCCTGGGCTTTTGTCTATTTTCCATCGTAATTGTGCGGGTGATTATTGAACATCACTGGTTGTGTGCGGTCGTTATATTTCAGTTAAATTTAGAATTGCATCATCAATGTTAATCGCATTATTATCCTGTTGATAGATGTCCAATGATGGCATTAATTCTGCTAGAACAGTTCGCATTGTTCCCAAGTTATATTCGTTTACACAACGATATGAAAAAATTGAAGATGACGTTGTCCGCGGAATTTCCACGGCTCCTGGGACTACCTAATAATACCTTTGATTTATTTGTTTCTAGTCCGCCTTTTGCATTTCTCTGTCACGCTCATAAGGATAGTTACAATGACCGTATATGTGATCCGAGTTTGACCGGTTCACATGAACAAAAAATATTGTTTATCACGGTTACTGTTAGACTGGACCCTTTAGGTACGACAAATGAAATGGTTTACAAAAAGATTTCCAGGGGAAAAATTATTCTAACCCATAATTGTCAGTGAAATTGCCCTAGTGAGGGTGCTTCTACCCTATGCAAGTGTCTACTTCTTTATTTTACTTTAAAACATTTTTAAATCTTTGAAGCACTGTGCTTGGCAACCGAAATTTTCGACGTTGATAATAAAGTTATTTAATTTACGAATAAATTATTAATAAGTATACGCTCGAATTTATAAAAAAACAAAATTCAGAAAAAATTGCTCTAATTGAATAGAAATGCTATTGAATATGTTGTACGGACTCTGTAGCATGAACTTAGAGTGGCAATGGTAATTTGCGCGTGCAGGTTTCGGGAATGTCTGAAAACTAGTTTCATGAATTCATGTAATTCCCAAATTTTATTATTTACTTCAAAATATTCCCTCACTGGTTAAATTACTTTAAAATTAGTTTAGATGTCAAAAACTGGAAGAACTAGCCACCTTGGCACTGGAGTAGTCGTCAGTACCCAAAGGGTTGATGGCTATTTTTGACATGAGTTTCACCAGTGCACAAGGTTAAGAATATTTTAATCGCGGGTTCATTTGGGTTTTATGTATTGGTTTTTAATTCGCTTTGAATATTGAAGTATATTTTAGGAAATAATTTATTCCCGTCATTTTTGACGCGTACACCAAACCACCCCTACACCTCACTCTTCTCGCAGTCTCTCTTCTCAAAAAAGTGTACTAGTTTTCTTGACAGTGACTTGATATAGACCACTTGTACACACAAAATGAGTGCATTAATTTACTGGTGCATTAATTTACTGGTGAACTAACGACTGAAACTGAAACCAAGACCGGCAGTGCTAAACCTTCCATCTATTCTAAAGAGCGTGACACAAAACATATAAATAAACACACGACGGTCATTCCGAGTAATATAGAAGATAAGATTTAATAAAAAATGCGTTCACATGCCGGACAATACCCCTTTGTGAAATAATTTTTTTCAAGTGAATAAACAATCGCGTCCTGCGTGTGTGCTAGCAAACTCTTATGATAACTTGATATTTTTGAGCTGCAACCTCTAAATGAATTAGGCTTTTCTTTAGTGACTTCATGTAATGAAGCAGCCATCTGTCTTACCACAAGTGTACAAGATGCACGACCTGCGTCCTGTTCTATCATGTTTTCTATTCATTCATTCAGTAAACGTTATGCGGTATGTATCTGCTCCTCTTTTTGGAACAAATATTGTAAAATAGTAAAAAGTCTGAAATAATGCTACAGAATCATAAACAGAGATAACCCTCCCAATGGATATAAGAATACAATATGAATCGAGAGTTGCACAGCTCGATGTATGCTGAAATCGAGTTTTTGTATTTTTTTCCACAATTTGTTGGAGCTGGAAGACGATGTTCTTCTACTCAAAATGAAAAGCCCAGGTCAAGAAACACAGGGATGACGAACCTAGTCATTGACGTACCTTTAAAAAACCACATGCATTGACAAAGTAAAAAATGCATTTTTGAGGTGAAGAAATTAATTTCAGATTTTCATATATAAAACCAGACACCTGCTACTATAGTGAATCTAAATTGGAAGCGACTTCACCTTATCGGTTCTAAAGGTAACTCCTACACTTCGGCAGCGAAATGTATCACTCCGAAACATGCTACGTCCTAATTTTGTAAGATAGAAAACAACACAACATCAATCTGTGTCGTAGTTTTGAAAATTGACATATTTTAACCACCAGCATTTAGGAATAGAAGTAGATAATCATTTGATGGCCTATGACATACCTGAACTGTTCCACACCTGGGACCCATTGCGCAAAGATTTACAGACGCATGAAAGGTTTAATTTTGCATCCAGCGAAGTCAGTGGGATATTTGGTATTTCAAACCAAAATAATGATTGCTAAAAGTTTGGAAATTCATTTAACTAGCAGGACCCGTGGAAATTTCACGGACAATGTCATCAATACGCTAGGTAGACCCGTGAAAAAATTCAGTCAACATTACTTCACAAACTTTAAAATATATTCCAACCTGACCTATATTAACCTAACATGTTCTGACCTATTTTGTCCTAACCAATGGTAACCAAATCTATCCTAACCTAACTTCAACCAATGTCATCGTTGGGCTAGGTCCATGAAAAACTTCAGTCAACATTACCTCACAAATTCTAGCATAACATATTTCATACTATACCCATCCTAACACAACATATACTAAGATATCATATCCTTACAAATTAAAAATTGAAAATAAAAAATTTTAAAAATGAAAACAACAAATTTTAAAAATGAAACAATAAATAGTTTTCCTCACCCCCACTCCCTCTCCCTCTAATGTAACGCGCCCGGACGCGAGCCAACCCGTATCACAGATACCGCCATGATGTAGAAGGGCGAGACGTACACAGTCGTAAGCGTATCAATATATGTGTAGATTATGCCCTTCAGAAAGTCAATCGAAAGCAAGCATCTTGAATGTACAGCGTAAGCGAAACGAACTTCATTTGAAGAGTTAGTGAGTCTATGTATCATTATACTTTATAGTTTCTACATTTGCCTGATGTAATTAAATACTAAAATTAGCAAATATTCGCCCGTTAATCAATTTAAATGGAAAAAATCGGAAAAAAGGTAGTGTAAAATAAGAGAGATGAGAGAACGATGTCCAGTAAACAGGCTGCCACGCCGTGACCACTCGAGTTTGTGAGACAATGTCTAGCGCAGAGTATACAATCTCCCGCCAGCGAGTCGTGGAATCATGAGCTGAGTCATTTGACATGACAAAACTACGAAGCGATTGGAAAAGAAGCGATGTAACCATCGTACAGCACACGGCTCTGAGGACAACTGCCGCCACGACTGGCCGCTCTCTAGCAGCGCCATGTGGGCTTCAGCTCATCAGTTGCGTGCTGCCATTGTCTGCCAAGCCATTTCTGAATTGTAAATTGTACGCAAAATTTGAGCCTTGCGAAAGTGCAGGCAAATTTTGTGCACTCCTCTTGTCAATGAAAGAATGTACGCAAAACAGGAAGTAGTGTCTACGTCTGTAGTATCATTTGAGCGTCATCGTGGGATTGATGTTTGAGTAAGTTCTTAATTCTGCAAATTGCATATGGATATGCAGAATCACAGACAATAATAAAGATAGTCGTGTATTTCATACATATTGAAATGCGATTGGTTGCCCAAGTAAAACAATTAAATGTTCAAATTTTCCTTTTCAGGTGTCGACTGGTCAAATTTGAGGGTTGCGTCACCACCGCAGAGAGCGTCGAAGTTCTTGCTTCAGTCACCGTTCCTGAGTCTGGACTGGAGCTAAAACTACAAGGTCCCCTCGATCTTAGCGCTCTTGAAGGGAAATGCGAGCAGCTTCGTGAGTCTTGCGGGAGCAGCGTGACCATGGCAGTAATTTGAGTGCCACAAGTTTGGTGCTGTAGTTATTTTGTGCAGAGAGTTCGGTATCTGGTGAAGGAATGACTTAGGCATCTTCCTTAAAGCGAGCCATAAGCTCGGTCAGAAACTTGTAACAACTAGACATACAGTATAAATAACTGAAATAGTCATGAGCAGTTGTGGGTAGCAGTTCATGAGTGAAAGTTTTCTTCACGTGATACCTTCAACATATTTCATACATCACTCTGTCATACAATAACAGGGAACGAACTAATTTCTGTATCGTTTTCTGTACATGAAACGACCAACAATATCAACAATACATTCGGATCTGAATGGTTAAGTTTCCTCAACCCTGTTCTCTGAATCTTGAATCTACTGCTAAGAAAGCAGGTAACGTGGGAGCCACGTTCAGCATTAGCTCCAGCAGTGGAGACAACAGCTGTATGTCTATAGCAGCTGTATGTCTATGTGCGGGGCATAGATTGTTCTCTTATGCGTTTTATGTCGTTGTTCCGTAAGCATTGAAACTCCTTAAAACACGTTTTGAACGGTCAATCTCAATCGTAAAATAATCGTTTGAATTTATCGATTTGCAGCCTCTGTTTCTTCGAAGAAAAAATTTCGTTTTGCGATGAGTTTTTTTAATTCACACGGGGTATTTATGCTGCGAGAATAGGTAGCCTAGGATTTGTGCCAGCTTCACGTGTGCACGTGTGCTTCTGATCATCTGACGAAAATTGTGGTGAATTAAAGTGAAGTTGCTGAAAAACTGGTATAGTTTGTATATTCACGTGAGTACAGTGTGTGACTTTGTATGGAGTGCTCGTGTGAGTAGTTCTTTTGTTGCGCGAGAGTTGAAACTGAGCATTGGTGTCGTGACTTGCAATTTTTGACTGAGGTGTTTTGACTGTTAAGCTTTCTTTGCATAAAAGGAGTATATGTACACAAGGAGCTCGCGAGACTCGAACTCAGGACTACAAATTACCGCGCCGGCACGCTATCGACTGCGCTGTCGATCACCCTAAAAAAGGTGACCGAAGCACAACGACAGCAATGCTTGGCCCAGTGCAGGTACGTGCTGTCCCGACATATATTTATTCCCTATTTTATCGAGAGTTCACAGTCTAGTAACCCCCAGAAACAGATAATGAATCTGGTACGGGAAGCTGCTGCTTCCACAAGTTGAAACGAAATAAATGTACACAAAGAGCTCGCGAGACTCGAACTCAGGACTATAAATTACCGCGCCGGCACGCTATCGACTGCGCTATCGATCATCCTAAAAAAGGTGACCGAAGCACAACGACAGCAATGCTTGGCCCAGTGAAGGTACGTGCTGTCCCGACATATATTTATTCCCTATTTTATCGAGAGTTCACAGTCTAGTAACCCCCAGAAACAGATAATGAATCTGGTACGGGAAGCTGCTGCTTCCACAAGTTGAAACGATTCATTATCTGTTTCTGGGGGTTACTAGACTGTGAACTCTCGATAAAATAGGGAATAAATATAAGTCGGGACAGCACGTACCTGCACTAGGCCAAGCATTGCTGTCGTTGTGCTTCGGTCACCTTTTTTAGGGTGATCGATAGCGCAGTCGATAGCGTGCCGGCGCGGTAATTTATAGTCCTGAGTTCGAGTCTCGCGAGCTCCTTGTGTACATTTATTCCGTTTCAACTTGTGGAAGCAGCAGCTTACCGTACCAGATTCATTATCTGTTTCTGGGGGTTACTAGACTGTGAACTCTCGATAAAATAGGGAATAAATATAAGTCGGGACAGCACGTACCTGCACTAGGACAAGCATTGCTGTTGTTGTGCTTCGGTCACCTTTTTTAGGGTGATCGATAGCGCAGTCGGTAGCGTACCGGCGCGGTAATTTATAGTCCTGAGTTCGAGTCTCGCGAGCTCCTTGTGTACATTTATTTCGTTTCAACTTGTGGTAGCAGCAGCTTCCCGTACCAGATTCAATATCTGTTTCTGGGGGTTACTAGACTGTGAACTCTCGATAAAATAGGGAATAAAAGGAGTATAGTGTGTGACATTGTATAGAGTGACTGTGAGAGTAGTAGGTAACGTTTTTGTCTCTTTTGTTTGATAACCTGATTTTTTCGGAGATTTGGTGAGTGAAGACTTCTTCTGCCTGTAAAATTTATACTGAGATAGAAGTCTGTGTTTGATAATGGCAATAAATAGGACTGATCGTAGGAAGGGTGGTGCAAGTGGAATGGATGAGGAGATTCAGTGTATGACTTGTAACGAGTGGGTAGATATAGATGCATGCAAAGGTTTGAGAGAGATGAGTCGGAGAAAGTTGAGTGATCTTGTGTTTACATGCTGGAAATGTTCGGATGATGAGAGAAAGAAGTTGAAAGAGGAGGTTGAGAGATTGACAATTCTGTTGGTTGCTTTAGAGGCTGACTTGAAGGATGAAAGGAAGTTGAACGAAGGAAAGAATGAGAATGGTGCAAATGCAGTGAATGAAGAGGTAAATGGTGGTTGTGCAAGGAGTGCAAACGAAGTGGATGATAAGGCAAATGATGGCGCAAGAAGTGTGAATGCAGTAAATGATGAAGCAAATGATGGTCCAAATGTGACAGATGAGAGTAGAAGGATGAATGAACATGATGAAAGAAGTACGAATGGAAAGAGAGTGATGGAGTAACCTGTTATGTGACACATGAGGGGCAGGCGCCTGTAGTGGAAGTGAATGAAAGGAAGATGGATGGAGAGAGTGATGTGAGTGGAAGAATTGAACGAAAGAGTAGTATGAATAGGAGAGTGAGACCTACGATTAGAATATGGGGTGACAGCATGGTTAAGAATGTGGGTAGGTTTGTGAGGATGATCTACCGTAGTGGGTGTTCGAGCATGAGAGGAAAGGGAGTGCAAGAGATTTGTAGGCATGCTGAGGAAGTGATAGCTGGAATGGATGAAGGGATGGTTGTACTGCAAGGAGGTAGCAATGGATTGCTTGAATGTGGGAGAGAGCGTACGGTGAATGCAATTATGAATGTGGGTGAAATGGCACGGAAGAAGAATGTTAGAGTCGCTGTGACCAGCCTGCTGAGAAGGCCTGCGTGTGATGAGTAGTATGAAAGGGTGCGAAATGAGGTGAATAGGTAGGTGCATGAAAGGATTATGAGTATGAAGGCTGAGAGCATGAGAAAGCGTGAATTGGGTTCCAGCTTCCTTGATATGGATAACGTGATCCAGAGTGGATGTTTTCGTGGAGATGGAGTCCACTTTACACAAGAAGGTGAGATGAAACTCTCCAGGAGATACATCCAGTGGATCGGGTCTACTCATATTGCAATGAAAGGTGGAACAGGATGAATGAAAAGCTGTCCGAGCATAAATGAAAAATCTCGTGAATTGTCCTATAGTGTTGTGAGGTTTGGATGTATAAATGTGCGTGGATGGAATGCAGGAAAGTTAGATGTCCTAGCAGAATTTGCGAATATAAATTTGGATTGTGTTGGTGTAGTAGAGACCCAAATGCGTGATAGAGTCAGTTTGAAATGTAAGGAGAGTAAATACTATATGATAGGAAAAGGGCGTGTAAGTTGGCAAAAAAGAGGTGGTGGAGTTGGTCTCATTTTAAAGAATGCTCTAAATTGGAAATTAGAGAAACTTCCTGTTGGAAACAAACCTGAAAGTGAAGATTTGTTAGCAATTAAGTGTGAAAGAATGCATGCCAGAGAATGTGTTGTTGTGATTGTATGTTATATGACAACTGATGGGATCTTAGCTCATGAAGAGAATGTAAAAAAGTATGAAATATTAACAAGGGTTGTACGAGAACACTGCAGGTGCCCTCTGATTGTGATGGGTGACATGAATGGCCATGTTGGTATACTTGGTGAGCCGGTGAATGCAAGTGGACAAAAATTAATAAATTTTTGTGATGAGAATGAACTTGAAAACCTGAATGTCACAATAGGAAATGGCTTGCATACATGGCAAAGCAGGGAATGGAAAACTGCAATTGACTATATGATTGTGAATAGTAGAGCAAGAGAGTATGTCAAAGAAATGTTTGTAGATGAAGATAACTTTGATATTGATAGTGATCATACAATGCTTGTGCTTGAATATAACTGGGGTAGAAAGGAGTCAATGCTGAAGGCCAGTAGTGTGAAAGAAAGTTGGCAGATAAAAATGGCAGACTGAGAAGAATTTAAGATTGAATTGAGTAGGTGCAACTTTAACAGGCTTGGAAATGTAAATGACCTAAATAGTGTGATCGCAAGAACCCTGTACGATGTGGCAGAGCAAAAGGTTGGTAGAAAGAAATGTAGGAAAGGGACAGGGAATGCCAGGTGGTTTACAAGTGAGATAAAGAAAGAACGAATGAGAAGAAAGACTTTAAATAAGAAACAACGCAGTATGAAGAAAATGTATGAAAGAAACAGAATTACTGAGGATGAATGGCAATGTGCATGGAATGAGTACAATGATCAGCAGAAGAAAGTAAGGAGAATGATAAATGAGGCTAGAGTTAAAGAGGAGAGACACCAAGTTGAAAATCTAAGAAAGAAAGGTCCGGTTGGAATAAAAGATTGGTATAAGTTTATACGAGGTAATGATAGAGGTGGTGAAGTTCAAGTTGATGAATTAGTAGTCAATGGTTGCAGTGTGCGAGATAGGATGCAAATAGTGAAAGCAGTTGAAGAATACTGGGAGGACATTGGTGGAATGAATGAACAGGTTACAGATGATGAACTCGTAAATTTTCTGACTGATGAACGTGAACTGCAAATGGAAGACGAAATCACTTGTGAAGAGATAGTAAGTTTTTTGAAGAAAGTGAAAAATGGAAAGGCATGTGTCCCTGATAAGATCCCATATGAGTTCTATAAATGTGGAGGAGAGAATGTAGTCAGTATGTTGAAATGTTTATTTGATGAGATATGGAAGAGTGAAAGAGTACCGGATGACTGGAACAAGTGTAATGTAGTTATGTTGCATAAGAGTGGACATAAGAGTATGAAAGAACTTAAAAATTACAGACCAATATTATTGCACTGGCTGACACTGTATGTAAGATCTTTTGTGGTATTTTAAATGAGAGAATGAAAAATTTAGTTGAGGAATTAGGAGTCCTAGGTGAAGAACAGAATGGTTTTAGGCAGGATAGAGGTGGGGAGGATAATTTGTTTGTAGTGAGTGAAATAATTGATCGAATGAGAAAGGAAGTTAGGAAGGTATATTTAGCATTCCTGGATATTGACAAGGCGTATGACAGAGTGGATCGGGATAGGCTCTTTGAAATTTTGAGAAAAGTTGGGTTTAGCAGAAAAATAGTAAAAATTGTACAAAGTCTGTATGAGAACACAAGCGCTATCTACAGGTTAGGAAATTTGGAAACAGGGCAGGTGAAGACTGTTAGAGGAGTGAGACAGGGCTGTACTCTGTCTCCCCTGTTGTTTGGATTGTACACAGAAGAATTAGCAGTTCGACTGAGAATGAGTGGCTTAGGACTGAAAGTTGGTAATGAGAGACTGAGCTGTTTGTTGTATGCTGATGATGTGGTTGTGGTTAGTGAATGTGGACATGCACTGCAAAGGATGCTTGACATTGTGAATGGATATAATACAGATTTCAAGATGAACTTCGGTGCCAACAAAAGTAAGGTTATGGCTATAAATAGTGATGAGACTGATCGAGACAGACTGTGGAATATTGGAGAAATCAGAATAGGTAGAACAAAAGAATACAAATATCTAGGTTGTATGATAAGTGAAGATGGATGCACTAGAACTAAGGGTGAGAAAGTGGCAAAAGCATTGCAGTGGAGTAGACGGTTCAGTAGTGTGGTCAGATACAGAACAAACAAGTATGAATGTGTGAGAGGAATGTGGAAGTATGTTGCTGTACCTAGTGTCATGTATGGTATGAGTGCTCTTTCCTGGAATGGAAGTGATCTTGAAAAGCTGGATGTAATACAAAATAAGGTACGACGTTTAGCATAGGGTGCTCCAAAATGGACGGCTACAGAAACCATTAGAGGTGACCTAGGGTGGAACCTATTTACAGAAAGAATGATGAAAGCGGTACTGAATTATAAGGTGAGAATTGAAAAAATGCAGAATAGCAGATGGGTAAAGCGAATTTTTGAATGGAACCTGACTGTAAGCTATTGGGTGAAAGTATGTTGGGGCATGCAAGGAAACTTAGTATGCAAAAGATTATTCATGTTAGAATTGGGAGACCTGTGGATGACTGGAGTCTAATAAATGTTGGAGGTGTAGGGCCTGAGTGGGACTGCAAGAGGTGGAAAAAAGTGATTGAGAGGCAAACAAAGGAGTATGGATTGAACAAGTGGAAGGTTTGCATGATGCGGAAGCCTACACTTAACTAGTATATGAAAAAGGAAGCACCTAAGTTTGAGATTTTCTATGATGGTAGTTTTGGAAGTCAACTCTTGTTTGTTGTGAGATGTAAGTCGTTGAGTGTGAACACACAGACGTACATGGAGGTGGAATGAGAATAATAATAGATTATGTCGGCAATGTTATAGTGGAGTGGAGGAAACAATTGAGCATTTTGTGCTGGAATGTAGTACGTATGAGCAAGAGAGAGAGAGTTTTATGACTGTGGTGTTTGAGCAGTATGGAGAGAATGAGTGGAATGCCAGATGTGCTGAAGATGATTGCGGTATGAGCTGTCTTGCTGGATTGAATCAGGAGTGTAATTTGAGTATCATTGAAGCAATGGAAATGTTTCTGGTGCGTGCCTGGAGTAAGAGACAGTGACTGAAATGAGCCAGTCAGGTAGAGTAGGCAGTAATGACTCAATATGCCTGGGGATGGTGTCTTGACACACTGGTTATCCCAGTGATGCCGTCCAACCATGGCAGCCTGTGACAAGGATTGGTAGATCCTGAGTAGTTTAGTGGACAAGTCTGGTATCAGGCGCTGAACTCTCTGTGTGAAAATTGTGGAGGGAATTGTAGGCCGTTACAAAGGCCCCGACGCTGTCGGCCCTCAAGTTCAAGTTCAAGTTCAAGTTGTATAGGCACAGCTGTGAAGCGCTGTTGCATCGTTTGGTACAGTTCATCGCAAAGCTGTTGGGCTGCTGAAGTCGGCACAATGAATATGAAAAGGAGACGGACAGGAGAGCCATACGAAAAGTTTTCATTAGCAATAGAAATGGACGGAAGTAGCATATGTATATTAGCCGTATACGTAAAACAGAAGTATATTATTAGGATCTATAGCATACTCATGTCGCCTTGTAACACTCGCTTTGGTGATAGTTTATGGTGAGAAAAATAGTGAATGGGTTTTGGTGTTGCAGGGCAAAAGCTGGTGAGGTATGGAAGAACGACATCTTGCTTACGGACCTCACGAGGAGGCATCAAAGTTATGCAGATAATGTTTGGGTACAACAAAACCCTTGTTTGTTCGTCCTCTCTGGCTCGCTATCGTCATCTCGACTGTGTTTAGATGATTCAAATTTACGAACACTTGCCGAGTTGCTGGAATATTGACACGATGTCATAAATAAGCCACCAACATTTCCAGTTCACTTTTATGAAGTGAACATTCAGAAAATGGCCGTACAGCTGTTATTATTGCTTAGACATTGGTACTTGAAACACACAGTGGGTTTCAAAAGTATTCAACACACTGTTTTTTCTTCAATGTTTCCAAACAGTGAATCAATTTCAGTGAAACAATCGCAAAATATATAAATGGACATCATCTATCCAAACATAGGTGAGACGAACAAACATCGTCCAGAAAATAAATGTATTGCTAAAATTCTAAATAGGTCCTGTGCAAAAGTATTTATCATACCTAAAAATATGATGATAAAGTCTGCAGTTCATTATGACATCATTTTCATTTTGATATGAGCTGTCATTTAAGCGAATTACATACGACATTGCTAGCTACACATTCTTTCTTCCACCGACTGGCTGGCAACAGATACAGTCTTCCACAGCAGCTCATACTTCTTGTCAATGGGTAAAACAAATTAGATGTCGAATATAACAAGCAATAGCATCACAAAGCTTTACAAAGATGGTGAAAGGTATAGAAACATTGTACAGTGATGCAGTTGGTGCTGTAGTACGCAAGTGGAGAATATATATATTGCAGAAAGTATTGGAAGGAGTGACCGTCCACGGAAATTAGTCGAGGCAACTGTGAGGTACATTGTTCGTAATGTGAAGAAACAACCATTCTTGGCTCGCGAAGAAATTCAGAATGATCTGAAAAAGGCCAGAGTTTGAGTGAGTAAGGATACAATCAAGCGATCATCGAGACGTGGGAACTGAATTCTGAGGGAAAGTCTTCCCACGTACGCCTCGTATAGCTTCTCATTGTAAGTCTGTAGCGTTGGCCGGTGGAATTTTTTTGCTACGTCTAGTTAGGGTCGCAGCGGTGTGGTCGGGTTGTTGTAGTTTTGCTTTGTGTGGTTGGGGTTGCAGCGGTATGGTCGGGTGGTTTTAGTTTTGCTTTGTGTGGTTGGGGTTACAGCGGTGTGTACGGGTTGTTCTACTTATTTAACGAGCAGTGCTGTTCGGCTCCCTCTGTTGCTGCCATGTGAGATGGTTGTGTGGACGGGCGTCATGGCGACGTGTACTGGAGACGTTGCTGTGCCGTGATCTGCCACTGACCCTCGACCTCCTCCTACCTTGCTGCCACTTTTATCTTCAAATTGTTTTCGTGTTTGTGTGAATGGAAATTCTTTTCATTAAACTTTTGTTCAGGTTTTTAAATTTTCAACAAATATAAGTGTTCGGGTTTTAAAACTTGAATCTATTCGGGTTACAGCCTTTAGGCTACGGCCTTTTTAAAACCCTAACTATTTTGCTAAGGCGTATTGAAGTGAAACTTTGAACTGCAGACCTCTGGGCTACGGCCTGTATTTGGCATGCAATAGCGTTTAAAATGTAAATCTAAGATCCGCTGGAAAACGTTTCTGACCTTAGAGGTGGGCTAACACCTGCACAGCGAACATTCCACCTGTATTTTCTTGTGAGCTATGACCTTCACGAGTTCAACTATCTTCCTACTATATCTTCTGTCCTGTAGCAGAACACCTACCCTCCTACCCTAATGCTTTTCTGCTAAACTTTCAAACTACTTCTTAAAATGGTTTGCGGCCCAGCGAGTATGGCAATATACTTGGGTGAGTTACGGGTGTCACGTTCGTTTGTTACGTCGAGAGCTCTATTGCTCCTTTTGTTTGTTATTCTTCTTATGATCGTTCTTTTCTATCGTTTCCTTAGTATACCATTTGCAAGTCTACTGCGCGTCAGTCTGGGCTCCCGTCTGCTGTAATTTATGTCTGATTTTTCGCCTAACCTGCAGTGTCTAGCTCATCCGTCCTGGTTCTTCGATGTTGACAGGTACGCCATTCTTGCATACTTCTTGTGTTGAATCTCTGCGGTCTAAGTGTGTTGCATTGTGAATGTTTTAGCGACCGTTATGATTTCAACCGTGATTTGGCTGTGGTACTGATATTGTTGCTGCTCCTGGCAGGTGTTCTTGGTTCGGTCTCCGCGGTTCCCGTGCTGGCTTCTTTAACCATTAACTGCGGACCCTGGAGAGTTGTGCATCGCAATGCTACCTTACCTTGTGAAGTCTCTCTGTAAACAGCGTTGTAACGCTGAGCACCTTCTATTCGAGCAAAACCAAATGAATTCAGTAGCCCAATGATCGCAAAATATCGAAAATACTGTAAACATAATGTAAGTCTATTTATCGGGGTTCAGCACTCCATATCATCTTCTTAATTGAATTGATCTTATTTCAATTTGTATTCGTTCACTGAAATAGTTTTCTTATCCATGAATGTAGTGTACGAGAATTTCTTACAATTTAAGGTCACAAAGAAAGATTCTATTATTGAAGAGAAAACACGTGAGCGACAGGTGGAATTTTTTTAAGAGATCGCAACTGGAGTCAAATGACTTCTGGAAAAAGGTAATTTAGTCTGATGAAACGAAAATTAGGCCTTTTGGAAGGATAATCTGGATCCACGTATGGATGCTAAAGATTTCAGAATATAAGCCTATGAACACCTCTTCCTCAGTGTAATACGGAGGGGGAAGTTAATGATTTTAGGTTGCGTTTCTATGAATGAAGTCGGAGAAATTGAAATCATTCACATTTTTAGGACATAGACGTAATTTCGTATTCCAACAAGACAACGACCCGAAGCATAAGGCTGAATAACGAAAGATTTGCCCTCTGAAAATATTGATGTCGTGGAATTGCCATGCCTATCACCGGAACTCAATCATATTTAAAATTTTACTAAATTACTTGAAATTGAGGAAGCGAGAAACAGATTAAGAACTACAATTCAAATGAAAAAAGTCTGTGGAAAAGAATGCATGAGACTGTTAAACAGTTCACGTAAGACACTTGTGGAAAACCATGGGCAACGATTGAGGCTGTAAGACAGAACAGAGGCTACGCTGGTAACCCTGGTATGTACTATAATTAGTATGTGTGCAATACTTATGCACAAGTCGCATTATATTTTTTGGCATAAAATTTTGTGTGGGTAATAATTTTCAGTTTAGACTCATGCTTGTGTAGGTGATGTTCATTTACATATTCTGTTGTTCCAGTTAAAACTGATTAACTCTTTCTTGAAATAGAGTAAAAAATGAATGCGCTGAATACTTTCGCTCCCCACTGTATCAAAATATAGTCCTTCAACTGGTGTCACAACAGTATTCATTTGGACACTTATTAATCGTGTGAATGGTTCTCCCATTCTAGATGTGGAGACCGCTCCGTTCAGCATAGATGGAAACTGCGAGGTCAAAGCGCCGCTGCCAGCCACACCTCTCCCCAAACTTTGGGTAAATTGCCGCGACACGGACACATCCTGGGAGGCGGTGGCGAGCACGGTGTTGACTCTCGCCCCCCGCGGCGGTAGGTGAGTTGGCTGCGGCGACCAGCAGCCGCACATCCATTCTGATTAGCAGGATTTGTTGCTGCCGTGATACTTATTGAGAGAACTCTTTGGAAGTACGTGAGTGATGGTTTGAATGCTTTAATAACTTGCAGAATAAATTAAAGTCGGCAAAGTAAAAAACCTTCGCCCCATTTTACTTTAGCTTACTGAGATAGATTTTCCCCTTACGTGTTTAGATGTCGAAATAAAAACTGCTGCGTAAAAAAGGAAGCACCAGAAATGGCCAAGTTTGATGTATGGACGTGCATGTACTAATGAAAGAAGTAATCCATGGTACCCCAACACTATTATCTATTTCCGTATTTTATTTGTTATTTTCCTATGGTGTTAAAATTTAAATTACAAGCTAATCCAATACGAGAATTACATTTAAAGTAGAAAACCAAGAAAGTTTTTCTCGTATCGAATGAATGAAATAAAAATCATCAATGGATTTACTTCCATTATTCCTGCAAATGTCAACGTTTTCGATCTAAAGGATTAAATATGACTACCTCGTTACACATTCAACCTGTAATATTTAGCTGGGGTAATTTCTGTTGTATGAGAGCGGGGAACAACAAATAATGAGTGATTACCGAACTGAGGGCGATGATTATCAAAACAAAGTTAAGAAGACAAAAAATTGATCAAGAAGACAAATTGAAGAATATCTCAAAGTCGAAACAGAGTCTCACCCGTCAGTAATATAATTAACAGTCTCCTTTGATTGATCTAATTGTGATCTTTGAAAAATAAAGATGAAAAACACTCAATTTCCAATTTCGTATACCAGTGTAGCTCTCTTTCTTTGAGAAAAGGCGTAGTCATGGGTGGAAGTTGTCACCTAATTCAGAGCTATGCGTAGATTTGTACGACTTTGTAGGTTTCTTAAACAGATATTCATACACTTCTGTCCGATTATATTTCCTTTTCAGCAGTAAAACCGATGAGCATGACGTTGTTTGTGTTTTCAAAGGTCATTATTGCATGCGCCTCGGTTTATTTATTTATAAGTTTGTGTCAGATGCACCTGCGGAGTGAGCATCTTCTCACTGTAACATTTCTGCTTCCATTTGAGGTACGGTGAGATCGAGTTATGTCGTAGTGACTTGAATGACATGGACAGAAGAAAGCTTGTGGCTGCTCTGCACCAGCGTGGGATCAGGACTGAAGGAGAAGGTCCCTCGCGCTGTGATCGGTGAGATCTTTCGTGATAAATTGATAAGTGTTTCTCGAATGTTGTTTATCTTTTCGTTAGAGCTGTATGAAAGCAAGGAAATATACGGTATGTGTTGCTTGGTATTTCTGACAAATGACGCGTCTTCATGCAGCCAAAGAGGACATACAGTATCCAATCCTCTTCAAATAGCGCAATACCCCAGTGAAACCATCAAAACGTCTGCAATGGCTGAACACAAGGTTCTCCTCTCAGGAGACGCTCTGTGTTGTTAATTTTAGGAATGCATTTGGTTCATCTGAGATGTGTGAATAGTATCATATACTTCACATTTATGAAGATCGATATCTAGGACGAGCAATGTCCCTAGTACATTACGTAAATAGATGAAATCGTCTCTTGCGAGTGTGGCCGGTAAGTGGCAAATGTGCCCGACTGGCGGTATTACTGGGTTGTGTGCAGGTCTCACGCAGTGCTATTATATGTGCTATTATATGGATGACTGGCGGTATTGCTGGGTTGTGTGCAGTTCTCGCAGTGCTATTATATGTGCTATTATATGCACGACTGCCGGTATTGCTGGGTTGTGTGCAGGTCTCACGCAGTGCTATTATATGTGCTATTATATGCACGACTGGCGGTATTGCTGGGTTGTGTGCAGGTCTCATGCAGTGCTATTATATGTGCTATTATTTACATGACTGGCGGTATTCCTGGGTTGTGTGCAGGTCTAACGCAGTGTTATTATATGTGCTATTATATGCACGACTGGCGGTATTGCTGGGTTGTGTGCAGGTCTCACGCGGTGCTATTATATGTGCTATTATATGCACGACTGGCGGTATTGCTGGGTTGTGTGCAGGTCTCACGCAGTGCTATTATATGTGCTATTATATGCACGACTGGCGGTATTGCTGGGTTGTGTGCAGGTCTCTCGCAGCGCTATTATATGTGCTATTATATGCACGACTGGCGGTATTGCTGGGTTGTGTGCAGGTCTCACGCAGTGCTATTATATGTGTAATTCATACTCATATATTGAGTTATAGGTACACTTCCTTGTGTGTTTCTCGGCTTGAGGCTTACTTCAGTATAGGTATTGTGGACCTGATGTAATTGAAATAAATGTCTTTGCTTTTAAATGCGATTTGAAGTGAAATTTGGAATTTGTGACTCTTGGGTGGATACTTTGTGAAGTATCTCATGGGTGGTAACCAAAATAGAAAAATGCTTTGCTTATCAAATCTCAGAAATTAATCGAGTTAGACTAGTGAAGCTTTTCTAATTGTTAATCCATTATGAGCCAGATTCAAGATACTCATCAAGTGTAGAATTCTGATTTTAAATGAAGTGGAAATACATGTTAAGAAACATGTATACGATCCCTCGTGCCACAAACTTAATACAACACCACATGTTTCGTATGTTCTTTCGAGGTTGTTTGTTGCACTAGCAGGGAACATGTATTACATAGAAGGATCTATGCAGTATGACAGTGTAGACCCTACGATCTCCTGAAAGAAAAACAATGAATATTTTCATTATTGGACATCACATTGCCTCTCGACTGCACAGAGCAGCGAAAGTGCTTTACTAGCCATTTCTCTGTTCCAGGTTGTCTGACAAAGCGCCACTCGTCTTCAAGGACACACTTCAGGGTCAACTTGCGAAGCTACTGTGAGTAGACGATCGAGGCTCAGCCCAGGAGTTAGAGTTATCGACGTGAACGTAAGGTCGGCAAAAATTTTCTCGGCTTGCTTGCCTTCTCGGATTTGAATGTACAGCACAGTTGTCTTCTACGGGATAAATCGTGCGTAATTGTGAACGTGCAGCGAGGTTGTGTGGTAACCCGGCGTTTGTGCTGGTGGCGTGTGTACTGATGTGGAGGTGTGTGTACTGATGTGGAGGCGTGTGGACTGATGTGGAGGTGTGTGTACTGATGTGGAGGTGTGTGTACTGATGTGGAGGCGTGTGGACTGATGTGGAGGCGTGTGTACTGATGTGGGGGTGTGTGTACTGATGTGGAGGCGTGTGGACTGATGTGGAGGTGTGTGTACTGATGTGGAGGTGTGTGTACTGATGTGGAGGCGTGTGGACTGATGTGGAGGCGTGTGGACTGATGTGGAGGCGTGTGTACTGATGTGGGGGTGTGTGTACTGATGTGGAGGTGTGTGGGCTGATGTGGAGAGGTGTGGACTGATGTGGAGGCTTGTGGACTGATGTGGAGGTGTGTGTACTGATGTGGAAGTGTGTGTTGTCAGGCTATTGTCGAAGATGCCGACTTGTGCCAATATAATTTAACAGGAGGGAGAATAATTCTCCTCGCATAACTAAACTCTCGTATCACAGATACTTGAGAAGCATATATCCGTCTCAGATTTCAAAATATCAACAGCTCGAATTTCATTTCGGCTCTAACTTTCGACGCCTGCATTACTAGCGTGAAAAGCTCCATAGCTAGAATTCGTTCGGCTCTAAAAACTCGAAGCTTGATTAGCTCGTAGCTTATTCATCTTGACTCAAATTTTGAAAGCTTGAAAAACCAGCTCAAATCTTCAAACCTTGTAACCAGACTGGACTCCAAAAATTGCC
Source organism: Morinoia aosen (assembly GCA_030386875.1). Taxonomy (NCBI): domain Eukaryota; kingdom Metazoa; phylum Arthropoda; class Malacostraca; order Amphipoda; family Talitridae; genus Morinoia; species Morinoia aosen. The sequence continues at coordinate 20,437,066 of CM059576.1, read as the reverse complement.
GAATAATATTCGCAACTTGGAAACTGTTGAAAAACCCTCGCCTTAATAAAATAATTACTCAGCAACTGACTTCTCTCATATCCCTGAAAAATCAGGAAGATTCTCCGGAATAAAAGCCTCAGAATTTACGGCACTCAGAACCCTAAAATAGGGAAACTATTATCGCTGGCTCAAAAGAAGTACCAGCCAAATAAATAATCTATAATTAGGCACGCAACGTGGATCTGCCGAAACAACTATCAAACTTTTGGCGCCCAAGAGGATACAGCCAAACCAAATATCCAACAAAACGAGATGTCGAGATGAATAAGCTACGAGCTTGTCACGCTAGTAATGCAGGCGTCGAAAGTTAGAGCCGAAATGAAATTCGAGCTGCAAAATTTGAGCCGATATAAAAATCAAGCTTTCGAAATTTGAGTCGAGACGAAATTCTAGCTATGGAGCTTTTCACGCTAGTAATGCAGGCGTCGAAAGTTAGAGCCGAAATGAAATTCGAGCTGCGAAATTTGAGCCGATAAAAAAATCAAGCTTTCGAAATTTGAGTCGAGACGAAATTCTAGCTATGGAGCTTTTCACGCTAGTAATTCACGCTAGTAATGCAGGCGTCGAAAGTTAGAGCCGAAATGAAATTCGAGCTGCGAAATTTGAGCCGATATAAAAATCAAGCTGTTGAAATTTTCAAATCTGAGACGGATATATGCTTCTCAAGTGTCTGTGATACGAGAGTTTAGTTATGCGAGGAGAATTATTTTCCCTCCTGTTGAATTATATAGGCACAAGTCGGCATCTACGACAATAGCCTGACACGCCCTTACCGAGAAGATATTACTGCAAGTAATGTCGCGAATATGCTATTAAGCCCGATGTCGACTGTGCTTTTTGGCCTATAAATTAATATAATGGTGCATATGTACATCAGATAGCTTATAAAGAATACTTAAGACTTTTTCTTAACAATTATAAACACTTATTCTAATACAGCTCAGGAACAGTCTTGTCCTTTCTCTTCTGAAGAGGCTGAATCGAGTTCTGGTTGGTTGGGAGAACGGGATAAGAAGTCGGCGAAATGGTTCTCCACTCCAGGAATATGTTCCTATTTAAATTGGAAGAGGCTGAAGTATGAAGCCCTCGTCGGTTTAGTTTATCAGCTTGTTGCAGATATATAAGAGGTCGATGGTTGCCAAGGTGCATCGTTGATTTTGGTCACCAATTTTGGTCGCTGATTTGGTCGTCAATTTTCGATTGCTGATCTGGTCGCCAGTTTGATCGCTGATCTGGTCGCCAGTTTGATTGCTGATCTGGTCGCCAGTTTTGTTTGTTGATCTTTCTGAGATTATGAACTCGGAACGCAGCTGTTCTTCTCCGGCAGCAGCTGCTATTTGGAGGCCAGGGAGTCCTGCGGTCTACCGGAGATGCCGGTGGCCATGGACGCCATGGTCCTTTTAGGTGTAGGCCTTTATCGCGCATGCCAGACCTTAGTGTATTACGATCATCACTTTCTAATTTCTTTATTTCTTCTTTGGTTGGCTTAAGCACCTTCCCATACAGAGGACATTCCTTGTCCGTGTTGATGCGGTTATTATGGAGAGTCTTTCGATAAGGAACCTCTTTTTGAGGCTCGTACGTATTGAATCCGCAATTTTTCTTAATTTCTTCTGTTATATCATCGGCTCTCTTGAAGAGCTGCTTTGAAGGAGCAAAGTTGCGCTGTAGTTCAATGAACTTTTCTTTGTTGGTTTGCGGCTGTTTTTGTTTTTCAGATTGTTCAATTTCTTCTCCCTTTGCACTCACTTTTGTAGTGACATGAGATGTTTCAATTAAAATAGGAGGCGTATGTTCTTGTTCGAATGATGTAGTTCCTGGCACGCGTCCAAGGATTACTTCGGTTGCGGGGTTATCCATCACTACGACTGTGATGTTACCTCGATAGTATGGGCAGTCAAGTTTGACGTTAGCTAATGGCGCGTCGAAAGTTTGGCTGTCGGCTAACTTGACGGTGATCTTGTTTTTGGTTATATTTTGTTGTGGCACTAGCGTTTTATTCACAAATACGGCTGTGGCTCCTCCGTCCAGCAAGATTTCTACTGGTTTCTTATTGAGTTTGCCCTGACACTTTTTCAATTTTCCTAGTAATAGTTCGGTTGTATCCGAAGTTACCGCAGCATGATTGCATTCTACGGTTGGCAGAGTATATCCTGGGGACTCCTCTTCGATATAATTTATGTGGGCAGTAGGTTGTGTCGTGCCTCCTTCATTTCGGGAAGAGGTATTTTGTTGAGTTTGCGGGTTAAGTACTTGGCACTCTGCGCTAGAATGAGTTGGATTTTCTCCATGGTGATTACAGAAGAATGTTCTCCAGTTGATTGGCGGACGGTTAAAGTAGTTGGGTCTGCCTTCTACGTGAGCTGGTCCAGTTGTCCTTGGCCTATACTGGAAATTCTGATCCTGAGGCGGTGCAGGTCGATACTGGGTATTTCGGTTCTGAAGAAGCCGATAGTTGAAATTTTGGTTCTGAGCAGGTGAAGGTCGATAGTTTCCGGTTGTGGTGTCAGAAAATCGATTCACTTGAGAACTTCTGGAAGGTTTTCCCATTGAAGATTCTTGACCTTCGTTTTTGTTATTCGACAGACGGTTCTCACAGAGTTTCTGGAGAGTTGTATTGGGTCGGGCTTGTAGAAATTTGTCCCCTTGTTCAGCTAGAGTCGCTAAGGTGTTACCGCTTCTGTCCTTGAGTTGAGTAGCAAGGTGAGACGGTAGACTGGAGTAGACCCTATCCATAAGCATGAAGTTTTTTAATTGATCGTAGTTTTCTTCTACTTGGCTTCCGGTGAGCCATGCGTTAAGCGCTTGTTGTAATCTCCGAAAGTATCGACTCATGTTGTCTCCTTGCTCAGGCTTCAGTTCAATGTAGTTACTGCGCAGTTTAGCGGGGGTTATCTTGTGGGACTCCAGTAGTAAATTTTTGATTTCCCTAAATTGGTAGCGGTCGGCAGCGGCCAATGTCTGGATGAGTCTTCTTTCCTTAGCCGTTACTAGATTTTCTAGTGCGAGAACAGCCTCAAATTCCGTGTATTCGAGTGCGTTGCTGTGACTCTCGAAACGCTGCATGAATTCTTGGATCCCCTCTTGTTCAGGGTTGAAAGCAGCGATATCGGGTATTTTGACCCGTCTGGTTTCTGGTGCCCTTTGCTGGTTGAGTTGTTGGAGTTGGATTTCATGCTCTCGTTCTCTTTCTCTCTCTCGTTCTCTTTCTCGTTCTCGTTCTTCTCTTTCTCTTTCTCGTTCTCGTTCTTCAGCCTCCTCTAGCATTCGGATTCTTTGAAGGAAGGTTTCACGGTAGTCTGGTTGCTCCGGAGTGAGGCCTAGGGCAGTCATGTACTCGCGGGCACGTTGGACGCAATCCATTTCTCTTTGCTTCAGGAAGTCGAGGTTCCTTTTTATTTTTCTTGGTTTTCAGGATTCAAAGTCCTTTTTTATTTTCGTCTGCTTCAGGGAGTCATGTCTTCCTGTTTTATTTAAGTTTTTCTCAGCTTTCAGGATTCGTAGTCCCTGTTCGGGCGCCAAATTTTGTTGTATATTTATTAGGGCAGTCCCTTAGTTCGGGCGCCAAATTGTTAAATAGTTGGTGAGGCGTATCCTCTTGGGCGCCAAAATTTAGATAGTTGTTTAGGCGAATCCACGTGGGGCGCCAGTTATAGATTATTTATTTTTGGCTGGTCCTTCTTGGGATAATAGTTTCCCTATTTTAGGGTTCTGAGGGCCGTAAGTTCCAAGGCTTTTATTCCGGAGAAACTTCCTGATTTTTCAGGGATATGAGAGAAGTCAGTTGCTGAGTATTTATTTTATTAAGGCGAGGGCTTTTCATCAGTTTACAAGTCGCGAATATTATTCGGTAATTTTCGGAGTCCGATCTGGTTACAAGGTTTGAAGATTTGAGCTGGTTTTCAAGCTTTCGAAATTTGAGTCGAGTTGAATAAGCTACGAGCTTGTCACGCTAGTAATGCAGGCGTCGAAAGTTAGAGCCGAAATGAAATTCGAGCTGCGAAATTTGAGCCGATATAAAAATCAAGCTTTCGAAATTTGAGTCGAGACGAAATTCTAGCTATGGAGCTTTTCACGCTAGTAATGCAGGCGTCGAAAGTTAGAGCCGAAATGAAATTCGAGCTGCGAAATTTGAGCCGATATAAAAATCAAGCTGTTGAAATTTTCAAATCTGAGACGGATATATGCTTCTCAAGTGTCTGTGATACGAGAGTTTAGTTATGCGAGGAGAATTATTTTCCCTCCTGTTAAATTATATAGGCACAAGTCGGCATCTACGACAATAGCCTGACAACTAGCCATTTCTCTGTTCCAGGTTCTCTGACAAAGCGCAACTCGTCCTCACGGACACACTTCCGGGTCAACTTGCGAAGTTACAGTGAGTAGACGATCGAGGATCAGCCCAGGAGTTAGAGTTATCGACGTGAACGTAAGTTCGGCAAAAAATTTCTCGGCTTGCCTTCTAGGATTTGAAAGTACAGCACAGTTGTCTTCTACGGGATAAAACGTGCGTAATTGTGTACGTGCAGCGAGGTTGTGTGGTAACCCGGCGTTTGTGCTGGTGGCGTGTGTACTGATGTGGAGGTGTGTGTACTGATGTGGAGGCGTGTGGACTGATGTGGAGGCGGGTGTACTGATGTGGGGGTGTGTGTACTGATGTGGAGGTGTGTGGGCTGATGTGGAAAGGTGTGGACTGATGTGGAGGCGTGTGGACTGATATGGAGGTGTGTGTACTGATGTGGAAGTGTGTGTACTGATGTGGAGGTGTGTGGGCTGATGTGGAGAGGTGTGGACTGATGTGGAGGCGTGTGGACTGATGTGGAGGTGTGTGGACTGATGTGGAGGTGTGTTTACTGATGTGGATGTGTGACTGATGTGGAGGCATGTGGACTGATGTGGAGGTGTGTGTACTGATGTGGAGGCGTTTGTACTGATGTGGAGGCGTGTTTACTGATGTGGAGGTGTGTGTACGAATGTGGAGGCGTGTGTACTGATGTGGAGGCGTGTGGACTGATGTGGAGGCGTGTGTACTGATGTGGAGGCGTGTGGACTGATGTGTAGGCGTGTCAACTGAGGTGGAGGCGTGTGGACTGAGGTGGAGGCGTGTGGACTGATATGGACGCGTGTGGACTGATGTAGATGCGTGTGAGCAGGTTAGGTAATCACTCTCTAATGTAACGCATCAGAAATACAATTCAAGTTTTCATAATCATTCAATTTTGAGGAACAAATCCAATAAGTTTTAAATACGTGACACTTTATTTTAGTGCCTGCAACAAAGGGTAATTCAGCATGTTGTCATGTTATCACTTATACTCGTAATTTGAAGAGATGCATTGTTAGAAACTAGACTCGAGTGCAACTACTGCATGGAAGTTACCAGTTCAACTCAGTCATTACCGTCGTTGTTGCACACTCTAATGGCTATCCATTTGAACATGATAATTTCATGTGCAGTCAATTGCTGCGCACAATATTCAGTTTTCGCATTTCCGGCACTAATGCGGCTATGAAATATAACAAATTTCTAATTTCTGACTTTTTCATTTATCATCGACACATATATTATACTGCTCTTTCTGCAGGGTCCATGAAAGTCGTGAGCTTAAATTAGTTCTTTTCTTTTTGCTCTGCTCCTGGAAATTTAAGGATGTCCCTCATTTTAGCCGATCTACAGCAGACAAGTTACATCCGTTCACACAACTCACCTCAACAACACAAACAGATTTGAATGATGAATTCATGTGCCCATTCACTAATTTCTGCCTTCAGTGTTCACTGCAGAATGACTCTTGCATTGTTACGCTATTCTCACATGAGCCCTTCTGAAGAGACCCAGTGTCACTGCCGCCCGTGTCCACGACTTCTCTTTGCTTACCTCGCTTTCATGCTGCAATCTTCCACCATCATGTCCTACTGCATACCTTACTCAATCCTTCCTTTTTCTGGCTTCTCCTAAGCGGATTCTTTTCTTAGGCAATCATTAGGCAAGCAAGCAAATAGTTCGGGAAGTTTCCATGAAATCATCTCTAGGAAGTGTCAAGCCTGCATCACCCAACACAGTCATCATCTCAGCCCACATTCTCTCTTGTGGTCAATTGGTCGCATTGCCAGAACAGTCTTGCGCTGCCCAAAACTGCAGAAACACAAACAAACAAGAGCTCTACTCAAACCTTCTCTACATATTTTTGGTACCTCCTCGAGAGGCCCGGACTAGGTTTGCAATCCCGGGACAAAATTGAAATTACAGAATCCCGGGATTTCAGGTAGACAATTCCCAGATTCCTAGGATCCCGTGATTTCTATATATTTTGGCATTTATGCTATTGTTATTTGTTGCCTGTACCCATCACAAGATTTGGCGATTTAGGGAGCGAAAAACTTTTTCTGAGAAGGATTTGTTAATGAATTCACTATTGTAACTATATTTTCTCACACGCCATCAACTGCTGCAAGCTTGGTCACTTGTTCTTCCGGAGTACTTTGATGCAGCTTTACGAAACTTATTTTGTTTGCTTGCTTAGGTTCAGTGCTGTCACCACTGCTCTCACTTGCATGAGGGCGCTTTCTCCAATACGAACTCTGTATTCTGAGCTCCTAGTTGACGCAACTGGGCTTACAGTTCCAGGCTTCACTGTGTTGTGTTTACTCTTTAGGTGGCGTAACAAACCACTGGTGGAACAGCCTTTGTAAAGTAAACTCCTGCCGCAATTTATATACTTTACACTTTCTATAGTCGCATCTTCAGCTCAGTATCGCCGCGCAAAGGCTGTCGTTTCTACAACATCGGTCATTTGGCATAGTATCTAGAGTAGTGTTCTCTGTATTACCTGCTAAACCAAACCACAAAATATATTCTGACGCAATAGTTGAATTCTATTATGAGATAGAGTAGACTACACTGTGTAGTGATGTAAATTGCAGTGATATTAAAATACTAAAGTCCTTTCTTGAGCTTTTAGTTGATTAATCATACTAAACAGCATGCGTAAGATATTCAAACTTGCAGGAGTTTTAAAGAACGAATAAGACGGTTTCATTCACGTTTTATTGACCGATGTTAAAATAGTCGTACAGGTCGAATATAAATGATTTTTAAAAAGCCGTAAAAGGTCGAATGTAGTTCATTACATTTTTAAAGGAGTAGTATTTATTATTTTTTGAATATTTTATTAGTTTATTTTATAGATTAGCACAAAGAGCGCTTTTGAAATAGCTTTCGGTTTAACTCAAAAAATGACTCGGGAGCTCGATAGATTAAAATACACCTCGCACGCAGCAACTGCTGCAGCCGCAGTTGTGGCTCAGTAGGCGTACGGGATTACAAAAGAGCAGCAGCAACTGCTGCAGCCGCAGTTGTGGCTCAGTAGGCGTACGGGATTACAAAAGAGCAGCAGCAACTGCTGCAGCCGCAGTTGTGGCTCAGTAGGCGTACGGGATTACAAAAGAGCAGCAGCAACTGCTGCAGCTGCAGTTATGGCTATGTAGGCGTACGCCATTACAAAGAGCAGCAGCAACTGCTGCAGCTGCAGTTGTGGCTAAGTAGGCGTACGCGATTACAAAAAAGCAGCAGCAACTGCTGCAGCTGCAGTTGTGACTAAGTAGGCGTACGCGATTACAAAAGAGCAGCAGCAACTGCTGCAGCTGCAGTTGTGACTAAGTAGGCGTACGCGATTACAAAAGAGCAGCAGCAACTGCTGCAGCTGCAGTTGTGGCTAAGTAGGCGTACGCGATTACAAAAGAGCAGCAGCAACTGCTGCAGCCGCAGTTGTGGCTCAGTAGGCGTACGGGATTACAAAAGAGCAGCAGCAACTGCTGCAGCTGCAGTTGTGGCTAAGTAGGCGTACGCGATTACAAAGAGCAGCAGCAACTGCTGCAGCTGCAGTTGTGACTAAGTAGGCGTATGCGATTACAAAAGAGCAGCAGCAACTGCTGCAGCTGCAGTTGTGGCTAAGTAGGCGTACGCGATTACAAAGAGCAGCAGCAACTGCTGCAGCTGCAGTTGTGGCTAAGTAGGCGTACGCGATTACAAAAGAGCAGCAGCAACTGCTGCAGCTGCAGTTGTGGCTAAGTAGGCGTACGCGATTACAAAAGAGCAGCAGCAACTGCTGCAGCTGCAGTTGTGGCTAAGTAGGCGTACGCGATTACAAAAGAGCAGCAGCAACTGCTGCAGCTGCAGTTGTGGCTAAGTAGGCGTACGCGATTACAAAAGAGCAGCAGCAACTGCTGCAGCTGCAGTTGTGGCTAAGTAGGCGTACGCGATTACAAAGAGCAGCAGGAACTGCTGAAACCGCAGTTGTAGGTAAGTAGGAGACGCGATTAAGAAGGAGCAGCAGGAACTGGTCTGTCAGCTTCCTGGAAGTACAAAATAATTCTTTGGTAAAAAAAAAAGTAGAAAGTTAGGAAACTCAAAATTCGTGCAAGACTAAAACTATAAGGCATTAAGCGGCTAGGACGCACCCCACAGTAGCGCCAGCTGATCCCAGAATAGCACACGAGTACGGACAAAGCCCTCGAGGCAGCGTTGAAGCAACTGACCGCAGCCTCCCAGGTTGCGAAGAGGTCACTATACCAGCACCAGAAAATACTGAGAGCGGAAACAAAACACGAATTAACTTGGTTCGCCGTTACGGCGGAGTAGAGATGGAGTATTTCAAAGCACTAATTTCATAGTCACAAATAGTAAGCTATCACACAAGTTAATTTCCACTCGGTGGGTCGGTAAGCCACTTTAAGAGGTTGTTAAAGGGAAGGAAAAAGATGAAAATTATGGTAGAGCGGTGTTCAGGCGAACATACGTAATCAGGTGTGTAGTTGATAGTAGGGAAATGAAACAAGCCCGTAAGGCAATGTAACTTGAGCCAGATGACCTCAGGAAGCAACCGTTAGAGTTTCCTCCAAGTCTCAGGAGTTCACCGATGGCAAATAGGTTTGGTAAATTTCGTAAGAAGCGATTTAATTAGTTAAAATCTCCCTTCGAAGTAGTTTTCTGGCCATCGGCCTTTTAATTAAGTTAGAATTAATTCTTAAAGACCTAAACACCAAGCTAATATCTCAAAAATAAAAATAACGAAATTCAAAACACACGCATCCAAACTTCAACACAGAAAAATAGAACAGTAAGCGAAGAGAAGTAATACACAACCTCGTGGCTACGTATATGGTAATAACTGGCGCCTTCCAGGTGCTGCTCAGACTGACACTGCTCCAGTAAAAGTGTCCAATGCCTAATCTACTCTGCTAAAATATCATCTGCCACCCCACCTCTGCTCAGCTCAAGCTCCGCGGCAACAAATGGCAGTGCGAAAGCGACGCATGGCTCTGCCTCGAACGGCAATACGAGGAGCATGTGGGAAGAATTTTAAACAAATGATTTTAGGTTATTCCCGCATTCATATCTTGCAATTTATTTACTATTCAAAATCCTGGGGATTCCAGAGAACAAAGGAATTCCTGCACTGGGAAATTGTCGCTCCAAATCATACGGGACCCCGGGATGCAAACCCTAGACGCCAGATGGTGTTCTGCCCTCCTTACGCCAGATGGTGTTCTGCCCCCACGCCAGATGGTGTTCTGCCCTCCCTACGCCAGATGGTGTTCTGCCCTCCTTACGCCAGATGGTGTTCTGCATTCCTTACGCCAGATGGTGTTCTGCCCCTTACGCCCGATGGTGTTCTGCCCTCCTTACGCCAGATGGTGTACTGCCCTCCTTATGCCAGATGGTGTTCTGCCCTCCTTACGCCAGATGGTGTTCTGCATTCCTTACGCCAGATGGTGTTCTGCATTCCTTACGCCAGATGGTGTTCTGCCCTCCTTACGCCAGATGGTGTTCTGCCCTCCTTACGCCAGATGGTGTTCTGCATTCCTTACGCCAGATGGTGTTCTGCCCCTTACGCCGGATGGTGTTCTGCCCTCCTTACGCCAGATGGTGTTCTGCCCTCCTTACGCCAGATAGTGTTAAGCCCTCCTTACGCCAGATGGTGTTCTGCCCTCCTTACGCCAGATGGTGTTTTGCCCTCCTTACGCCAGATGGTGTTCTGCCTTCCTTACGCCAGATGGTGTTCTGCCCTCCTTACGTCAGATGGTGTCCTGCCCTCCTTACGCCAGATGGTGTTCTGCCCTCCTTACGCCAAATAATGTTCTGCCCTCCTTACGCCAGATGGTGTTCTGCCCTCCTCACGCCAGATGGTGTTCTGCCCTCCTTACGCCGGATGGTGTTCTGCCCTCCTTACGCCAGATGGTGTTCTGCCCTCCTTACGCCAGATGGTGTTCTGCCCTCCTTACGCCCGATGGTGTTCTGCCCTCCTTACGCCGGATGGTGTTCTGCCCTCCTTACGCCAGATGGTGTTCTGCCCTCCTTACGCCAGATAGTATTAACCGCCAGACGGTTTTGGAGGAAGTAAAAGAGATAAAAACAAGAAACAGATCGATCAAAATATGCATGCGGAGACTGTTTCAATAAATCAAATGGATTTATGAAAAAACTTATTACACTGGTGACAGTGCATATGTTAAAAGCTGTTTAAATCAACATGCACAAAGGCATCAGGCACTGTTTGTAAAATAGTCTCAACAGGTAGGAAAATTTTGAAGTTCTGCTATCTTAATCATGTAAAATGGCCATATTGTTTAGTCAGAATGCAGAATCAGAAGTACCAGCAGTGGAATTATCAGAAGGGCCAGCAGCAGGAGCAGTAGAAGTACTTCTGCATGTGAGAACCTAACACTGTGACACTCCTCACACATGTTTCTTTACCTCCTGCTGAGGTGCAAGCGGATACGAGGGAAGTGATGGAGGTCTAATAGTAGTGGAGCACGTGGCAGTTTCCTGATATAATTAATAAAACCTACTGTAATTGTTTGGCTGCCTTATGTGACTGGGCGCTGATGGTAACGGGCTTGGATTGGTACAAGACAAATTATCGCTTTACTCATTTGAGTTGCCATGCATTCTGCTATTCTTCTTTGAGGAGCAAATTATAATATCGTTTCTTATTATGATACGCCATTGTTCATCAAAATATTTTTGTGATAAGGGCATGAACGTAAAGCTTTGCCTTCTGAATTGTCCGACACAAAAACTCTACATTAAAATTTGTTCGAAGTGAAGCAAAGATAGAAAACAATAAATACTGGTTGTTTAATTGTGAAGTACTAAACTCATTACGGAACAAGCTAAGTAAGGGTCATTTAAATAATGAAGTACAATGAAGGCGAAGAATTACAGAAGGGTCCTACACCGCACATGACTCGAAGAGTCACACCAGGCACGCTGCTACACTGGGGCCACCCCTCGAACTCACCAACAATGTAGGAGCAGTCGCGGGAGAGAATCGGCAGTAGAAGTGATACAGCGAGAATTACCAGTAGAGTGATCACGGTCAGCAGCATTAGGAATAAGCAAAAGATCCCACTGCAGAAGTAATCACAGGCGAGCTACAATAGCAGAATTATCAACCAGGTAAACACGTTTGGAGGCCACCCAAATCATCGGCCGTGCCACCTGAACTGACACAACTCACAGAGTACCAGGCTCTCGGGAGCGAGCGGTGGTGGTTCATCGGAATGAAGTGCTGAGAGCCAGGTGGTGATCCTCTCACAGTTTACAAACCAAAAACAATCAGTGAATGAATAAATTTGAGAAAAATTGAATTGATGCTAATTAATAGCTCTACGAACCATTTAGTGTATTGTTAAAATTTACCGGTAATTCCCTTCACATATCTGGCTAGGAAGCGTCCGCTGCCGAAAGCATCCTCCAGCATTCCTCAAGTTGTCCTCCCCCCAGACAGACGGATCACACTCGACAGCTATCCCATATGTCGTTCGAACTGATGATCAACGCTTATGTTGAGGCTGTTATCATAACTCCTTCATATTAGTACTCAAGGTCCACGGTGTAGCTCTCACAACATCTATGCCTTCTAGATCATTCATTGACCAATTTCTCGTACGGAATGCATGTTTTGTGCGAACACACACTGTTGCTACGACTATGTAGCTCAATTGGCACACCCCTTTTGTGTGAACACACTGTCTCTACGGCTATGTAGCTCAATTGGAACACCCCTTTTGTGTGAACACACTGTCTCTACGGCTATGTAGCTCAATTGGAACACCCCTTTTGTGTGAACACACTGTCTCTACGACTATGTAGCTCAATTGGCACACCCCTTTTGTGTGAACACACTGTTGCTACGACTATGTAGCTCAATTGGCACACCCCCTTTTGTGTGAACACAGTCTCTACGACTATGGAGCTCAATTGGCACACCTCATTTGTGTGAACACACTGTTGCTACGACTATGTAGCTCAATTGGCACACCCCTTTTGTGTGAACACACTGTCTCTACGACTATGTAGCTCAATTGGCACACCCCTTTTGTGTGAACACACTGTCTCTACGACTATGTAGCTCAATTGGCACACCCCTTTTGTGTGAACACACTGTTGCTACGACTATGTAGCTCAATTGGCACACCCCCTTTTGTGTGAACACAGTCTCTACGACTATGGAGCTCAATTGGCACACCTCATTTGTGTGAACACACTGTTGCTACGACTATGTAGCTCAATTGGAACACCCCTTTTGTGTGAACACACTGTCTCTACGGCTATGTAGCTCAATTGGAACACCCCTTTTGTGTGAACACACTGTCTCTACGGCTATGTAGCTCAATTGGAACACCCCTTTTGTGTGAAGAAACTGTCTCTACGACTATGTAGCTCAATTGGCACACCCCTTTTTGTGTGAACACAGTCTCTACGACTATGGAGCTCAATTGACACACCCCTTTTGTGTGAACACACTGTTGCTACGACTATGTAGCTCAATTGGCACACCCCTTTTGTGTGAACACAGTGTCTACGACTATGTAGCTCAATTGACACACCCCTTTTGTGTGAACACACTGTTGCTACGACTATTTAGCTCAATTGGCACACCCCTTTTGTGTGAACACACTGTTGCTACGACTATGTAGCTCAATTGACACACCCCTTTTGTGTGAACACAGTCTCTACGACTATGGAGCTCAATTGACACACCCCTTTTGTGTGAACACACTGTTGCTACGACTATGTAGCTCAATTGGCACACCCCTTTTGTGTGAACACAGTCTCTACGACTATGGAGCTCAATTGACACACCCCTTTTGTGTGAACACACTGTTGCTACGACTATTTAGCTCAATTGGCACACCCCTTTTGTGTGAACACACTGTTGCTACGACTATGTAGCTCAATTGGCACACCCCTTTTGTGTGAACACAGTCTCTACGACTATGGAGCTCAATTGACACACCCCTTTTGTGTGAACACACTGTTGCTACGACTATGTAGCTCAATTGGCACACCCCTTTTGTGTGAACACAGTCTCTACGACTATGGAGCTCAATTGACACACCCCTTTTGTGTGAACACACTGTTGCTACGACTATGTAGCTCAATTGGCACACCCCTTTTGTGTGAACACAGTCTCTACGACTATGGAGCTCAATTGACACACCCCTTTTGTGTGAACACACAGTCTCTACGACTATGTAGCTCAATTGGCACACTTCTTTTGTGTGAACACACTGTCGCTATGACTATGTAGAGACAATAATATATATTAGCACATCCCTTTTGTGTGAACACACTGTCGCTACGACTATGTAGAGACAATAATATATATTAGCACACCCCTTTTGTGTGAACACAGTCTCTACGACTATGGAGCTCAATTGGCACACCCCTTTTGTGTGAACACAGTCTCTACGACTATGTAGCTCAATTGGCACACCCCTTTTGTGTGAACACAGTCTCTACGACTATGGAGCTCAATTGACACACCCCTTTTGTGTGAACACACAGTCTCTACGACTATGTAGCTCAATTGGCACACTTCTTTTGTGTGAACACACTGTCGCTATGACTATGTAGAGACAATAATATATATTAGCACATCCCTTTTGTGTGAACACACTGTCGCTACGACTATGTAGAGACAATAATATATATTAGCACACCCCTTTTGTGTGAACACACTGTCGCTACGATTATGTAGCGACAATTAGCACACCCTCTCTCTCTGCAGAACGTATCGCCAAATAATGCAATTCAATTCTACAAACTTCCAAATCTTAGACTCTGTCTCAACCCGTTTTGACCTTACGATTTGAGAATCTTTCATTTTTTTAAACGGAAACAATCCATAGCAATACTTACAATTCTTACTCGTTGCAAATAGGAAATAGGTTGCAATCTTTTCAATTTATTTTTTAGACATTTTGTTGTCGAGATTATTTTTTATTTTTTGAACTGATGATGGAGCTGGCCTTCGAATTTTTTGCTTATAAAAAACCTCTGATTTATCTACGTTTTGAATTTTCTCATAAATTGGCGGCTCTAGCAAATGACTGACCCGTTCAGATGTGTACAATACAGTAGTTCAGGTACTTAGGCCTCAACGTTATGGATCATAACTTGCAGATGGATAGCTGTCCTTTTTTGATGTTATGTTCATCTCGAAAAATATTTTATTGCCACCTTCTTATGCTCTATTCAACTTATTGACTCGTTAGAGATTCATTTGACTTTTTTTAACAAATGTACTTGAGACCTTTAATGAATTGCAAAGTGCTCCGAAGTAAAATATTACGATGATAATGCAGACTATCTTCATTTGCAAGCTTATTTGGCTGAATACTGAAGTTTATTTTTACAATTAATTAGATAAAACTGACACCATATCTACTGCAAACAATCCGCTGGCTACTTCTTGGTACAGAAGGAAATTTCACCTCTCAGCTGGGCATCCTTGTTTTTCCTTACAGAAATCCGTTGGCATAATCAAAATTACCCTCAGTTCCCACCATGTCCACCTTTCAGCGAAGTATTCGACCGCATCACGCAATGCAGCAAAAGAACCTCATGGCCGTACCAGGCAGACTGGCCAGGCCAGAGAGCGGCGCTGGAGTCAGCGGGTGCCGACTTCGGCACTTGGTGTGACTTGGTGCTGGAGTGTTCAGCCGATGTGTGGGTCGTCAAGGGGGCGGCTGAGGCAGCTTTGTCAGAAGATGAGTGGTGCATGAAGACAAGTAAGTTAAATTATAGGCAAAAATGCTCACGAAGAGCAAATAATAACTCTATTCTAACCTTCTAACGCGCAATATCATTCATTGAAAGCTTGTGAATATGATCAAGATCTTAAATAATTTACTGACTTAGAAGATCTCAAACAAAGATTGCTCACGGTTCCATTTCATATTTTGTCTCATGTCTCAGGCAGCGACATGTCTCAGGGAACTGAACAAGCACGCACTTGTAATTGCCGTGGAAGACACAATGTCCACCTAACGGAATAACAAAGATGAAGGAATAAATGTACAAGGCCGTGCGCGCAACAGCCTCTAGTGCAGCAAAAATTACACACTTTCACATGCTGAATAAAGTTATTAGGTACGACTATTTTTGACCAAGTTCGTTTTCTGAACAGAAGTTAGTACTTATATGAAGTGTTTTCGACTGAATTATGTCTTGTAAGGGATCAAGAAACGATTGCTTGAGGAAAACTTCTTATTACAGGCCCTAACTTTAGCCAATCACGCTCTAAGAGATACATCATTAACTCTCCAGCAGGTGTACTCGCTGCTAGGTTTCATGACCGCATGCATTGGTACAGTAACGTGTCAGACAATGAGAAAGTTGTCCCAACATTTTTGTGCAGGTAAGAGTTGTGTTTGTTTAACTCGCCTCATGAGATGAGGAGTACTCATTAGTGTTTAAATTTAAAATATAATGACAGGAGGCGCCATCCTTTATTGCTGCAACGGAGCGCGGGTTTTCGCCCTTGTGTAACGCGAGCATTTGCGTAACGCAAATCTTCTGTACATTCTGCTGAAAAGTTCTGGCGTCATGGTTGCGTGTTAGCGCGAGACGTGCGAGTTTTCAAAATTTTTATTTTGTGCACACCTTCGTTTCTGATATTTTCATGAACAAGGGAGCATTTCCACTTGGAGCAAAGAGCATTCCCACCTGGAACTTCCCATGAAACAAAATCCAACTGGTGCGTTTCAGGAAAGGGTACCAATACCCCAATGGTCTGCAAATGTAGGATGAACGTTCAAAGCTCAGTGAACCATTTTATGGTTGCAGGCTAACATATCCAGGGGGACCTACACTTAGTTGAATAAACTTTAGCACGAGGTTGGGACCGTTGAAATAAGAACTTTGGTTGAAAATGCTTCGTTGAAAGCTTAAAATGACTTGGAATTTAGAACGTAGCCACCAAGGTCTCCTGATATGCCGCCCCTAGATTTTACTTGGAGGAAAATTTGAAGATAAAAAAGTTAAATAGGAAATTAAAAGATGCTGTAAAGTAGGACGACAATGAATCGTAACAATGATCGCTATAATAGAAAACCAACGATTTTATTTCAATAGAAAGAAGTCCTACGTAACTCTCAGCTCGGGACCTCACGTTTCTCCCTCAGGAACACTAACCTCCGTGAATACTACATCAGGACGGGTCGTAAAACCAACAATTTCTTGCTGTCGAAGGGGCAGTTCTCCTTGGCAAGCAGATATTACAATTCCATTACTGCCTCAGTCCACATTTGGACTTCATTCGAGGTCTTCTTAAACGAGGAACTTTGAGGCATAAACTAAGTTCAATTGGAACGATTCCTCTGTTGAAACTACGATATTTTGGTCTTAAAATCAATCATGTGGCTTCACTTTTTTATATATTGATCTATTTTGAATTTTCTCAATCGCTCTACCGGAATTTCGGAAAATATATGATTGAATCTTCTAAATTATGAGTTATTCTTACAGGATGTAAGCATGCAGATACCTTAGATTCAGTAAATATGAAGTGTTATAGTGATCTTGCGAAGCAAACCTCAATGGTATCCACATGCTATAAAATTTCCTTCAATTTAATGGTTAAATTCCTATAATGTCATAAAATTGAAAATGAATTGGCACCGTGCTTTCATTGGAACTACTAAATAGTGAAGTCAACTTATTTCGAAACGTGAATTTTGTTTTCTCTGAAGTTTTAATTGCTGATAATGAGACAGTGTTTCACAAGTCATAATGCTTGTTGATTTTGCTGAAATATAGACATCAGGAACGTTGTTTCTTTTGGAAAATGCTCTCCAGAGTACTGCATGCAAAATATTTATAGCTTATATCGATGACAGCTTTGTGTACAATGTTTATGAATATGCAGCAAAATTTATTTCAATGAACCGAACTAATTTTACTTCATATTTACTCCGCGACTGCAGGCCGTGATGTCACAGCCGTGGCTCTCATGCTGCAGCACACCCAGCCCCGCCGCCTGCGGGTAGACATGACAGCCGCCCGCTTGAGAAAGACGTGCTGGGAGGATGCTGCTCAGCGCAGAGTGGGAGACATTGTACTCCTTGTCGGCGAGTTTTTTGATCAGGACTCATGTGATGACCTGCTGCAACCATTCAAAAACAGCAGGTATGTTCACATAGGAAACGGGAAAATAGGATATAAGTGGGTGTTCTTATTGATTATATTACTTCTTAAAAAATGACACCATTTTCTCAGAGAACTACAATAATGAGCCAATCGTACATACTCAATAAATCACAATAAATAGCGCACATAAACGGTCGCCGGGTAGTAGCTGTAGCGCATAAGCTGCAGCGCACCAAGTGTCGTCAAGGTCCTCACCAAGCTCCCGCTGACAGGTGTCGACTGGTGCAGTTTGGAGGCTACATAACCACCGCTGCAGGCGTGGCAGCCCTGGCTGCTGTCTCCACGCCTGCAACAAAACTGCTCGTCTATTTGAGGCAGCCTCTGTCGCTCACAGATCTTCAGGGCAAATACGCAGAGTTGGGTGAGTAACGACAGAACAATTGCCCTGAGCAAGTGAATACGCCGAATGATTCATTTAAACCAGTGCTGTTCACTTTCTTTGTTGCCCAGCTCCGCATAATGACTATATGAAACAGTTTCACCCCTTGCGTATAAGAACACTTTAATACTGTTGCTCTGAAACTCTGCCAAAAGGAGCAAAAATTTTACATTTAGAAGTATCTAAAAATATCATTGTTATTTCAAAAAAGTAACCATATTTTTTGTACTTATAATATCAGAGCCAGCAAGGTTTTTCATCTCCCGTCGAAATACCATCAATAACAATGTTGCTGTCGGTAGAAGAGCTAATCCATGGAGGATAACATTTCAAGTACACAGAGAGGATAGCCACGATCCCACACCACGAACAGCCAAGCGTTTAACACCCAGGAACTTTGGTAGAGTCTAATTGATCAGAGCATCAAGCTTGTGCAAGGGAGAAACTCCAAGGCTCCTAGACTCCAGGCAAGGCTGCTGTAGCTGCTACAGTGAATGGAAGAGTGAAGATCTGCTGAAGTACAACCAAAAAGTTACCGAACGACAAAGTATAAATTGGTCTAACGAGCGTGGGGTTAACCTCACGCGATGATACAAGTCAAGTGCCTCTACACCGAGATTTTGAGATACAGAAATTATTCTAAACCTAAAAAACATCTTACATTATTCCGAGCGCCATTTACACAATGAGATAATTTAAATTAAACTAAAACTTTTAGAAATATTGAAAATATTTATGAAAGCTTGATAAAATCAGAGTCTTGCATCAAGTGAAATGCTGATTTCATCAAAACTTTAAGAACGTGTAACTTGAACGTTTCGTTGTTTGGGTCACACCCCAGAGCCGAATTTCTATGTCTCAGAAAATACCATGGAAGCGCTGGGCTGTATCCCTTCAGAATTCTCACGAAAGACATGAAGACACATTCCATGAACACTCATGAACACTCATCTGTTGAGATCTTCCGCATCACAAACTGATGACGATAACAAATTTAGTTGGAGTGATGCATTTAGTAGGAGTGCATGAGGACTCGATGCATGGAATATCTAGTGCCATAACCTGCTTCTTTTAGTTTGCGGCAGAACTGAGGAAGGTTGCACTTGCCCTCGTATAGTTTTGATGAACTACTAGGTTCATCAAACTACTTTCCAACCTAAGCTTTGGTTGACCTGCGAACTTCTTGATCATTGTTCACGCTGTTGTCTGCTTTATTGCAGGATTTCACCAATTAACAAAATACAATTTAGTTGTGAAAACAATGCTTTAATTTGTTCAATAAACAGCGAGGAGATGGAATTTGAAGTTATGTTTCGGTGTCCTTTTACGAGCGGAAAATATTTGATATTTTGGCTCTACCCGAATTGTGCCCAGTACAGAGATGACTGCTTCTCTATCACACTTCATCTCAGCTAAACTGCGTCAGTCTCGATTCGTCACAAGCTGTGTCTTCATTGGACTACGAATAAAAACAATTAATATGCCCTAAATCCTAATGATACAAACTTTGCCTTGAGCTGTGTATCCCGTTTGGTGCCCTCTCAATTTTCAAGTTTGGAACTCGGATCGTCCGTTAAATATACGTAATTATTTTCTCAAACAAATGATGATTTGCCTACGTGATTTGTTACTATCCTTGAATATAATATTTTTTTATTATGTGACAGTCAGGATTAATAGTATAGAAACCTTACAGTCCATGTTATGACGTCATCTCTTTCCGCACTGCGACTTGCTATATTGTCGGTGGCAGCTGTTAATAAGAGAAAAATAAAGCCTCAACATTGGTAGTTCCAGCTCATCAAACCAGTCAAAACGCGGTGGGCTCATGTCAGCATAGTAGGCGGAGAATTTGAGCTTAAAATAGGAGTAGAATTATTCGTGAGGAGAGCAACAAGTTTCGAAAAATGGTAAGGAAGGGAGAACTGAAAGAAATCCGCTCACGTTCTGTAACTATGATGCTAAGTGTATTATTGAACAGTTCAAAGTGTGTGGAGGTATGGAGGAGTGAAACCATCCCAGATGGATGGAAATAAAAGCCTGGTTGCATCAGAAAGGACAGAAAAGTTGGACAAAACCAAAATAAAAAACATATTTCTTTTAGTAAGATTTCTGATTGAAAAGAAACGAGTAGTGGAACAACAGGAGTGGTAGAAGAACACAAGGGTTTTAGGAAAGACAATCATGGTGCTGTCAATTTCTTGGTTTGTAAATTAAATTATTGAGAGAATCAGAAAAGACAGCTATCAGCAATTGCTGGCTCTTTTACGATACTCAGAAACATTTGACGGAGTAAATTGTTCGAGGCATTTGACATAGGTAGAAACATTGGTTCAAGTGAGAAGCTTGTGAGAACTGTGAGATGTGTGTTGAGATTTACAGTGGGGGCAAAATAATACAACACGTTGATTAAATCGCCTGATTCTATAAGTCTAAACCCCGAGCAATTTCAAAAATTTAACAATATTTAAACAGTAGTAGAAAAAAGTAAATAGTGTATCAAAAACGCACAAATTTTTAATTGAAAAATACATAGGAATGTTTATAATAAATACGTGAGCACAAAGTTTACATTACATATCAAGCTATACATACATAATACTTCGTTGCATAGCCGTTATTATCACTTATGGCTTCGAGACGTTTAGAGTAGTTCAATACAAGCCTATCACAAGTTTCGGGTGTAATCTTATTTCATTCTTTAAGGCAAATTCTTTTAGTTTAATGATGTTATTGAGACCTCTCTTCTAAATCTCCAATTTCAATTCCATCCACCAGTTTTTGATCGGATTCATGTCCTTGGATTGACTTAGCCATTGCATTGACTTGCTTTCGTTCGCAGTATGTTCTGGATCGTTGTCATGTTGGACGGTCCTTCCCCGTTTCAATTTTACCAAACGAGATGATGGTAAGAGCTGCTCATCCAATATTTCACGAAATTTTCTGCCATTCACGATTTTGTCAATAATGTAAAGTTAACCTACCCCTGAAGAACCTACCCGAAACTTAACAGTGGGGATGGTGCACTTTGGTTTATACTCTTCGTTTTGTTCCCTCCAAACATGGTGTCCGCTGTTTCTCCCAAATAGCTCAATTTTGGTTCCATCTGACCACAGTACTGAGTTCCAAAGCGCTGCTGACTTCAGCCTGGCCTTGCATACTTCAGCCTGGCCTTGCATACTTCAGCCTGGCCTTGCATACTTCAACCTGGCCTTGCATACTTCAGCCTGGCCTTGCATACTTCAACCTGGCCTTGCATACTTCAGCCCGACCTTGCATACTTCAGCCTGGCCTTGCATACTTCAACCTGGCCTTGCATACTTCAGCCTGGCCTTGAACGACGTTTCTGACGAAGAGGTGCCATACGAGGGGTGCAAGTGCGAAAACTTTCACAACATAAAGCCCTGCTGATCTTTTGTTTGCTGGCTTCAACCCCTGATTTCTTAAGATCATTCTTCAATTCTTCACGTTTGCGCTACGGTTCGGACCAACTTTCGAGCAGCACGGTCGTTAATGTATCCTGGATGCAAACTCGAGGCTTGCTGAGAGTCTCATTCCTGGATTTCTACTTACGTATTATTGTTCGAACTGAGGCTATAAGAGTACACAGCTGTGCACATATGTTCCGATATCCCACAATTTGGAGAATCACAATATGTTTGCGAAGATCTTAGCTGATGTCCTTATTCTTACCCATGCTTACTCCCTTTCGAACGAGAGCTGCTGTATCAGTGACACGTTATTGGATATGAATGCGGACGAAAGTTCGGTAGCCAAATAGTAGAATGTATTAGAACATTCTGGAATAATTCTAAAATAATATTGATAAATGATATCGAGGAAAAACACATGTTTTGTAAACTTATGTTCACGTTTTTATTATATATGTTTCAAAACATTTTTTATATTAAATAATTGTGGGTTTTATGTATATTTTCATCTTTGCTAAAATATTGTTCATTGATAATCCAATCTCGTAATTGTTCGTGGCTTAGAAATGTGGTGTCTGGCGAGATAACCAACGTGTTGCATTATTTTGCCCTACTGCACATGTGCGATGTAGGCACCGTAAGACGAGGTGTGCTCGGGTGGGACAGAATTACACGTAATTCCTCTTACTGATTATTATAAAGCTAAATAATTAGATGTGAGCCTGAAAGCGAATATTTTGGAATTAGGGATGGGGAAATAAAACTGAACTTTTCGTCATACGCTGTCGGCATTGCAGTGGTCACTGAGTCAAGGCGGGAACTAAAAAAGGAGTTCGAGATTGTGAAGAGTGCTACAAAGTATATGGTAAAATTATGGTGTTAAATATTTATGAGACGGAGACAAACATGCGAACTTTGAGTGAGAATAACAAAATATTGAGTATCCAGGACGGACAATGATCGAGTGCATGGATACTCCAAAGCACAGGGTGGGAAGATGTAATAAGCAATGCAGTGGTGAGCAAGGTTCTGTGGTTCGTCCTAACATGCAGCTAACAGAATGTATTCTTAATGTAGAGGACTTTATAAGATCGCTTCAGTAAATAGAGTCATGTATCGTATGAACCCTGGGATGGAAAAGAGGTTGGGCTAGAAAAGAGATGGAATGATTGGAGATGCTGCAGAAATAGGGGACATTTAGCTGCAGGCGTGGCAAAACGAGCGGCTGTAAAAGTATGTTGATGGTTTCACGTGAGGTTTTGATGTTCTCGTTACGATCATTAATTAGCATTAAGAAGCAGATTAGAGATTTGCTGCCACCAAAGATCGAAATTAAAAATGAGCTATTTTTTATCTTCAGTTGATGTAAGCTCGCAAACGTTGGCCTTTTCATCCACACTATAAATATGAATCAACCAGTCACGGCCTAGAGCAGTATTGACCGTGTTTCAAGGTAACGTGGATCGTTGTGGTTCGTGGAAGCAAAGAGGATGGTATCAATCATTAAAACGCAGTCTAAGAATTTACTGGTAGACAATGAAGCGAATACGGAGGAGGGGTGGAGCACGCGCCGAGCGGTCGACACACAACCATCAGAAATTAATTACATCACTGGGAGGCAAGACAGCAACTCCTGCATACTGGCCCCATTAGCATCAGGCTCCACTTTTACTTATGGCAGACCTCAATGCATCACATGGCTGGTGACGTTGAATAATCCCTGAACGGTCGCTCAGACCTCATGACCTAAACAGTGACCACTTTGGTGTTTGCCCATTGCTCAATTTAATTCAAAATGCTGGGAGGTAAAGTAGTTCGCTTTGAACTTATTTGATAACACCTGATAATATTACAATCGCTTGTGGGAAAGCGTCGTCCAGCGATCGCAAGGCTTATTTTTTATGCCCCATCTCATTAAGCCCAGGCCTCAACATTAGGCGCTCGCTCATAAACAAATACCATGAATACTTTTTCCAGCGTCGATCAGATGCACCCTAAATGATCTTCCCGTATCTGTTTTTGTAACAAAATAAATTGATTCATTCCCTCTCCTTCCTAGTGTAAAATAGTATCAAAAATTGCTCCTCATCAAGCGTCGCCGAAACTTCTGGCAAACTTTGCAGCGACAACTGAACGATTTGAACTTAACGCTCGTTCATCTTCCGGAGTTTCTCTCGTACGAGGTACTCGTTCCCTCGGTTGGCTGCTCTACAAATATGGTGTGGATGTGCAACTTCGGATGAAATTATGAATTGCTCTCTAAGATATTCTTGTCTTTGTTTCATTGCGACCTCGATGTTGAATGAGGTGATCTGGGAACCGGTTCAACGCGCTCCCAGACAGGTGCCCTACTTTCCAGGGAACAAAGTGAATGGTTACATCGTCGTGTCTCCGGATCATCGCCTTTTCACTCCAGTTCGTCTCGAAGCTGAATTGATGCGAGGCTGTCGCCTGGCACCCCGAGGCCTTGGTACCAGGCTGTAGCACAAGGGTAACTCCGCATTATTATTTACATTACCGTTATTTCACACACTTCGTAAGTTACCTTCCAACACTCAATATTTAAATGTCCTAAGGCCGTTACGTTATTTCGTAAGTATCGACTTTCTCAATGGAATAGCCATAAACTCTCACTACTGTAAGCCCTCGCTGTTTACTCTTAGCCCTGTTAGCTGCTGCGTATGTTGCTTCATGGTACTTCTACGACCTGCCTGTGCCTCATTGCTCCGTGCGCTGTGTCTCTAACTGCTCAAGGCTGCGACTGTTGTGTCAGCTCAGCCATCACTGTGCCAACGTTACATCACCACTATTTAACTAAAAAATGGAGTGGAATGATATTTCAATTGGAATTAATACGTTAAATTAAGTATTCAATCTACACCTAAAATTCCCAAACATCTGCTCAAATATTTTGACAATGAATTAAAATATGTTATCCGTAGGTGCACCACGGGAAATTTTACACGCTAGCAATCAAATTAGAAACATCCCTTTTGTTACCAAGACCATCCGGCAGTCATTTCATCAAATCAACGTGGAGCGGATATGCCAATCTGAGAACGTACCGACGCTTTATGAATTCATCACGATTCTTCTTTCGTCAAACAAAATTTAAATTCAACTTTATCTTCTAAATAAGATATGAGGAAGCTATTCTACAGGGTTGGGAAAAAGCATCCGGTCTGAATAATTGGTTGTGTATCTATAACAGGATAATGCAAGAAAAACGAAAATAATACTCCCGTTAAATTTTAATTACCATTAAAATCAAGAAACGAAGTTAATTTTTAAATGTGCATTTATTTTGCTTTCATGAACCTCCAAAATTTTCTTCTGAAACTTTCATCAGAGACAAACAGTTTCTCTTGCGGTACTTTGACTATGTCATCTTTAGGGACAACTTCAAATCGTCAACCACGGCGTGAGATAATGCAGAGACTTCAGTCGCTAACATTGACCAAACACTGAATTCCTGGAGGTTCATATCATGCGAAAATAAGGCCACATATCTTCTCTGCATAAATAGGGAAACGATATTGACACCACACTTGAGTACTATTGCAAATTGGTGGGGGAACACCATCATGTTGGAAGTGAAATATTATTTATTTGAAATGATATTTCACTTTCTAACATTTTTTTTCTTTCTTTCTTTGTTTTCTTTTTAACTTTCTTTGAAATGAAATGTAACTTTAAAATATCGCTTGGCAAGCTGAAGTCCAGACGTATTCAGAATATGAAATTGAATTCACTTTGCTCTTTGTTTGATGAAAATCATAGGTGACTTCCAAGTTTTGGAGACCAACTCAAAAACCGTCACAGACGAGGGTTTATGTCGGAGATAGACTGTTCGGAGATATCCGCAACCTGATGTGCAGCACTCGGTCATTTTGAGGATTGAACTTCGGTTCCACGGTTAACATCATTTCATCTGTAAAGACAGTCTCTTACCATTGCAAGCCATCCATCAGGTTGTTCAGAAACAGCTGCGCTCTTTGAGCTCTTTTCTTTTTCTGGATCTTCGTCATAAGCTGGTGCATTTTCAGCATCATGGGCGAAAGTAAAAAGTCAGTTTTCACGATAGTTCTCATTGATTATGTAGAAGCACATCTCTCTGACCATTTTCATCACGGATCGTTTTGAATGTATTCGAACCCTTTCTCCGGTAGCTTTGATGCCCCTTTTTGAACGAGCTATACGTCGACGCCCGCTTCTGAGGCCATCCTTAGCTTTGTCAATTTCCTCACATATGGTCACGGTGTCATAAACTGTAGATTTAGCCATCGTAGCACCCTAATGATTGTTGAACTTGATGCTCTCGCGCGTAGAAGGTCAATAAAAGCTTGTCATTTACTTTCTTTCAGAGAATTTAGAAAAGGCTTAACTACAAATTATGGTGAAAGTAACATACTAAACACTAATAAGTAATTAAGTGTAATTTTTTGGTAAAGACAAATATCAAAAGATTCTATTGGAAATTGAAAGAACCCGGGTCTGGAGGGTTTTTTCCTATCCTGTATTTATGTGATTATATATGTTGATTTGAGTTAAAACATTTGAAAATTGACACTGAAAACAGAGGCAGATTGGACATCGAGTCAACTAGGAGCTGGGTCCTACACACGCAAAGAGTTAAAAAATACATACTCTCAGTTTATTTTATTATCACATTAGCAGAGATGAGAACCAAAGATAACATGATGGTCTAAATGTTAATAAGCCACAAGCAAATTTGTTTGTAACGGAAGCGCTGAGTTCCGGGGACGCTGCCACGATCTGACGCTGAAAATCCTGGCGCCTGTTCCCAAACGGACTTCAAATATATCAACCTTTAGAAAGCCTTCTTTGAATATTTCACTGAAGGCTTATGGTGAAAGTGAAATGTAATACTATACATGGAAGCTATTATCAATTTATTGACTATCTGGTCACCTACAATGAGTTAGTAAGATCATTTGAGCAATTCATTAACTGTACACAAGTAATATGTAATGTTTTTAACAGGTGCCTCTTAGGTCAGCTTCTCATCCCCATTTGTGGCACCGACCGTGACCACGGGATCAGAAGTAAAATAAGTAACTTCGTAGATGACACGAAACTATTATTCAGGGAGTTCCCCAAAAGAGGCGATTTCAGTCCAAACAAACCTTAGCCATTTCCGCGCTGAAGCGATACCTGGCTGATGGACTTCCATGTCGCATTTAAAGTTGACGTCAGTCGGTACTTTATACGATCAATTATTGGTTCTTCTACTGAGGCACTAATTCATTATCAAGATTTTGACATAACATTCGGCAAAGGCCTCCAGCATGAGAAGCTGGTACAAAAACGTTTAAAAACTGTGAGGAGAATTATATTTTTAATAGCCAAAAGCTTCACTCTTAGTCAGTGTACACATCACCGCACTGTAAGACACTGGTCGGACTTTGCTTAAAATTAGCATTGGTACTCGAATAACATTAATATTGTATATATTTAAAAGTAATATAAATTATAACAAAAATAATGAGCTTGAAATAATTTCGAATCACCTGAGCGTATATTTATTGATGACATGATCATTTCGTTTGGTGTGATATTGACATGTGATAACTTACTTCAACAAATGGTGCAAGCATGCAATTGTGTTTTTTGTCAGTGAAGCTGATTACATTACAATCATCGAACCCTTACTTCGAATTGAAAATTGATTCTATACCATAAATGTAGAACTGCAATGGGAATGGAAGAAAAAATCTTTATTTGTCTTCGAATGAAATTCATTGTGTCGTTTCCAAAATTATAACTAACATCTGAAAGCAATCACGAGTAAAATTCTATGAAGCTATGTAATAAACATTCTTCAAATTTCCAGTTAGCCTGAAAGTTCAGAGCCACCTTACAATTCACCCTTCGTGAAATTCGTAGTGTACGAGTTTACGAGGCGTGTCCGTAAAATACATTCCACGGGCTGCCGCTGGCGCTAGGATCGTTTCTATGCGCGGCCAGGCAACAGAGGCAGGTTGTTTGGTTCCCCCACTCCAATCCCTCACCTAGCCAGCGTCGCTGCGACGTTTCGTCTTGGCTCAGCAGCCGTCAGCGATGGAGCTTCCTCTTGCGTCTCCCGCCAGCTGCGAGTTGCGTTTCGTTTCTTGGCTGCTAATAAGAAATCGGCGAAGGAAATGCACGAAGAACTTTGTCAAGTGTATGGAGAAGAGTATATGAGCTCCGGTATGATGCGCACATGGGTCAGGGACTTTAAAAATAGCCGAACAGACGTCCACGACGAAGCCCGTGCAAGGCAGCCATCGGTTTCCGACGAAAAAGTTGCCAAAGTCGAAGCAGCGATGCTTGAAGATCGACGGATCACAGTTCGGGAGCTGTGCGATAAGATTGTAAGGTAGCTCTAAATACGATGTTTTGGAGTTTGTCACTGACCTTGTATCGAATTTATGAAATTATACCGTCTGTTTAAGTACAGCGAATGGCCTAAGGATTCCTACACTTTAATTTGCCCAATTTCTCGATACAGTTAATTTTAATCTAGTTTTAAAGCTTATCTGATCTAAATATAGATATATTTTGATTTCCATTCATTTTGACTTTGAGTGACATTCTACAACGCGCACAGATCGGTGTTCGTCTTCTTAAATTTGACCATTCCTTTGAAATTTTCGAAGGGCATCAGCTCACACTCATAACTGCCAAACAAAAAGAAGTCTTCTTCCCGCTCATTTCTTATAAATTCACAAAGAAAACGACTGTCTGGTTATTTCAACGGCGCTAACATGTTTAACTTTTGTAGCATGCCTACAAGTGGTCATTATAGCATTGTAAATGTGCTACTGAGGAAATAAATCCACTTGCTTCAACAAGGTGACAAGATATGTCTCCTACAACGTTTCGTGCAACCTACGACTGGGTTAGTACAACGCGCTGACTTAGTTGTGTTGTAAGCATTCTTAACTATTTTTTACTTCTGAACGCAAAGATTCAGTGTGCCTGGAGTGCAATTGTTGAACGCTCGCAGTAAGAAGTGTAGTTGCGTGTAGTTGCTTGTTCGCTCTCTTGGTCCAGAAATGGCCTCGATGGCCTCGACGGGCGATCATTCCGGATGAGGAAGGAAGTTCGGCCAAAAAACGCAATCATCGCTGCTCATCACTCACGTTCCCGATGTTTTCCGAAAATGATTCAATATGACTCTCTAAGAAATGCATGTTAATGCTCATGTTGCAACCAAACATCTGGAAACTTGGCAATAAAGATTACACTATCTCTTTATATTCCTTTGACATCCTGTTTCCACGAAAATTCCTGACGACAGAAATGAATGTTTCCCAGCCATTTTGTTTAACATTAGTCATAGATTGAGTGAAAGCTTTTTCTTTAATCAGCTTCCTAATTTTCGGGCTGTCTAAAATACCTGCTTTGAGTTTGTCTGTCGCTACACCTGAGAACGCGTCACACAAACACTTGAAACAGTCACTGTCAGTATTGAGCGCCTTGAGAAACTGTTTCTAAGGCCTAGTATTTCTTACAAATAATCAAAGTAGTTTTTTGTAGCCACTGCTGTCATAACAAAATAATAACCATTTTTAGATCAACCCAAATGATCCATTTGTATTCTTGACGTAAGAGTAGCTCCAATACTGTTTTGGTGTATTAATATTTGTCTTTCAGGTGTACTGAGTGTCCTATGGCTACTCCGCTATAGATGTTGCATTTTACATTTTCCTTTAGTCCAATGACGCAAGTTTTCTTCGCAGAAATGACCTACCTTATGAGGTGCCCAAGGCTTATCTTGATTTCCAATCTTCACTTGAAAGTGAGAGGAGTAAGCTCGCTTCTCAAATTCACTAATGTTCCTTCTACGCTTTGGATCTGTGAATGTGCCACATATGTAGCAGAACGCAACCAGATGCGTCCTATATTTCATTTCACTTGATTGAGAAGCCTGTATTGTTTTAACAGCTCTCTGATATATGTTAAAAACACTACTTATAGCGATAGGATTTTATTTACCAGCACTGTACTATTAAATTCAATCAAAATTTAGATTGAAATGAAAACTTGGTCGCGTAGCATGAAAAATACCTGATCTTCACTAATGAATGACATTTTCAGAATCACATTAGTTTTTAAAAATTTCTCCACTTTCTTAAATCACATTTTAATTCATCGGAAATGTTAAAAATAACAACTCTAGAGTAGAAATATGAGTAAGCTAAATAAAAAACGACGTTTCATCCTTCTACTGCGGTCATTATCAAGGTATATCTGTAAAAACAAATGTCAGGGCTTAATAAAACGGAGAGGACAAAGTCATTAAACATCTGTCAGTTAGGCTAAATACTTGTAAACTAAACTCTTAGTAGTTCATGATAAAGTTTAGGTAGCTAGTTGTGTGAACAGAGCAGACGGAAAGAGGGAAGTGCACTGATAGAAGCTTGGCGTGAGACTGGTGGCGTGAGTTCTTGACGATGCCTTAAAAGTAACCTCTCACACTCGGTTTGCTCTTCCTATGTGAATAAGTTCAGGTGGTTAGAGAATTCGTTGGACATTACATTGATTATCGGTGCACATTTTCTGATTGCTAATTCTTCCCCAATATTCATTGATACAGTGTCGGAGTAACTTTGCATTATGCTGAAAGCTGGAAGGAATGCTTCAAAGTTGGGTGGTTCTTTTCGGTGATCATCTCTGAAGTGTTTGAAGATGCTGCTAGATGAATAACGATATCGTTTTGCTCTTCCCTCCAGCGTGCAAATGGTGTGTTCTGAGTAGGAAGGCTGACAGCTTTCCTATGGACAGGTAAACTTGTAGACTAAACCCGAGAGAAGAGCAAAACAGCATCGTTACTCATCCAGCAGCAACTTCAAACACTTCAGAGATGATCACCAAAAAGAACCACCCAACTTTGATGCATTAATTACAGCTTTCAGCATAATGCACACTCACTCCTACACAGTACCCATGAAAATTACGGAAGCCGTACAAATCAGACAACATTCGCCGATAATAAATGTGAAGTACTACGAATTCTCCAGCTACCTAAACTTATTCACATAGAATAACCATGCCGGGTGCAAGAGGTTACTAAGGCATCGTCAAGAGCTCCCGCCACCAGCCTCACGCCAAGCTTGATTAGAGCACTTCCCTCGTCAGCCTCCGTTTACCCAACTAGCTACCTAAACTTAATCTTGAGCTATAGATTTTAGTTTTGAAGTCTTTTTGCCTATCTGATAGATGTTCAATGACTTTCTACTTCCGGTTTTATTGATCTTTTTCAATTGTTTTTACAGAAATACCCTGATGATGACCGCAGTAGAAGGTCGAGACGTCGTTTTTTATTCAGCTCGCTCGTGTTGTTACTGAAGAGTTGTTCTTTTTAAAATTCCGATGAACTAAAATGTGATCTTTTAAAAGTGGAGCATTTTTAGGAACAAATGTAAAATTAAACGCCGATATAAAATTGCTGATTTTCGCAATGAGTGGTCAGAAATCCACTAGAATCAAGTGTCAGAACTCATGCAACCCAAAGTGGGATCCCCGGTGTAATGAATCAATTTTGTGTAATGTTTATATTCTTGTAATCCTCGAGCGCTGTTGTTAAAATTGCAATGATTAATGAATGCAGAATAAATGTTAGATTTATCTCATTGAACGCTGAATTGAAATAATGAAGGTCATGATTTCTCCACTTGAATGGATTCTTTTATCTCTAAAATATAATTACAAGTTGTTTTTCACACGCACTTTCGCATGTTGTCATTCAAATTTATAGCATTGCTTCCGTAACATGAGGAGTTCCCACTGTAAGTTGATGCTCGTTCATGTTCCAGTGGTAAGGACGCGGCCTTTCCCGGTGACTGACGAAGGCGATGCACCCGCTTGTTTGCCTGCCCAGCCTCTCCCAGAGTTGTGGGTGCAGCTTACGTCAACGTTCGACTGTGAGGCTGTGGCTCACACCGTCCAGACCCTCGCTCCTGCTGGCGGCAGGTCAGCCCATCGCGCGGCTCATTTCTGAGCTGCTATTTGACAGGCCAACTATTGGAGAAACTTGGGATGCTTCCCCGTTCACAGAATTCCTTCACCCTATGACTTAAGTTTGTCATGAACTTCCGAGCTAAACGCCATGTTGCAGCTAATCCATTGTAGCCTCGCTTACATTTCCTTCTAGGATGAAACACACGCTTTATCTGCCTTTCTTTACGTGAAGAGCGGGCATTTTGTAAGTTTTTAGTACTGAAACATATCAATAGATCAGAACAATGCTACGGAAATTGGGAAATTTGAGGAATTATAGGAAATTTAACTTTGTTTGTTTATTGTATTGTCCCTTTGTCTTTCTTTATTTTAGCGCTAACTGTAAACATTATACTTATTCAGTTGTCTCGTCCAATTTTTGTTATCGTGTTATTATAACTACGTTCGTAGTAGACATTACAGTAGTTTGAATTTTCTTCTAACTCAATACTTGCAATAGTTAATGACACTGAAAAGAACAGAAAAGGGGTTAATTAAGAAAAATAAGGATGATTTGAATAACCTGGAATAATTGAAGTTGCGTAGCATTGCCGAGCAAAGAGTGAACGAGCAGCTTCTGGTTAGTAGCTTGGTTGTACGTAATGAATAAAGTTTCCGATTTGTAAGTGAAGATCCTGTATAATGTGGAGTTAAATTTACGTACGATTTCGAATTTAGAGAAAAATTCCCGCCCCACCACGGCCCAAAATTCTAATCATTTGACGTGCGCTGCGCTGCTCAAGTGAATGAAGTATCTGTGCGCAAACTGGTTTGTTGTCAATTGTGATATTAGGTTAGTTAAGTATTTCTTCCCCATGATGTGTAGCCAGGATACCAATCTCAATAGTGAGAATTGATTAACTATTTTCCTTCTTCAACGGCCAAAATATAACGTGCGTATAATTCTTTTCGTATTAAAATAGGTGTCAAACAAATATGTCAGGTTTCAATAGTATAATTTCAGAATATATTAGGCTATGGATTCCATATAGCGTACCTGAGGAATGATATGTTAATGTACTATCTTAGAGATAGGACATAACTGCAGTGCTGCGTACCAATATGTACCACTTAATGAGAAATTAAACAACATAACGCCCTCGTAAACTTTTTTGATACGTCCTGCTTCAGAAAGAATTCACCAGAATAAGACAGTTTCGTGCGTATTTGAATTTTTGGAAACATAAATGAGTGAAAACTTCATGTTAAATTTGAAACAGAGGTGCACATCCTAGAGACCCATCGCCACGCTTCAGGTACAGAAGCAGGTGCGACCGACGTGTGATTGGCATATGGAGAAACGTTTAACCCTTTCGGTACTAACGGCTACTCCAGTGCCAAGATGGCTAGTGCTTCCAGTTTAGGCCATCTAAGCTAATTGTAAAGTAATTTAACTAGTGAGGGAATATTTTGGCGTAAATAACAAAATTAGGGAAATTACAAACAATCATTAAACAAGGTTTTAAACAATTCTAGAAGCCTGCACGCGTTAATTACCATAGGTTACCATAAGACCCTGTAATTACCATAGGACCCTGTAGCATAGGCACGCGTAAGTTCATGCTACAGGGCCCGTGCAACACATTCAATACCCTTTCCATTTAACTAGAGCAAACTTTTTCTGAACTTTGTTTATTTTTGGTAAATTCCGGCAAAACTTATAAATAATTTCTACGTAACTACAAAAACTTTATCATCAACATCAAAAATTTCTGTCGCCAAGCATAGAGCTTCAAAGATTAAAAAATTTTAAAATTAAAATAAAGAAGTAGGCACTTGCTTAAGCTAAAAGCACTCACACTAGGTCAATTTCACTGAAAATTCAGGGTAAGGACAACTTTTTTCCCTGGAAGTTTTTACCCAAACCATTTGAATTATCGTACCGAAAGGGTTAAGAGACAATCGACGTTGTGTGTTACCATAAAATATTAGGTTGATCGAAGATTCTGTTGCACAAAAGTTTATGCAAGCGCACGTGGACATCTTACGTGCTAGTCGTTCAAACTTAATTGTTACTCTCTTTCTTTCCGAACCATGAATATTTTTTGGCTAAAAGGAGTGGTGTACCAGGAAAACTTTAGAGAGATTTTTTGCGTGATATTTTATCATTAACTAGGGAACAAACTCAATATAAAGAAAAATCTGATACATGTGTTCTGTGGACGTTTGGTGAGCATTTGATTTTGATGACCAGCAAATTTAGTGACAAAATCATACGATGTTCTACCTTTTTCAGACGCTAAGACATTTGAATGCAGCCCAACGTAGTTAGCAAAAGAGTAATGTTGCGACAACGATTTTGTGAGGATTCACTCAGTGACTCACCTGAGGCCGATTCAGAGCAGTGCATTGCTTCAGTACTTCTGATTGCTATATGTTCATGGGTGCTACATAAAACATTTCATGGATGCTACGTACTAAGTGCAGTAAACATTATGCTCACGCTGCGCAGCAGCGGTTCGTGTCTGATCAGTGGAGTTGAATGACGGGATGACTGCAGCGACACGCACAGTCGCGTTGTGAGGGAAGTACTGCAGACGCGGATAACACGTCTGTATCTCTGCAATATTTTGATTACTACGCAGAATTGCTGTAGTACTGAGCCAAGTTTTATTAGGAAGTGTCAATCCCGTTGAAGTGTAGCCATCAATTTAAAGAATATTTTTTTGAATTTTCAAAACATGAAGTAATTTTTTACTGTACACATTTTGTACCTCAAAGTGATACCACTCAATGTGATACCATGATTACTTCCTGTTTTCGTGGAATTATTAAATTTCACATATAAAACTACTTAGATGCATGAAAAGATTTTACCTCGAGCATAAAACTTCAAAACCTTGACACGTGACTGCTATAGCCTCATGAGGTCTGAAATGACCATCCCAGAAACCTGTTGCCCCTGACGTACTTACACACACGGTGCGTATAGCTTTTTATGGTCTACCTTGACCGTGAGCTGCCACAGCCCGCACCTGAACTTGCAAGTGCGGCTGACGGCAGTCGGGGCCTTTATCACGGCCTGTAGTTCCCTCTCACACACACACACACAATGTCAGAGCTGCCTTGAGTTTGTACTCACTCACTCATTCCTGGGAGGTCATCCGTCTCATGCCTTGCAGGTACCAAAGACTGACGCTGAGCTGGTTATTTGGGTCGAGGCCGGACGACGCGAAGTTGAAGAGGCTGGTGTCCGATCTGCGAAAAAAGCGCATCAGAACCACAGGAGAAGGACGCACGCGCTTGGAAAGAATGGAGAGGGAGTGGTCAGTATATATAGTAGACATAGATACGCTCTCAGGCACTCATTTGTCCCGAGCCATGTACACCTTGTTGTTCAGTTACGGTCTGGCATCTGGAAATCTTCCAAAAGCTCATCAGAATTAGCATCCATAAGTGACTTGGAATAACCTCTCAAAACTGATGCAAAAATGTGCTCATTGCATGAGGAAGCAACGTCAAGAATGAATTTCTTTCTTGCCTGTTTGGCAACAAAACTCTAGTACATGAATTTTGACTGTTATAACCATTCTCCACGCCTAAGTAAACGACGTTGGCAGTCTTTCTTATTGAGGTGTGGGGGCATCATAGGTATTTATAATTATTTACTACTAGTACACCCCCTTTTTTGAGAAGGGAGGGGGGGGAGCAATGCTCTGCTACTGGCGCTAGTGTAAGGTTTTTGGTCAACGCGATCCTTCAAAAATGACGGGAATCGATTATTTCCTACAACAATATTTCAGATGTGGATTACAATTAAACAAATACATCCAACCCAACATAATCCGCGGTTAAAATATTTTTTTATCTTGTGCACTGCTGAAACTCCAAACAGCATCACACAGCGACAGACCAGCTGAGCGTCAACATGGCTTTGTATAGAATATCAACCACCGCTGATATTCCATACAATCTAATCTAACCTACCAATACACGTGATATTCTATACAACCTAATCTAACCTACCAATACACGTGATATTCTATACAACCTAATCTAACCTACCAATACGCATGATATTCTATACAACCTAACCTAACCTACAAATATACGTGATATTCTATACAACCAAATCTAACCTACCAATACACGTGATATTCTATACAACCTATTCTAACCTACCAATACACGTGGTGTTCTATACAACCTAATCTAACCTACCAATACACGTGATATTCTATACAACCTAATCTAACCTACCAATACACGTGATATTCTATACAACCTAATCTAACCTACCAATACACGTGATATTCTATACAACCTAATCTAACCTACCAATACACGCGATATTCTATACAACCAAATCTAACCTACCAATACACGTGATATTCAATACAACCTAATCTAACCTACCAATACACATGATATTCTATACAACCTAATCTGACCTACCAATACACGTGATATTCTATACAGCTAAATCTAACCTACCAATACACGTGATATTCTATGCAACCCAACCTAACCTACCAATACACGTGATATTCTATACAACCTAATCTAACCTACCAATACACGTGATATTCTATACAACCAAATCTAACCTACCAATACACTTGATATTCTATATAACCTAATCTAACCTACCATTACACGTGAAATTCTATACAACCAAATCTAACCTACCAATAAACATGATATTCTATACAACCTAATCTAACCCACCAATACACGTGATATTCTACACAACATAATCTAACCTACCAATACACGTGATATTCTATACAACCTAATCTAACCTACCATTACACGTGATATTCTATACAACCTAATCTAACCTACCAATACACGTGATATTCTATACAACCTAATCTCGCCTACCAATACACGTGATATTCTATACAACCTAATCTAACCTACCAATACATGTGATATTCTAAACAACCTAATCTAACATACCAATACACGTGATATTCTATTCAACCTAATCTAACCTACCAATACAAGTGATATTCTATACAATCTAATATAACCTACCAATGCACGTGATATTCTATACAACCTAATCTAACCTACCAATACCCGTGATATTCTATACAACCTAATCTAGCCTACCAATACACGTGATATTCTATACAACCTATTCTAACCTACCAATACACGTGATATTCTATACAACCTAATCTAGCCTACCAATACACGTGATATTCTATACAACCTAATCTAACCTACCAATACCCGTGATATTCTATACAACCTAATCTAGCCTACCAATACACGTGATATTCTATACAACCTATTCTAACCTACCAATACACGTGATATTCTATACAACCTAATCTAGCCTACCAATACACGTGATTTTCTATACAACCTAATATAACCTACCAATACACGTGACATTCCGACTCCCAATCTGCTGGGTTAAGGCACCGAAAATTGTGGAGTTGATGAAACTTGTATCACAAATACGCTCATCTCACACTGCAGGCTGGGGGGTGTGGCACACGGTAGGACGGACCTATTATTATACTGTTATAGTTCTACAGTGGACGGCCCATCAAAAATGACAGGATTCAACATCTTTCGTGAACAAATCTTGCAGATGTGGATGACCAACAAATATATCCATCCTAACAGTACTCGTGAATAAACATGTTCTTGTATTTGTACACTGATTGGAAAAAGTGGACACCAAATATATATATACAACATCATTTAAATAAATATATAAATAAACACACAAGGGTATTATTAGTTTAGATATGTTAATCTTCTATCTACAACTAAGAATGACTGTCGAGTGTTTAGATATTTATATGTTTCGTGTAATGCTCATAAGAATAGACAGGAAGAAATTAGCACTGGCGGTCTTCGTTTCAGTTTGGAGGTAAATTACTACACTCATTTTTGCTGTACAAGTGCACTATAGTAAGTCACTTCATAAGATTGGAGAGATCCAGAGGCTTATATACTCATCCGTATCGTGGATACCGAGTTAGGCGGAGTATTGTATATTACAATATACTGCGTTACAATATACTGTATGGCTTATTACAATATACTGTGTCACAATATACTGTATTGCACATTGTAATATTTGTACATACACAAGCTCGCAGTTGCTTTCAGTAATGCTGAATATCTGTCCCTAGGATATGACACGACTGGCTATAGGTACTTCTATTGCGGCTCAGAATTACTGTACTTCGAGTGTTTATTGTTATCATTACGAGAAAAATAAGTTGCTTCTGAAACAAGATCGTGCATGCAAACTCCACTGGAACGAAAATTTGTTCAAGAAAGGTATTGAATCCCGTCATTTTTGACGGCTTGTATTACAACCTACGACTTTCCTTGATTAGTATCACTTTGAGGTACTTAATGGGTACAGTAAAACATTAACTCATGTTTTGAAAACTCAAAAAAAATTCTTTAAATTGATAGCTACTCTTCAACGGGATTGCAAAAGAGTACACCAGCAAATGTATACTACAGGAAGCTTACAACCAGCTTTACCTCCTGTGAGTGTTGAGCACGGCTTTCCTTTCCAGAATTCAACTGATGTACTACATAAGTTCCAGGGAGGCGCGAGTCTCCGCAGTAAAGCTTGATGTTTTCCAGCGATGTAACTTTCACTGATGAATAAGTTTTAGGGATAATACTAAAATGTTGGTATCATAGATACCGAATTCCTCAGTGTAACATTAAAAATTGGCTCTCTTCTATTTCTTTTTTCAAAATCTACTGTCAAAGAATCAGTGTTAAAAGTGTCGCTAAACCTTTTTTATATCTGATAGCAACAGAGCAGGGTCAATTTTGTTAGCGGGGGCCGAATTAGGCAAAAGAGAAAAGCTCTCTCGATTACCGTAGGACGTCTAAGAAAATGAAGGGAATACACAGAACCGTGCGTGTATATTTATTATGGGAACACAGGCAGTCAGTGAAAATAGCACAGGGGAGAACTACGGGATCAAGACGGGTAGTTGAGACAAATAGAAAAGGGTCTAAGGAAACAATGGGATCACAGAGCGTAGGAGAGCCCCAGAAATGGAGTGTGGGCAGGAACACATGTGGCACATCAGCTGCAAGCCAAGTACACCCACGGTCAAATGAATAAGACATACTTCTCCCTGAAGGCCAAAAGACACGAGCACTAATTAACGAGACCAACAATGGACTCACAAGGCAAGTGACACAACGCAATAAAGACGGAATGATAGCACAGAATATTGACAGGAAGTGCAATAACTTAAATAAATAATTCGGTTGAATTTCACACTGTACCGACAAGCACAGACACTGATAAACGAGTAATTGAGCATCTTCTGAACACTTTCACTTCAACGATACTACACGAACAAATTAATTAATGAAAATAAAACATATGTAGTTAATCAACTGAACAACTATGAATAGAGTTTATTCGCAGGTAAAGAATGATAAAGTTTACTAACCCACCAAGCAAGTCACGCACACAAAAACAGCATCCTAACTACAGTAAAAACGGAATTTGTCTGAGCAGATATATAATCATACACTCAAATCAGCCGCAGTTCCTACGTACCGATTTTTTTTTCAGTTTTGTAGACGGATTCCTTTTCAGTTGGCAATTAATAATTACTGGGAAAGCGAGAATACAAAAAAGAGTATAGGTAAATACACGGTCTAGAGGGCTGACGCTCCAGCGCCACACCCTCACAGGTCCATGAGTAACACCACCACATGACAGTTCAGAGCGACGTATTCACAGACAGGTTGAGGTGACACCTACACCAGCGCCACACCCTCACAGGTCCATGAGTAACACCACCACATGACAGTTCAGAGCGACGTACTCACAGACAGGTTGAGGTCACACCCACACCAGCGCCACACCCTCACAGGTCCATGAGTAACACCACCACATGACAGTTCAGAGCGACGTACTCACAGACAGGTTGAGGTCACACCCACACCAGCGCCACACCCTCCCAGGTCCATGAGTAACACCACCACATGACAGTTCAGAGCGACGTACTCACAGACAGGTTGAGGTCACACCCACACCAGCGCCACGCCCTCACAGGTCCATGAGTAACACCACCACATGACAGTTCAGAGCGACGTACTCACAGACAGGTTGAGGTCACACCCACACCAGCGCCACGCCCTCACAGGTCCATGAGTAACACCACCACATGACAGTTCAGAGCGACGTACTCACAGACAGGTTGAGGTCACACCCACACCAGCGCCACACCCTCACAGGTCCATGAGTAACACCACCACATGACAGTTCAGAGCGACGTACTCACAGACAGGTTGAGGTCACACCCACACCAGCGCCACACCCTCACAGGTCCATGAGTAACGCCACCACATGACAGTTCAGAGCGACGTACTCACAGACAGGTTGAGGTCACACCCACACCAGCGCCACACCCTCACAGGTCCATGAGTAACACCACAACATGACAGTTCAGAGCGACGTACTCACAGACAGGTTGAGGTGACACCTACATTACAGTGTACACGGTGACAGTTTACCATCAAATGTGTCAATGATGTACTTGCTTTATATTAAACGGTGTAGAATCAGTAGATTCAATGAAAAATCCATCTTTTCGTTTCTGCATTAACCTAAGCGCCACACATATTTCATTAAAACACAATTAAAGAGGGCTCGAAGCGTGGCAGTAAGAAGGTTAAGAACCACAGATGTAGACCCTCGAGAACGTAGTAAGTAAACAGGTTTGATGCGCCTCGAATTGCTGGAATAATTGTTTTTTTCGGTAATTACGTACCATTGCTCAAATTTTCGAATCAATGCACGGAAATTCTATCATTTTCTTCATTACTGCTCGTACTGTTACATGTTGATGAATTAACGATGTCGGATACACCACACTGATGAGTAAACATTTATTTGAAGTTTTCCGTCGGTCTTCAAATTCCAGACGATTTTCTCAGCCGTGTATTCCAGTTGTGCGGCTGCCATGAACTTCATGTCTTGACTACACCGACCATTTAGCTCTTGTGCCTTCAACAATGCTGTAGCCTCAAAATGTAATTTCCAACTTCGACATTCACGAGTCCAAAATATGTGTGAAAAAAAGTTCGTCAAAGACATGAGGTATCATTTTCCATGAAAATCCAATATTTTCATACCATTGTTTTTATTTCAAATCAAGTTTTGACCACTATTTCAACTCTCCACAAAATTAAAGTAACGTAACAACCCAATCATTAGTTTTGATGGTGGAATTTTAAACGAATTGACACACAATTAAAATTTTTGTAAATCACTAAACGATGCACCCTCCTTCGTAGCAATACATTACATTTTAGCGAACATATTTACAACCTACACAATTTGAACGCAAACGTTGCAACATGAAAGTGCGCTAATCTTTTTGTGAACTGGTGTGATGATTTTCCTGAATCTGAAGCCACTTGCACAGCCCATAGCTGAAGTAAATAAATTTAGCTCAACACAAATAGGCGAGCAAAGACTGCAGCAACAGTCGCATAAGTTACATTCAATACAACACCATATTTGCAGTGCACATAACATCATAAAGCGAAGAGGATATAGACATGGGCTATAATCTCGGTTGATGTTACCAACACAACGCGGCAGTCTTACGTTATGTTATCAAGTCATGACCAGCTGAGCGCTTGCTGGCTGGTAACATTTGAGATCAAATGTACTTGCTGACGTGTCCAAACGCTTAAGGATACGATAAATGAATGTTTTCTTAGCTCTGTGAAGTGAGATCCACAACGTGAGAATTCTCACATGTCTCTTTAACATCAAAGTTAAGTTTTCAATGTTTGCACATTGAAAAAAATTAAAACAGACACTGTAAACTTTTTTTTTGGAGCGAAAATTTCTAATTCTTCCCTCAATCGTGGGCCACTTTGTACTGTTATTGTACCGCGCAGAATGTCTGCATGTTCATTTGTCACGAGGGGTGTGGCCCCCTTGCTAATTTGGGTTGACAAGTTATTGTTATAATTTTTTTAGCTATGTGTAGAACTTGATTAATTTACCACAATTTTTAGATTATATTTTCATGATACAAAAACTACTTTCAAGGAATTTTACCTTGTCGAAACTATGTTTAATCAGATTATTTGGTTCACTCACCCCACCCCTCAACCCTTGTGGATGTTTTGCCCTCAATGCAGGTGGTCAGTGGTCGTGTTAGAGCGAGCCCTCGCGTCTCTGACACTAAATTATTTACATGATTAGTTTCCCATCTTTTCTCATTAACAGATGCTCAATATAAATATATTCTTTTACTTCGTTGATGTAGATCTTTATCCCCATGCCTCTGCACCTTAC
The DNA here is from genome assembly GCA_030386875.1 of Morinoia aosen. Classification (NCBI taxonomy): domain Eukaryota; kingdom Metazoa; phylum Arthropoda; class Malacostraca; order Amphipoda; family Talitridae; genus Morinoia; species Morinoia aosen. The sequence continues at coordinate 20,395,436 of CM059576.1, read as the reverse complement.
CCGTCTTTCATTTCATGAATCCTAATTATTCACATTTCTTATACCCACACTGCCACACATGGGGCACATTGCTTTATGCCACAACTTTACAGTTTATTTTTACGGCGTATTTCTATCGGGGTTACATTTCTCAACTTTCACCTTCCCACACGTGAAACTTTTATGCTTGACACTCGTTTTTTGCGCCGAACTTGCAAAGATATTTTGCACAGAACTGAAATTTTAATTATGAGACACTTCTCATGAAAATTTCTGACTATTGTGACACGAATGAAGGACTAACGAAGATACGAGTATTAGCGCCTCCTTCCCACTTCGATATATTTTTCCGACCATGTGTGGCAGGAGAGACCTCCTCCCCTCATCCCTCGTGTCTCTCTCCTCACGTGTACGGGATGTGTTGGTGCCTCGAGAGCGTGAGATCTGAAGCATGGAATGTTACCCACGGGTCTGGATGGCTAACTACAAAACAACGAACCATCCATATAGCACGTAGCACGCAACACAAACACAACGCACCACACATCGCCTCAACACGAAATACCATCACAAATGGTCATTTCTTAATATTTGTTCTCAATAATATTGCAACCTGATCCAACTTTCACATAATATTCGTAGCTCATTTTATTCAAACTTGATTGATGGTTTGAGAATATTTTCCACATAATGAAAAAATAACTTCTCGCGACAGATTTTACAGTTTCACAAGAAGTCAACTCTTAAGCTGCGTAACTTGTACTAGGCAAGGGAAGGCATGGCCAAGCAAATCTAAAAAAAAACTCATTCCATTTGATTATTTCGTTCTGGTACCTATCATTTCAAAACCCAAAATTCAATATTTGTACATTTTCAGGGGGGACTGGGTGTACCTGTACATCCTCGACTAGAGCGCACCCGGTCCGTGAAGAGAACGTAGCTATGCCTGAGACCGTCAACAGACGTGAGGTCCCAGCTGGTGTGTGGACCCTGCCGCTGTGCAGCTACATCTGGCCACACCAGGCTGCCCTTTTTCTTGTGACTCCTGTTGCCTGTACTGCTGGCTCTGGTGCTGGTCTCTGCTGCTGACTTCTGCTGCTGCTCATCTGCTCCAGGCCCATTCTGCTGAGTGAACTTATGGTCTATTTTGTGTACCTAGTTCTGTCTCTTGGTAGTGTGTGTCTCTTCCGGTCAAAAAAGCAGTCCGAATCAGCCTCAATTTGTCCTCCCTCAAACACCGTCAGTCGTGGACGAGTCAGCTTCGATATAACCTTTCTGATTAAAGGATTGAAAAATCATGCAATGGTCTTTACTTGTGTCGTATTTCGACTGAGGACAATTGTGAGAGCTACCCAGGTTTGGATTCTGGTATGTTGAGAACATCGCTGAAGAACTGGAATGAGTTTACCATGAACGCTTCATGTCATGAGTGCGGGTGTGAGTAGGCATACATATATAATATAAATGAAGCTTCCTTTTTGAAGGACCGTATAATGGAAAACATTATAAAATTATATCATACCACCATTGCGCACAGCTTGTAATTCCTCAACTATGAAGAAGTTACGCACCGCTTCCCAACCGTAAGCGCAATCGCCACTGGACGACTGTGCAGGGGTCTCAAGCGCGGGGTTCAGCCCACGCTCACATTTGACAGGAACTCAGCTCACAATATAGCCTCTGTAGTATTGAGCAGGGAAATTGTGCTAATGATTACAAGTCTGCTTCTAAGTTTTTGAACAGAAGAAATAAGTATCGGTAGCCTATATCAAATATTTGACAGAATTACTGAACGAAAATCATTTGCTCATTTTGCTTAATCGTAATAAATAGAAGTTACTGCAATGTCCTAATTAGTGCAAGTAATTAGAATGATTCTGCCTTATTATGGCCTAATTATTGTAAGTAACTAGAATGATTCTGCCTTATTATGGCCTAATTATTGCAAGTAACTAGAATGATTCTACCTTATTATGGCCTAATTATTGTGAGAAACTAGAATGATTCTGCTTTATTATGGCCTAACTATTGTAAGTAACTAAAATGATTCTGCCTTTTTATGGCCTAATTATTGAGAGTAACTAGAATGATTCTGCTCTATTATGGCCTAATTATTGCAAATCACTAGAATGATTCTGCCTTATTATGGCCTAATTATTGCAAGTGACTAGAATGATTCTGCTTTGTTATAGCTTAATTATTGTAAGTAACTAGAATGATTGTGATTTTTATGGCCTAATTATTGTAAGTAACTAGAATGATTCTGCTTTATTATGGCCTAATTAGTGCAAGTCACTAGAATGATTCTACCTTAGATAATTATTGTAAGTAACTAGATTGATTCTGCTTTATTATAGCCTAATAATTTTAAGTAACTAGAATGACTCTGCTTAATTATGGTATAATTATTGTAAATAGCTAGAATGATTCTGAAGAATGGTCCATATTATATAAGTGAGGTTACAAATTCTAGCGAGTAAGCTGCCAAAAATGCAAAGTTGTGCTCTCATTCTGAACCAAATGTCTGAACTTGGGTTCCAAAGTGTGAGGTCGACGTTAGCGTGCTTCGGTGGTTTCCCTCACTCCTCCCCATGGTTTTTATAAAACCGCATTTCATTGAGCGAGAGTCCAAATCATAAAATCTCCCAATTCTCTTGCTCCAACCATCTCCTAACACCACTGAAATCATGTCATCAAATGCTGCTTCTGGAGATGAAATTTGAGGGGACGTTTCGTGCGCGCACATAAATAAAAAGTTGACGCGCGCCAACATTTCGCACGACTGCATAATGTGCAGCTACTGCCTAGCTGCCGAGTTTACCAGCTCTGAAATTAAAGCATTTCTCCTCTGCTTTTATTGTACGAGAATGGATGTACAGTCTTTACTGAAAATCTTCTTGTCTTCACTAGCGCTCGTAATGGAGGATGGGCGGTGTGACTGGAGCATAGAATTAATACAATCGAACTATTCTTATTTGCGTCTATGTTTCTCCTGTCGCAGTCGTAACGCAACTCAAACAATATATTTGCCTTGGGAAATTTTGGATTGAAACTTTTGAAATTTCTACAGGTTGACACCGAAAAAGGGAAACTTTTCAACAACTCATTGATACCAAGAATAATGGTTGAAATTATTTTATTCATAGTAATTGGAATAATAAAATATGTCATGTAAGAAAAGTGATAGAACTGTTATTTTATTCAAATTGTGCCCGGTAAATGGCGTCTTTGTAGGAATGCATTTTCGGAATCTGCTGCTGAGATTTATCATCGACCGTTACAGCATCTAAGCTGGGAAACTTCTAATTTCATCGTGAATTCTCACTTTTAAGTCATCCAGAGATCTTGGTCAAGTTGTGTACACTTTACTCTTGTAATAGCTCCATAAGAAAAAAATAACAAAGGACACATCATGCGACCTAGGGGGCCAGGGAACTTTACCGAAACTTTAGACCACACGGTTATTGGACAATTCTCACTCAGCCACCAATGATTCCGTGCAGTGTGCGTTGTCACTTCCTTTGTTGAAACCAAGTTTTTTGAGTGTGTGGAAAATTCTTTAATCCAGATGCAACGCACGATTATAACATCTCCATTTAACGATTCGCAGTGACAGTGACTGAGATCCCCTGTGCATTTGGAAAAAATAAGGTCCGATGATCCCTGGCAATGAAGTAGTCCACCTTACTGTCACCTTACGACATCAATGTTCTGTGGAGTACGAGCACATCTTGGTCGTCCTATTGGGTTCTTCTTTAGGGCGGATCCTGTCTCTCCAAAGTTATTAATAGAACATTTTATTGCGTGTTTAGATAGAAGAGCACCATGACGTCCCATGTTGTGACAACGTCGGAACTCCCTCTGTGCAGGTGTCAAACTTTCACCATTTTTATAAACATTTTATGGCTAACTCACACTGTTGCATGGTCTCGCAGTGCTGCCACTGTCTCATGTCTGCCCATGCGCACTTCTCAAATTTCTGTTTTGGACAACCGGACTATAAAAATTTCATATTAAAGGAAGCTATTGATTTTAACCCTACTTTTGGAAATTTCTCCCGTTCAAAAGAATGAAAGTTGAACTCATTCAAAAGCATAACTACCTCCGTGTTAGAATTTCAAGCACTATGCAATTAGCGTCAAGTTAAATAGGTTAAGCATCATTAGATCTCACTCATTTTCAACGCAATAATTTTCGATTTAGAATTCTCCGATTATTTCTGAAGAAAAGGTGAGACAGACCATTTTGAAGAGATTATTTGGCCTGCTTGTAGAGTTGAAAGGATATAAGCCAATGGTGCTTTAGTCACAATAGTTTCTGGAAGTTCTCCCGTCTGATGTCTCGTATAACGACGCCTTGAACTCTATGCTTCGAATACCTTCACTACATCGCATAAGCAGGCGGCAGTGTGGAGAAATATAGAACATCTGCACAACACAGCATGGACAGTGTTGACAGTACATTTGACATTACTCCAGGGCGGGGATGAGTGAAACCTCATTTTTAAATTGCGAAAATTACCTTTACACTAAATGAAAAAAACAGTTACCATTTCATGGTCAAACAGCGGCCTCTATATGGGCACCTTACCCTGAATTTCAATGTTAGAGAAACATTGTGAATGAGACACATGTGAATGAGAAACAAGCCCTAATCGAATTTTGAAATAATTTTCATGCAAATTGAGCATATGACTGCTGATTTGTCAGCAGCATGAAAACCAAGTACCTGATTGTAGCATCAATAAAATCCCTCCAGTCACACCTGGTGGTTGACACCTAAGTCAAAATATCAACGAGTGAGTTTTATTCAGAAGTTCAGGTGAGATGAGCATGGCGTTGGAATGCACAGTCATATAAACTGTTGCAAAATAGTTGAAAATTTTCCTCTATCGAGATCCTAGAAATCAACGCTCAACAAAAGCCAGAAGCGGTGATCTTCAATGGAAATAGATACGGTAAAACGCATCTTAAAACCATGCTATTAGCGGCAACAATGTAACAGGATAAGTTCACGTTGCAATCGTATGCAAAAATCCACCGTCCGAGCGTTGTGTTTCGTGCCAATACAGAAAAGAACGCCGCAAGTAGCTGTGAACTTACTAAGTTCACGTAGTTTCGCATTGGAACTTGATGTTTTATATAACAGTGTATAACAGATTTTCTTATACCTCACTCCACGTTCTATATCATTATGTTACCGATAGAATTAAGTCTTAAGAATCTTTGGCACTCTGTCTATTCCGATTATTGTTTTTACTAATCAATCGAAAATTTACGTTCTAATTGGTGCGATTTTTGGCAAAACATTATAACAATCAACAACAGTAACATACGCGGATGATAACAATAACTTTATCTAACGTCTATTCTGAAGTCTACGGAAACGTAGACGATGATTTGTAATCGTTGTCAGACATCATTTTTTTTAGTGAAAACTTTTATGATTTTTCAATTTAATAACCATTTAGATTCTTTACCATTACTGCACTCATTTTCATTACCTTCAAGGTAATAGCTTTGCCCATTATAAAATTATCCGAAATTGTTTTGCCGAGGAACTCGTGTTTTATTGGCAGTTAATCTATAATCCCTATAATCCCTAGGTTTATTTAGTTGTTAGTAGTAATACTTGTGTGTATGCGCGACTTTACAAACGTCAAGTAACGATGTTCAAACAATTTGGTGATGTTTTCTGTAAAAGTGTTTACTGTGGCTACGATTCCGAAATTATCCATGTGATTACCTGATGTCTAAATTGTTTGTTATTTAGAAATTGTTGCGACGAGTGATAACTATTTATTGCGAAGGAAATGGACAAAAAATAATTCGGGTTGTCGCGAGTCAAACTTCTTCTTTTTACCATTTGTGTTTTCATTAATGAGAATATCTGGCGTTTCATTTACATTCCTTTACCATGCTTTGTTGACGTTATTGTAAGTTCAATGGTTGTGCTGACCTCTGGTAGCAGCTAGTGCCTTATTTCTTTTCAATTTGTTCCTTCATTTTTAGTAATACCTATTAATCGTTTACCTTTATGCTTTTTGTGTAACCATGGTAGTAAGTTGGTGTAACCGGCAGAGTTAAACATGAAATGTGCTTTTCTTTTCGCCATTCACTGCGTATAAATGTGGTAATAACATTTTCCTTTCCAAGTTTCCCTTTTCTTCAGTTTCTACATTTTTCAATGCAATTTTTACTATGTTATAAAATAATTTATTCATTTTTCGTCTACTAACCGTCAAAAATTCGATGTCACAGAATGGAAAGTTATTGCTAATGCAGGTCGTTTATATGTTAATGAAAATTTGCATAAATTATTGGCGTTTTTTGCGTATATATTTCCATAGTTGTTCCTAATTCGTGTTTTACTTATTGTTTAAGAGTTAACTAATGCTACTCTGTGTTAGTTTAGGGTTCTATCTGCGAGGTTAAATTAGTAATTAATTTATTTTTAGGTTATAACTAGCGTTTTTACAACCATGTGTCTGCTTGCCTTGTTTGTCTACTACGAACCATGTATTGTGTAATGATGTTGTACCGAGTAGTTTAATTTTACATTTTGAAGAAAATGGCATTTTTGTTATTTCGCTTCAGCCGCCCTTATACTTTTGCTTTGCGTTGTTCTACTTAACACTTTTTGCTTTGCGTTGTTGTTTTCACCCATTCTATAGTGTTGGGTTTTTTGGACTGTGGCGGTCGGTGCGATTTGCGTTATTGATTAGTTTATTTTTGAAACTGTTCAAACCTAAAAACTTGATTTATATTTTTTCCTCGGCCTAAATTTTTCCGTATGGGGAAGGTATGTGCCTCCCTTCATACATTCATCAGCCGAGCCGCGTAAAAGCGCTCGTCGTGTCTGAGCAATCTCATTTTGATTGAGCATTTCCCGCCGGTAGCACCTGACTAGCTAGCTCCGATCACCAGTAAAACTGATCGAAACGGTCCAGCGTTTCCTTCCCTACCTGACGACAGCGGTAACCCCAGCCTCGGGGCTTACATCGGGCCGTACATTTCTCTGTGTTGTGGACCCAGTGGAGCTGGTGTGTAGTTCCTGCAACACGCATTACGCGGCATCAGCTTGAGTGTTTTGCTACAAGGAGTGCTCTGCTATCCACGAAGTTACTGATCACTGTATAATGAAGAAAATAAGACCATTTCAAAGGGAACAGCCGCTCACATCCGTTAGACAAGCCAGCCAGGCAATGGAAGACGTTTTAGCTGATGACGTCACCACACCGCCACTCAATTTCGCGGCAGCGATGCACTGGCTGCCGTACATATGATTGCACCATGGCTCAACTGCTAAGTTTCCTCACGTACGTATTTATTAATAATTGAAAACTGTCCGGAAATTTCTATTTTGAAGAACTGTGTAAATCTTGCCTGAAAGGCTTAAGGGCTGATTCACACCATAGTTCCGGTCGCGTTTCGTTCTCGGTCCAGTCACGCTCCGGTCGCGATACCGTCAAAAGATATTTTGACCGCGGCGAGAACGGAGCGAGACCTGACCGGCACTGCCAGTGTGAACTTACAACGAGGTCCGGTCCAGTCTGTAGCCTAACCAGCAGGAGAGCAACCAGCAGGATAATTATGATTTGTCTGCATTATAGAAAAATAATGCACAAGAAAGGATAAATTTTCTTGTTTTGTGTATTTATTTTAATTCTTTCTGAGTCCTTCTTAGTAGCTCAATCAATTAAGGCACTTCGGTTAGAATAGGATGGGTTAAGTTAAAATATGTTCTGTTAGAATTTGTTAGGAAATGTTGACCGATTTTTTTCACGGATCCACCTAGCCTAACGATGACATTGGTTAAAGTTAGGTTAGGAAAGGATAGGTTAGGTTAGGATTGGTTATAAAATATTAGATTAGGATAGATTTGGTTAGCATAGGTTAAGACAATATAGATTAGAATATGTTTGGTTAAGATGGGTTAGGTTAAAATATGTTATTTTAAAATGAGTCATGTAATGTTGGCCTAATTTTTTCATGGGTCCACCTTGCTTATTGATGACAATGTCCGTGGAATTTCCACCGGTCCTGCTAGTCTAAATGAATCCTTGAATAACAAGGAAACATTTGAGCCACGCCTTTTTTTGACAGTCAACCTTTCTCTTGAAGTGAGTGCTTCTCTGTTTCGCATTTACACGTCATTTTCAATTTATGATAGCATTTTTCATATTTCCAGTGTTCATCCGAAAATACTTAGCAATTTTAGTTTCATCATTAATAAGATATGCAAATAACATGGGGACTCTCCTTCACTCTTTCTATCTTCTAGGATAGGATGAACACACTATCTCTTCCTTCTTTGCTTTCTTTCTTCTTCTCCATCATCGAGTGCAACTGCTATCACTGCCAAATGGGATCAAGAAAAGTCACTCATGCTTCGCCACTGATGATACGGAAGATACAGCAGCGAGAACGGTCCGTGACCAGACCGAAAATGTGAATGCCCAGGGCTGGGAACGAACCGTGACTGGATCGAGAACGCAACGTGACCGGACCTATGGTGTGTATCAGCCCTGATAGTCACGCCATAAGTAAAATATGCGTGCATGCCTAACAAAACCGTCATGTTAAACGATGAAAAGCACTAATTTCGACTTGCATCTTCATTGGAATTCTCTAATTCAAATGTTTCGTGTAGAGTGGGTGAAAGGAAAACTCAAATGAAAGTCCGCACATTGCTACTACATATTTTATAAAAACACTAGGTAAATTGTAATTCGGAATGGATTCGCCATAGGGTAAAATTACGCTGATAAAAAATGTTTTCCACTTCAAGAAAACTCTCCAAGTCGAGTATATTACGGGTTAGACGATTTCTCGAAGGAAGTAGGTAAAGTACTTCTAAAAACCGTGGTTCCTTTATTAACAAAACTAAGAAGAAAATACCGAGACCTGAATGATTCGATGTAGGAGCAGCTACGCGCAAATTGTTAAAGCTGTTTCGAAACATTTCCAACCAATTTGAGCGGTATATATGAAAATATCACGTAATTGTAAAAATAGGCTCCCACAGACAACGTGAACTGTGTACAAACATCTCTACGGACGTTGTGCGTCGGAGTACACTAGGTCTTCGTCAGGAATCATCGTATTCGCTGAGTGTGCCTGATGCACAGAAGTGCGACTTTTCGATTCCATTTTCGACTTCGATTCGATTTCTACTTGAAAATATCTTGAAAATTCACGAAAACAGATCTCCAACAAATTCCCAGTCATGCCTCCTCTCAACAAATTGAATAATCATTGTTATAGTAGATTTATCACTTCTTGTCAAATTGCACTTCATATGAATAACCAGCATCCCTGCGGAAAAAGTGTGGCTGCCATATTGACTACAGGAATATCGGCAGTATTGCTACAGTCAGTCTAGCAGCTACACATTTCCCCACTGAAACTCCCTCAATACACGGACTTATGCATTTAGCTAAGTTACATGGGAGAAAGCATTCTTACTTTCATATTTCTACGGTGAATACAGAATAGACCAGATGTTTTTTGAGGCCTCCCGAACAGCAGCAAAAGTAGCCAAAGGAGGAAGGAAGAAGGCCCCATATAGTATGGAGTTAAGGAAAAGCGGATTCTGAGCGCAGAAGGAGCATAGAAACAATAAATTGAGAAAGAAGTCCATGAAGCATGATCAAAGTTAAAGAAGAAAGTAGAAGGTGCTGAAAAACAGCAAAGCAATGAACCGGAAGAAAAGGTGGTCCTTAACACAATAAAAGAATTATATTTTTACAAAAAGCAGGCCAACCCAAATAACTCTCAGCTCGGGCCTCACACATTCCCCCAGGGAGTGCTAATTCTCATAGATACAAAAATTGTATCCCCCTGAGGGGAGTGAGAAAATGAAACAATAAAAAAGTTGAGGAGAGCGGGAGGAGCTTAAAAAAGAGGAGCAGTGAACCGAAGAGGAAATTGTCCCTAGCTTAGAAACAAACCTATTCTGTTGAAGCACAGGTTCACCAACTCCATGGAGCTAAAAATGATTCCATGGATGCCTTAATGGAGCTAAAAATGGGGTTCAAATTGAAGACTGAAATTTAGTTAGCAAGTTTGAGCATTTTTAAGCTCTGGACAGTGTTGTGAACGATGGCACTTGGCATTCAACCCAAGAAGTCCTCTTTGTATAAATAGCTGCGTTTATCACCATGAATTGGGGTAGCTCATGTTAAATACATAGCAACACGCTAGCCACACAGTAACACCTTGCAATAAACCCTTCACGCGGCATACCTCAACACCTTCAGCATGTGTACCCTCTGCATCAGGGTCGGCAGGGTCACTGAAGTGAAGCATAAGAGCAGGTCCAGCCTCTTCCTGGAAATCACGAATGTCTCAAGACCACTGCCATAATACGATCCAAGGCTAACCCAAGTTAAAAAAAATTGGTACCTTCAAGCCAAATAAATATATGTCATGTGTAAAGTATACTGTGCAATTTCTCCACTTACTCTTTAGTGTTCGGTGCCTTGCGTAGTCCGGCAGCTGCTGCAACTAATTATCAAAAAATGCCACAAATTGCTCAACATGGGTTTGAGGACTTACACACGAGTATACAACTTTAGCCTTCTAATAAGAACATGTTTTGACCAGCAACTAGAATTAGAATGTAACTAACAGATGAAGCTAAATCCTATTTTGAATATGAACTGATTAGTATAAAACCTTGTAGCATGAAGTGTTAGTTATACTTTTAATATGCAGGTAACTGCCCATGAAGAAAATAAATTCATCAATGCTTATCGATTACAAGTATATATATGTATTTTACACGAATATACGGGATCGTTAATAAATATCATAACAACTTAAAATGAATGAGTAACTGTTAGGGATGAGAACCTATTTCTAGCCACCTGCATGAATACTTCTACCTTGACACGTCGACTACGAATTGCTGCTTATGACTACCACTAAGTGCAGGAGTTGGAGAGAAAATAATGGAACAACCTAGGAAAATCAACCAAGTGTATTATAGTATATGGAGTAGGTCAACTTTTTGAGGCAATTACAACCTCAATTCTCCGAGGCATTAGCTTATACAAATTGTGAATCGTTCCCAAATAAAATTTGAGTTAATTCTTCAGCTGCAACACCCTCCACGTATTTTAGACCATGCTGGCGAAAATCGATTTTTAACTTAACGCTCTACACCCGACCATAAAGGCTCAATAACGTTGAGGTCTGGAGACTGTGGAGGCCAGAAGAGATTCTCAACTTCATTAAAATTTCATGCACATCGTACGAGAACTATACACTTTTTCCGAACACAACGAAAATTTGAAACTCAATTTTTGAAACTTTAAAAAAAAAACTCCGTAGACTTAAATGCAAAAACTGAAGAAGTCTAAGGACTGGGATCTCCTCGTTTAAGTTATTGCACCTAGAGAGAACGAGGAGTTCCATACACCGACGTGATCTGGTGCAGGTGTTCCTTGAGCTGTGCTTCCGACCAGTAACATCGCCTGCTCTTTTCCGTAATTTTTTGGTTTCTGCCATAACTTCCGAACGGACGATTTGCGGTCCATACACGAAACTTGTGAAAAAGGCGATGTCAACAGATGCCTCACACAAAAGGCGATGTCAACAGATGCCTCACATAAAAGGCGATGTCAACAGATGCCTCACATTTTGATGAGAAGCTTCTTTTTTGCTGCCAGAAGCGTCAAAACGAAGCATCTAAGTATGCTTGATTCAGTATTTGCGGTAGTTTTGTAATTTTCTGCCGCCGGCCGAAAGGAGGCGAGATGGCCGGGTGTGAGGAGTGAAGAGGAACATATCGTAGAGAAATGTGTGTGGACGCAAAAGAAATTAAACTTGTCTCTGGACGTGGACGCAATGGAAAATAAATTTTAGTGCTGACATGAAAGAAATAATATTTATGTAAGGACACAACAAGCATTATTATTAAAAAATTAGAAGAGAACCCCATTCGTCATAAAACATTTCTTCTTCGGGCTTATAAAGTAACCCAAATATGTTTGGGGTAGAAAGTCAGAATAACTCTTTATAAACATGGATACTTGTGAAATTCTTTAGGCAGTGAAAATGAAGCCTTCAACCCTATAAAATCAAGTGTTCTGCCTTATGAAATGAGGTATTCAGCCCAACATAGACTTAAGCTTCCTAAAATAAAGAACACAGCCTTATAGCATGAATCCTCAATTCCTCACGAAGAAACTCATGAGATCAGGCGTATTTTGATTTCGCATTTGGCTTTAAATTAATTCCAGATTGACTTAGAAACACTAATTATTTGGCCAAATTTAAAGGGATAATTTTTTAAATAAAAATAAGAAATATTACTTAAATGATGTCCAAAAAATATCCGTGAAGAAAAAAATTAGATTTTTACTCATAAGCTCATCACATTTAGTGTAAATTTCATGTCATTGAATTCCAGTTACAAATTTTATGTTTGAAAAACATTTGTAACCGTCTAAGTAATCTGCTTACAGAGAAAATAATATTGCTTATATCAGAAGAAATATTTTTATTGGGGAAAATTCTGTGTCACCGTAAACAGTGTCTGTTTTAGCGGTGAAAATAATTATGGTTGCCCTAAATGTCATTTGCACTTCAGGAATGCTCGGGTGTGATTTCATTAATTTATATTTTGCAAAGGAAAGTCAAAAGGTGCAGAAGAGATTCCAAACCTTAAGTTAAACTCCTCTTTGTCTACTGCGGCAGGAAGAACTAAAGTTTAACTTTCAACTCAAAATAGCAGTAAATTGTAGTTAGCAATTTTGAAAGTAGCAAGCATGAACTGAATGGCGCCTTCATTTAGTTTTGATTATTCAAATAGAGTTCGTGAATACTGGTCGGTCAGCAGCGATATGAAAATCTCCTCCATGGCCACCGGTGGCGCACGTCGCAGCCAAAACGCTGAGAACATTCGACATGTCCTGATGCGAAAATTTAAATTACAACAAAATATGTCACATAGTATACAATATTTCAAAATAAAGTGAAATAAAAATAAAGTGTTTTCAAGAGCTGCAAAACACTCACGCTATTTCAACAGTCTTGCATTCAAGGGCAAAAGATGTTTCAAAATTTGGAATTTTATCACCTAAGCTGCTTCAATAATCAGAACTTCACCGCTGGAGCTGTATCGAGTGTCGGCATTGAGCGGCTGGGGGCATCGCCTGCACACGCCACACATGGCTGTACACGTCACACACGGCTGTACACGTCACACATGGCTGTACACGGCAGACATGGCTGTACACGGCAGACATGGCTGTACACGGCACACACGGCTGTACACGGCACACATGGCTGCACACGGCACACATGGCTGTACACGGCACACATGGCCGTACACGGCACACACGGCTGTACACGGCACACACGGCCGTACACGGCACACACGGCTGTACACGGCACACATGGCTGTACACGCACACATGGCTGTACAAGGCCCACACGGCTGTACACGCACACATGGCTGTACAAGGCACACATGGCTGTACACGTCACACATGGCTGTACACGCCACACATGGCTGTACACGTCACACACGGCTGTACACGTCACACATGGTTGTACACGTCACACATGGCTGTACACGGCACACACGGCTGTACACGGCACACATGGCTGTACACGGCACACATGGCTGTACACAGCATACATGGCTGTACACGGCACACATGGCTGTACACGGCACACATGGCTGTACACGGCACACATGGCTGTACACGGCACACATGGCTGTACACGGCAAACATGGCTGTACACGGCACACACACAGCTGTACACAGCACACACACAGCTGCACACGGCACACACGGCTGTACACGGCACACATGGCTGTACACGGCACACACACAGCTGTACACAGCACACACACAGCTGTACACGGCACACATGGCTGTACACGGCACACACGGCTGTAGACGGCACACATGGCTGTACACGGCACACACAGCTGTACACTGCACACACGGCTGTAGACGGCACACATGGCTGTACACGGCACACACGGCTGTAGACGGCACACATGGCTGTACACGGCACACACAGCTGTACACTGCACACACGGCTGTACACGGCACACACGGCTGTACACGGCACACACGGCTGTACACGACACACGTGGCTGCACATGGCGCAGACAACCCCGCTGTACGTGGTGCAGGTAACATCCCCTGAACATGGCGAAGTGAGGGTCATGACAAGTCCGGAGCTTAACGAGTATAAAATTTACATAGAATGTTCAGATGTGACACGTACACCTGGCAAATGAGACACGTACACGTGGCAAGTGAGAATCGAATCTCATTTTTTCAAGCTGCGTCCTGCGTGCCACATGCCACACAGCCACATGCCACACCGCCACATGCCACACAGCCACATGCCACACAGCCACATGCCACATCGCCACATGCCACACAGCCACATGCCACACAGCCACATGCCACACAGCCACATGCCACACAGCCACATGCCACACCGCCACATGCCACACCGCCACATGCCACACAGCCACATGCCACACAGCCACATGCCACACCGCCACATGCCACACCGCCACATGCCACACAGCCACATGCCACACAGCCACATGCCACACCGCCACATGCCACACCGCCACATGCCACACCGCCACATGCCACACAGCCACATGCCACACAGCCACATGCCACACAGCCACATGCCACACAGCCACATGCCACACAGCCACATGCCACACCGCCGCATTAAAAATTAATTTTCCGTAGCGGAATAATTTCAAGCAGAAAGTTAGTTATGATTCAGCAGCCCTGGCCTGCGTCCAATTACTGGCCGCTGCAGGGAATGATTGCGCGCAAATTCATCTAATTTTGTGTTTCTTCCGCTGCTATGTGGCCCTCATGGATGGTGCTTATGTGGCAGCACATGGTGCCATGTGGCAGCACATGGTGCCATGAGGCAGCACGTGGTGCCATGAGGCAGCACATGGTGCCATGAGGCAGCACATGGTGCCATGAGGCAGCACATGGTGCCATGAGGCAGCACATGGTGCCATGAGGCAGCACGTGGTGCCATGAGGCAGCACATGGTGCCATGAGGCAGCAAATGGTGCCATGAGGCAGCACATGGTGCCATGAGGCAGCACATGGTGCCATGAGGCAGCACGTGGTGCCATGAGGCAGCACATGGTGCCATGAGATAGCACATGGTGCCCTGAGGCAGAACATGGCACCATGTGGCAGAATATGGTGCCATGAGGCCGCATATGGTGCCATGAGGCAGCACATGGCGCCATGTGGCAGCATATGGTGCCATGAGGCCGCACATGGTGCCATGAGGTAGCGCATGGCGCCATGTGGCAGCATATGGTGCCATGAGGCAGCCCATGGCGCCATGTGGCAGCATATGGTGCCATGAGGCAGCCCATGGCGCCATGTGGCAGCATATGGTGCCCTGAGGCAGCACATGGCACCATGTGGCAGAATATGGTGCCATGAGGCCGCATATGGTGCCATGAGGCAGCACATGGCGCCATGTGGCAGCATATGGTGCCATGAGGCCGCACATGGTGCCATGAGGTAGCACATGGCGCCATGTGGCAGCATATGGTGCCATGAGGCAGCCCATGGCGCCATGTGGCAGCATATGGTGCCATGAGGCAGCCCATGGCGCCATGTGGCAGCATATGGTGCCATGAGGCAGCCCATGGCGCCATGTGGCAGCATATGGTGCCATGAGGCAGCCCATGGCGCCATGTGGCAGCATATGGTGCCATGAGGCAGCCCATGGCGCCATGTGGCAGCATATGGTGCCATGAGGCAGCCCATGGCGCCATGTGGCAGCATATGGTGCCATGAGGCAGCCCATGGCACCATGTGGCAGCATATGGTGCCATGAGGCCGCACATGACAGTTTTGTCATGTGCTGCTTACAAAAAATATACCGTGACAACTATAGCAGGGATAAAAAATAGAATAGAACGAAAGATCTTTAATGGCACTAGCGTTAAGGAAACGCTAAGAAGATCGATAAGTTCATGAAGTCCCAACTATGGACCGGAGGGATGGAGACTAGGCCGGTTGGGCATTGTCTCAAGTAGCGCTCCCCCGGTGCCTGAATTGCCACGACTAGTGTCGAAGGAGAGACTTATCAGCAATTGAATTACGTTGAGAAGGGCACAATTCCACAACAAGAGAATTAAGTTGAGAAGGGCACAAGGCCAACAAGAGATTTACGTAAATGAATTAAGGGCACAAGGCCGCAAGTAAATGAAGTAAGGGCACAAGGCCGCAAGTAAATGAAGTAAGGGCACAAGGCCGCAAGTAAATGAAGTAAGGGCACAAGGCCGCAAGTAAATGAAGTAAGGGCACAAGGCCGCAAGTAAATGAAGTAAGGGCACAAGGCCGCAAGTAAATGAAGTAAGGGCACAAGGCCGCAAGTAAATGAAGTAAGGGCACAAGGCCGCAAGTTAACGAATTAAGGGCACAAGGCCGCAAGTAAATGAAGTAAGGGCACAAGGCCGCAAGTAAATGAAGTAAGGGCACAAGGCCGCAAGTAAATGAAGTAAGGGCACAAGGCCGCAAGTTAACGAATTAAGGGCACAAGGCCGCAAGTAAATGAATTAAGGGTACAAGGCCGCAAGTAAATGAAGTAAGGGCACAAGGCCGCAAGTAAATGAAGTAAGGGCACAAGGCCGCAAGTTAACGAATTAAGGGCACAAGGCCGCAAGTAAATGAAGTAAGGGCACAAGGCCGCAAGTAAATGAAGTAAGGGCACAAGGCCGCAAGTAAATGAAGTAAGGGCACAAGGCCGCAAGTAAATGAAGTAAGGGCACAAGGCCGCAAGTAAATGAAGTAAAGGCACAAGGCCGCAAGTAAATGAAGTAAGGGCACAAGGCCGCAAGTTAACGAATTAAGGGCACAAGGCCGCAAGTAAATGAAGTAAGGGCACAAGGCCGCAAGTAAATGAAGTAAGGGTACAAGGCCGCAAGTAAATGAATTAAGGGTACAAGGCCGCAAGTAAATGAA
Organism: Morinoia aosen; assembly: GCA_030386875.1. Taxonomy (NCBI): domain Eukaryota; kingdom Metazoa; phylum Arthropoda; class Malacostraca; order Amphipoda; family Talitridae; genus Morinoia; species Morinoia aosen. The sequence goes on along the minus strand of CM059576.1, from coordinate 20,378,458 downwards.
GTAAGGGCACAAGGCCGCAAGTAAACGAATTAAGGGCACAAGGCCGCAAGTAAACGAATTAGGGCACAAGGCCGCAAGTAAACGAATTAAGGGCACAAGGTCGCAAGTAAATGAATTAAGGGTACAAGGCCGCAAGTAAATGAATTAAGGGTACAAGGCCGCAAGTAAATGAATCAAGGGCACGAGGCCGCAAGTAAATGAATTAAGGGCACAAGGCCGTAAGTTAACGAATTAAGACTTACATCTCTCCAGATTTATTCAAGGGTTCGCTAGGCATGCCACTGAACTGCTACAACACACCACTCCGCGACGCTACTCATGGACGGTGACTCACCATTGCTAACAGTCGAGCTCGTGCGCTGTCCACCCGACGAGGTCACAGGCGCACCGGAAGTCGATGCAGAGGCCTCACTCCATCTTCCCCGTGACGTCCGACATCATCGGTAGATATATAGTCTTGACTTGAACTTGAACTTGAACTTGAACTTGAGGGCCGACAGTGTCGGGGCCTTTGTAACGGCCTACAATTCCCTCCACAATTTTCACACAGAGTTCAGCGCCTGGTACCAGACTTGTCCACTAAACTACTCAGGATCTACGATCCTTGTCACAAGCCTCCATTGGAAGGCATCACCGGGACAACCAGTGTGTCAAAACACCATCCCCCGGCACATTGGGTCATTACAGCCCATTCTGCCAGACTGGCTCATTCCAGTCACTGTCTCTTACTCCAGGCACGCACAAGAAACACTTTCATAGCCTCAGTGATACTCGCATTACACTCCTGATCCAATCCAGCAAGACAGCTCATACCGCAATCATCTTCAGCACATCTGGCATTCCATTCATTCTCTCCATACTGCTCAGACACCACATTCATTAAACTCTCTCTCTCTTGCTCATACTTACTACATTCCAGCACAAAATGCTCAATTGTTTCCTCTACTCCACCATTACACTGCTGACATAATCTGTTATTATTCTCATTCCATCTCCATGTACGTCTGTTCACACTCAATGACTTACATCTCACAGCAAACAAGAGTTGACTTCCAAAACTACCATCATAGAACAGCTCAAACTTAGGTGCTTTCTTTTTCATATACCAGTTAAGTGTAGGCTTCCGCATCATGCTAAGCTTCCACTTATTCAATCCATACTCTTTTGTTTGTCTCTCAATCTCTTTCTTCCACCTCTTGCAGTCCCACTCAGGCCCTACACCTCCAACATTTATTAAACTCCAGTCATCCACAGGTCTCCCAATTCTAACATGAATAATCTTTTGCATACTGAGTTTCCTTGCATGCCCCCAACATACTTTCTCCCAATAGCTTACACTCAGATTCCATTCAAAGATTCGCCTTACCCACCTGCTATTCTGCATTCTTTCAATTCTCACCTTATAATTCAGCACAGCTTTCATCATTCTTTCTGAAAATAGGCTCCACCCTAGGTCACCTCTAATGGCTTCTATAGCTGTCCATTTTGGAGCACCCAATGCTACACGTCCTACCTTATTTTGTATCACATCCAGCTTTTCAAGATCACTACCATTCCAAGCAAGAGCACTCATACCATACATGACACTACGTACAGCAACATACTTCCACATTCCTCTCACACATTCGTACTTGTTTGCTCTGTATCTGGCCACACTACCTAACCGTCCACTCCACTGCATTGCTTTAGCCACTTTCTCACCTTTAGTTCTAGTACATCCATCTTCACTTATCATACTACCTAGATATTTGTATTCTTTTGTTCTACCTATTCTGATTTCTCCAATATTCCACAGTCTGTCTCTATCAGTCTCATCACTATTTATAACCATGACCTTACTTTTATCTGCACCAAAGTTCATCTTGAAATCTGTACTATATCCATTCACAATGTCAAGCATCCTTTGTAGTTCATGACCACATTCACTAACCACAACCACATCATCAGCATACAACAAACAGCTCAGTCTCTCATTACCAACTTTCAGTCCTAAACCACTCCCTCTCAGTTGAACTGCTAATTCTTCTGTGTACAATCCAAACAACAGGGGGGACAGAGTACAGCCCTGTCTCACTCCTCTAACACTCCTCACTTGCCCTGTTTCCAAATTTCCTAACCTGTAGATAGCACTTGTGTTCTCATACAGACTCTGTACAATGTTCACTATTTTTCTGCTAAAACCAACTTTTCTCAAAATTTCAAACAGCCTAACCCGATCCACTCTGTCATACGCCTTTTCAATATCCAGGAATGCTAAATATACCTTCTTATTATCCTTCTTCATTCGCTCAATTATTTCACTCACTACAAACAGATTATCCTCCCCACGTCTATCTTGCCTAAAACCATTCTGTTCTTCTCCCAGGACTCCTAATTCCTCAACTAAGTTTTTCATTCTCTCATTCAAAATACCACAAAAGATCTTACATACGGTGTCACCCAGTGCAATTGGTCTGTAATTTTTAAGTTCTTTCATACTCTTATGTCCACCCTTATGCAACAGAACTACATTACACTTGTTCCAGTCATCCGGTACTCTTTCACTCTTCCATATCTCATCAAATAAACATTTTAACATACTGACTACACTCTCTCCTCCACATTTATAGAACTCATATGGTATCTTATCAGGGCCACATGCCTTTCCATTTTTCACTTTCTTCAAAAAACTTACAATCTCTTCACAAGTGATTTCGTCTTCCATTTGCAGTTCATGTTCATCTATCAGAAAATTTATCGGTTCATCATCTGTAACCTGCTCATTCATTCCACCAATGTCCTCCCAGTATTCTTCAACTGCTTTCACCATTTGCATCCTATCTTGCACACTGCAACCATTGACTACTAATTCATCAACTTGAACTTCACTACCTCTATCATTACCTTGTATAAACCTATACCAATCTTTTATTCCATCTGGACCTTTCTTTCTTAGATTTTCAACTTGGTGTCTCTCTTCTTTAACCCTAGCCTCATTGATCATTCTCTTTACTTTCTTCTGCTGGTCCTTGTACTCATTCCATACACTTCGCCATTCATCCTCAGTAATTCTGCGTCTTTCATACATTTTCCTCATACAGCGTTGTTTTTTATTTAAAGTCTTCCTTCTCATTCGTTCTTCCTTTATCTCGCTCGTAAACCACCTAGCATTTCCTGTTCTTTTCCTGCATTTCATTCTACCAATCTTTTGCTCTGCCACATCATACAAGGTTCTTGCAATCTCCTTATTTAGGTCATTTACATTTCCACACCTGTTCCAGTTACATCTACTCAATTCATTTCTAAATTCTTCCCAGTTTGCCATTTTAATACGCCAATTTTCACTTACTCTGCTGGCCTTCTGCATTGACTCCTTTCCACCCCAATTATATTCTAGTACAAGCATTTTATGGTCACTATCAATATCAAAATCATTTTCATCTACAAACATTTTTTTGACACACGCTCTAGCTCTACTATTCACTATCATATAATCAATTGCAGATTTACATTCCTTGCTTTGCCATGTATGCAAGCCATTTCCTATTGTTACATTCAGGTTCTCAAGTTCATTCTCATCACAGAAATCAATCAATTTTTGTCCATTTGCATTCACAGGCTCACCAAGTATACCAACATGGCCATTCATATCCCCCATCACAATCAGAGGGCACCTGCAATGCTCTTGCACAATTCTTGTTAATATTTCATACTTTTTTACATTCTCTTGATGAGCTAAAATACCATCAGTTGTCATATAGCATACAACCACAATAACACATTCTCTGGCATGCATTCTTTCACACTTTATTACTAACAGATCTTCACTCTCAGGTTCATTTCCAACAGGAATTTCTTCTAATTTCCAATTTAGAGCATTTTTTACAATGAGACCAACTCCACCACCTCTTTTTTGCCAACTTACACGCCCTTTTCCAATCATATAGTACTTGCTCTCCTTACATTTTAAACTGACTCTATCACGCATTTGGGTCTCTACTACACCAACACAATCCAAATCTCCATTCTCAAATTCTGCTACAAGGTCATTTAACTTTCCTGCATTCCATCCACGCACATTTATACATCCAAACCTTACAACACTATTGGACAATTCACGACATTTTTCATTTTTGCTCTGACAGCTTTCCATTCATCCAGTTCCACCTTCCATTACAATATGAGTACACCCAATCCACTGGATGTATCTCCTGGAGAGTTTCATCTCACCTTCTTGAGTAAGGTGGACTCCATCTCCACGAAAACACCCACTCTGGATCAGGTTATCCATATCAAGGAAGCTGGAACCCATTTCACGCTTTCTCATACTCTCAGCTTTCATACTCATGATCCTTTTATGCACTTCCCTATTCACCTCCTTTCGCACCCTTTCATACTCCTCACCACATGCAGGCCTTCTCAGCAGACTGGTCACAGCCACTCTTACATTCTTCTTTCGCGCCCTTTCAACAACATTCATAATTGCATTCACCGTACGCTCTCTCCCACATTCAAGCAATCCATTGCCACCTCCTTGCAGTACAACCATCCCTTCATCCATTCCATCTATCACTTCCTCAGCATGCCTACAAATCTCATTCACTCCCTTTCCTCTCATGCTCGTACATCCACTACGGTCAGTCATACTCACAAACCTATCCACATTCTTCACCATGCTGTCACCACATATTCTAATCGTAGGTCTCACTCTCCCTTTCATACTACTCTTTCGTTCAACTCTTCCACTCACATCACTCTTTCCATCCATCTTCCTTACATTCACTTCCACTACAGGCGCCTGCACCTCATGTGGCATATCAACAGGTTGCTCCTTCACTCTCTTCCCATTCGTACTTCTTTCATCATGCTCATTCATCCTTCTACTCTCATCTGGCACATTTGCACCACCATTCACTTCATTTATTGCATTCACACTCCTTGCACCATCATCCACTTCATTTGCACTCCTTGCACCATCATCCACTTCATTTGCACTCCTTGCACCATCATCCACTTCATTTGTACTCCTTGCACCACCACCATTTACCTCTTCATTCACTGCATTTGCACCATTCTCATTCTTTCCTTCATTCAACTTCCTTTCATCCTTCAAATCAGCCTCTAAAGCAACCATCAGAATTGTCAATCTCTCAACCTCCTCTTCCAACTTCTTTCTCTCGTCATTCAAACATTTCCAGCACGTAAACACAAGATCATTCAACTTCCTCCGACTCATCTCTCTCAAACCTTTGCATGCATCTATATCTACCCACTCTTTACAAGTCATGCACTCAATCTCCTCATCCATTCCACTTGCACCTCCCTTCCTACGACCAGTCCTATTTCTTGCCATCCTCAGACACAGACTTCCATCTCAGTACAAATTTCACAGGCAGAAGGAGTCTTCACTCACCAAATCTACTGAAATTCAAGTTATCAAAAAAAAAAAAAAAAAAAAAAAAAAAAAAAAACGTTTCCTACTACTCACAGTCACTCTCTACAATGTCAAACACTATACTCTTTATATGCAAAGAAAGCTTAACTACCAGTCAAAACACCTCAGTCAAAAATTGCAAGTCACCACACCAAAGTCCAATGCTCAGTCTCAACTCTCACGCAACAAAAAAAAACTACTCTCACGAGCACTCCATACAAAGTCACACACTTTACTCACGTGAATATACAAACTATACCATTTTTTAGCAACTTCACTTTAATTCACCACAATATTCGTCGGAGGACCAGAAACACGTGCACACCGCTCGGAACGATCCGAAGGTTCCTATGGCTCACAAGTTCCAGATCTTGAGATAGGAAATGAATTGGTAGCGGAATTTTACGAAGACAGAGGCGACAGTGGTAGATGCACAGACTACGATTGAAGAGGACTTGAATCCTCCGCAGTCGAACACGGTTACACAGACATCGGGCGCCGCCACCCAGACAAGAGCTAAATCTGCCTCGTCCGCACAACAAATTGGAAATAGCTGATCTGGCAACGCGAGCCCGCCTGAGGAAACTGCTCGTGTCGCCATCTGGCTGGAGTTCAGGAGGTGGTTTCAGAGGAAAAATTAGAGCACCGACACAAGCAAAATCGAGAATGGTGTAGAACAGTGGCCAGCAAATTAACCATTAATGGAACTTTTCATTAACCGTAAAATGTTTAATGTAAAGTTCTGTTTAGCCGCTTCATTAAAACTACAGCCAGATAAATACATAAGTCTACGGCATTTACAACCAGGATTGAACTACCAAACCTATTAATGTCTGTTACAGGAACTGTCAGCAGAACCTGCTACACATGGTACAGTACCGTCCGTTGCTGGAATAGTTGTGTTACTGTACGAGTGCTGCTGTTGCTACTGTTGCATATTCTGGCGTTGTGGCAGTTACTGCTAAAATATTCTCCTCCATGGAGCACCACACAAGACACAGCCGCTCCATGGAGCACCACACAGGATATAAGTGCTCCATGGAGCACCACACGAGACACAGCCGCTCCATGGAGCACCACACATGACACAGACGCCCAATGGAGCACCACACAAGACACAGCCGCTCCATGGAGCACCACACAAAACACAGCCGCTCCATGGAGCACCACACATGACACAGACGCCCAATGGAGCACCACACAAGACACAGCCACTCCATGGAGCACCACACAAAACACAGCCGCTCCATGGAGCACTACACAAGACAGAGCCGCTCCATGGAGCCCCACACAAGACACAGCCGCTCCATGGAGCACCACACAAGACACAGACGCCCAATGGAGCACCACACAAGACACAGATGTACATATGCTATGTTGTCTGATGTACATACCCACACACTTGTAGGTGTGTAGGTATGTACATCAGATAACATGGTTATCAGAATTATGTATATTTCTGGTCTTTGAATACTTCTCAATATTGATGTGATTTTAGAAATTAATTATTGAGCCAAAGCGTTGTTTAAGGAAACACCTCAATAGCAATGCAATATCGACACAATAATTAGCTGATACTGGGATAAAATTATTAACTAAACAGCATTCAAATTTCATCTAAAATCCATGATTCCATGATTACAAACCTCTTTGCCATCGTAGGGTAGAAGTCCAAATTTTGTGTTGCACGTACCAGTGGTCGGGCAACCTGTACATGTGGTTTGATCCCGTTTGCCCTGAAAAGAAATCGTGTCCCCCCAAGATGTATCATTTTAGCTCAAAAATGCGCATAATGATGTACTTAAAATTAGGTAACTAGCTATAATTATATTAAAAAGTACTGAAAAAATTACTGCCAGCGATGATGGCAAAAGTGGTAGCTGCTCGTTTTGTGGCGACAGTAATTCGGTTCATTGCAAGCAAAAATAAGAACGCGGTTGCATAGTTTACATTAAATTGAAAACATGTAGCTAATCGAGTTCCCAGTATTTCGTTCTTGAATGAAACTGCGTACTTGCCATTGTAAAAGAGTTAGAGACCGGTTTTGCTCACGACTAATAGTCAGTACGATACATCTTGGTATTAATGAGGGTTTCAGGACAGCCCAAATCCTTCATTGTGGCACGAATGCTAATGTTCAAGAGCAGCCAATTTAGTTATTAATTACATTAAGTTAAGTAGTAAAACTGAGGTACATATTGGATTAAAGGTGTCTGTATATACAGCTGAAATATATATAAAAATTATGACTGCTTCAATAAAATTAGCGGGCTTGTTTCAAGATTTTTTGAATTCATACTAAATCCAATGTGCGTGAAAATAAATTCATTACTGACTTGAAAAAATACATGATTTCAATTACAATTTGAATTAAAATTACTACATTTGAACTAAAAAAAATTACAAATACAGTTTGTATAGCAAACAAAGTAAAAATACTGTCAGTGTAGCTTCAGATTATGTTCAAACCAAAAAAAAATTGAACTGGTCTCCTTTAACAGGGCAACTTACCATTCAGGTTTATATAATATTCTAGGTACATATATGTATATAAGTCCAGTACTTTTATGTCACCATTATTTTTACATCACCATTATAACTGTTAATGTGTGGATACTTCCATATTAGCCCAGCGTACTAGTAGCTAAATACCACTTAGATATACATACCTAATAGGAAGGTGAAAACGTCCAATCCAGTTTTGATTCGTGAAATGATAATGAGCAGGATTTAAAAAACTTAGGAAATACCATAAAAACAAGGAGTGCAAAATATCAGCACAATCGAACAATACTCAAGTAGACACAGATGTGGGATTGATAAATCCCACAGATGTGGGGCCCATATGATAAATCTGAAAAATAATTATTATACCTTTTCACATTTGTTGCACAAGTTACGATACATGGTAGTATTACTGTAGATTTGGGCTTTTCATAGTGAAGAGGAATATAAAAACATGATTGATTGATGGTCACAGGAAAAGTTTAGCTGCAATCTACCTGCGTCGCTATACACAAGCATCTTTAAGAGGTCGGAGGAATTGAAGTGAAAACTCAGAGGGTTCTTCTCATTACATTAATTTGAGACAATATAAATCTCTAGAAAAGAAATTTTTTGACCTATTCTGGTCCCTTTTACAAGATAGGCCAACTAATTCAGATAATCCCTCACAAAACTTATTAGTCATTAAAAGTAAGCAAGCACAGCATTGGAACATAATGCGACCAGTAATCATTCACTTGGAATGATAAAGTAAGTAAATTTAAAAACGTTTAAGTTACCATCCTTGTCTTTTGAAGCGCCAATCCACATCACTGTTGGAACTCGTACATGTATACCCAGTCTAACATTTTAGCAGCCTGCATGCATGTTTTTCGCCGCCCAAGTAATTGAATTGCTTGGGCAGTGAAAATTATGTATACCTTGGCAAAAAAGTTAGAATGGGTAACCTCATAGAAAGATCAGAAGTTGAGCTCCTCGTAGATCAGTATATGTTTTCTGACTCTCATTGGGATCTCTTGGGTAGATTTCTGAATGTCAGTCCCCCCCATTTGCAAGAATTGAATTTTTACATTGAAAAATGCTGTGAAGAGCAATATGTTAATGCAGATTTAATTTACTGAACGTAAGCAAATAAAGTTTTGTCACTTGCAAATGAGTATTACGAAAGGGTATCATGGGTCCCATGGCTCACTCATTGTGGCTGACTTCCTTAATGAATAACGTGTGGTTCAAAATATAATATGGTACCATACATGTCATTTACTAACAGGCACTAACATTGATGCTTACCAAAATGCCAAAAGGAAAGATTAGATCATAAGTTAGCTGAGGCAGCCCTAACCACACAGCAAAAACGTTCCTAAGAGAAGAATGTTGGCAATGTTGTGAGTCATTGAGTAGTGTTTCTGCTAGCTTGGATGTGCATCTTACCCTCAAATTTTTGAAAGCCATAATAATTATTTTTAATTTTTGTAGTATTTGCACAGTATTTTAATGACCTAACCGTTAATCAGCTGATCTGGACAATAAAAAAATAGAAGTACTATTACAAATATAGAGAATAATAAGAAAAAAACATTAATATCACTTACCAACAACAATTAGGAATACATATGCACAATACATAGAGCTATTATATAAAAAAATTGTAGGAATCAAAAAAACTTGTATCAATTAATGAAATAAGAAAATTAAAGAAATAAAATTGAAGTTTCCTCACATAATGTAATAGTAAGAACTCACATAAATTATGTGCGTTGAGGTCACACTGCATCACTCCGAAAACTATCACATTTGTAGTTATTTACACACATTGTAAAATTGCAAAACTTTCAATAGAATACACTTTAAATGAGAAGCCTTTCACGTAAATACTACATGAGCTTTGGTCACCCTTGTAAAACTTTTGTCATGCTGAAAAAAAAATCGTTTCCCAAATATTTTCCATAAACGATATTTATAACTTCATTTATAACATCAATAATTGGAAAAATAAATTCTTCAATGCTTCCCATACTTTCAATTGTACCAATCGTGAGGTCGCCATTGTCATCAATGCGTTTAGAACAAGTTTTTTCACGCCTATTATTCATGCTTTTCACTGCACAGGAACTCGAATATGACGAAGGCTGAATATAGATTTCTATGGACCATTAATTCATGAACAACTGAATTACGATGAGTTGTACTACAAATTATGACTACTCTGTATGTGATCGGAGTATGAAGGCTGTTTATCTACACGTAGTTGGGTTAAACTTGAAGCTCAGGGAATGTTTTTTTCGAATATATAGTTGTTGAAACTCTAATATAGCAAAAAAATGTAACGCGTTGGCTCCATTTACCTAAATGAATTTAACATCACGTAAACTGCACTCTTGCTGTTGATAGCTGAGCAATGAATGTCCTAATCATGAAAAACACAGCATCTATTCCACGTCACCCAGACACTAATTTCAAACTAGCGCGATTCACTCCTGAGCATGATGCGGGCGACCGAGCTTAACACACAAGACTTTCGACTTCAGGGCTGCAGCAGCAACAAACCGATTAGTCGGTAAAATTACCCCTCTAAAATACGTGTATTTGTGTTTTTGACCTTCTTAAATAGCTTTTTTCACACAATTGAATTAGTTTTGGTAAATAAAACTATACTTTGTAATTTTTTTCAGTCGATTGATGTCATACCGAATTATGTAATCAGACTTAAAAACCACATACGCTACGTTCATCTAAGCAGCATATACATATATACGTGATTGAAAAATTGCAGGAAAGCACTTTACTCAAAGAATGATGCATGCCAAATGGGTTTTATGTTAAGAATAGCCTACTCAATACCATCGTACCGAAATTAAGTTATTTATATCATCAATATAAATGACTTTATAGAACTGTGAACCTGTGATTACAATAATTCTGAATATACATATTATTGTAACGTATTCACATTTCTTGATATCTGTCAAATATATCTGCACTCATTAATGACTGCAATAACTATTCATTAACTTTATTGGTACATTTTATACAAATTACTCCGTATTATTGGCGTACGATATCAACCCAATGTTTGGGCAATAATAATTTACGTTTTAACCAATTTTATTAAATTACAAGATTTTTAATTATCATGAGATAGTTTCCACTTATATGAAAATCGTACATATGTATATACACTGTTAGTTTGATATTAGAAATAAAACTATTTACTACGTTGTCCCAATAACAAGTTGATATCATAAACAAATATATCTTTTTTCGATATTGCCTTGTTATTAGCCAATTATTGTAATCCAAGATTCCGAAATCAGGTCAATAAATAATTATCAACCCAATATTGGCCTAATAATTTCTTGCTACGTGAGTGTGCACATGGCACACATGGCTGTACATATACCGGGTGTCCCACAAAAATACCCTCAACTTTTTAATTGATTATATCTTCGCTATAAATTAACATATTTTAATTGTTTATTTTACAATGTAGTGAATTGGTTTTTCGAATAATTTAAGTTATTCAAATTCGGTTGAATAACCAGTTGGCAATGATCGATTCACTAAATCAGGTAGAAAAACTAATTGTTCAATGAAAAAGTTTTAAAAACAGCACTGGTGTTCTTCATTTCTCAATACCTAGGAGTACAGTTGAAAATAATTCCCCATGTTGTATCCTACTTACCACCAAGCATGTATAACCGCCATCACTAATAATTCTTCTACGCCGAATTGTGTTTCAAGAACTGAAAGAAAACGGTTAAATAATGCGCAAAACTCGTCGCCCAATGGTGGCTAGAAGTAATACTTGCCCTGAGAGAAATGAAGGGTTTGTCGCAGGATACTAAATTACTTCATTCATTTAAACTTTACTTAAGGTAATGATTTTATACTCTTGAGTTTTTGTTAGGTATGTTTTCTGGAAATTACAAAATAAAGAGAATATCAATATTGTTTCAAAAACTTTTCCTCTGAACAATCAGTTTTTCTCTCCTTTCAGTAAATCGTTCACTGTTAATTAAAATACGTTAATTTCCTAGTCGAAAATTAGCGCAGCTGCGCGGGAGAATTTTGGCAGTTTTTCGCTGTGATCGCAGTTTTAAGACGAATTCTGGCAGTTCACCGCAGACTCAATGCATGAGCGTCAATTCTAATAGCGTTTTTTGGCAGACCTCAGCAGTAATTGTCTACAGTCGAATTAAAGCAGATAGTTCGCTGTTGGCCTTCGTCGTGCGCAGCAGTAAATGCCTCGGTCGTAAACAGGCAGTAACAGATGTGCTTCTGCTGATGTGCGCCAGTACATTTACTTTAGTTAGCCCTCAAATTTTACTTGTATTGTATTTCAACATTTTAATAATTGTCTGATTACCTAGCTATATAGCACAAATATTTTACATGTAATTTTACGTGTTTTTGTTGTGTTATGCAATAGTTTATGTTTATTCGCGTTATATTTGCAAATAATATAAATTACTGTATATGTTGAAATGTGAGTGTCCATTTAAGGTGGTCATTATAGATATTGAGGACGATCGGTGATAAAAAATGAAAATGTAGAAAAAACTGGAAAATTCAGAGGGTCGTTTAGATGTGACACTCTCGGAAGGAGTCCTAGGGTGGGCGATGGTAGGAAAAACATTTGTGACAAAGGTTTGTTGAAGAGAGATAACTCTCGTAGAATGGAGAATGAGGAATATTCCTAAGGTTTAATTCGTTGTTTGCAATTATATATTTTCGACAATCGATTTTAAAATGGTACAAGGATTTTGTAACAACTTAACCGCATAAAAATGTGGAACAGTTCTAGGCAGATCTAAGCAGACGTTCTCACGAGTGCCGCCGACAGCCTCGGCAAAGATTGTCGTCCCTAAAGCGGACGTAGGGACCGCTGCACTGCGCTGCGACGCCGTTACCCTCTGCCAAAAACGTCAATAAACTGCCCAAAAACTGCGCTGATTTTCAACTGGGTTAAAGCGAAGATATACTAAATTAAAAAGTTGGGGACATTTGTGTGGAACGCCTGCTATATTTCAAGGTTCCGAGACGAATCTAAAGATTCAAATGCCTAGTAGATAATACATTTAATATGATTTTTTATTCATTGTATTTTAAATGGCTTTGCAGTGGCTGAGTGGACACAGCGCTTGCGTGCCACGCTTCCTGCACAGGTTTGGACCCTGTGGTGGCGCAGCAGTTGGCGTGCAAACGCTGACGCTGCAAATCAGGGTCGTGCCTGCAGTCGGGTCGCTGTACTCAGGGTATGTTACCTGGGCACTGTGCGAGAGGGAAACAAGGCCTTAAAAGCTCGTGCATGACTGGGGCCTGAGGAACTCCTATGACGTACATCCCTGTGAAAGTATCATGTCAATGATACTCAGCCACTCCCTCCAGCGTTTGATTTGATCATTGATACTGAGCCATTGATACTCAGCCACTGCTCAGCGACACTTCAGAACTAGAAGGGCGGAAGCGTGACGCGATATGGCAGTTAGCTGCTAGCAATACTCTCAACATGAGTATCGCCCCTGCCACGTGGACCTCATTTCTTCCCCCCATGTTTGGTTTTGTTTCCGAGCTCAAGTGCACACAGTCGCCTACTTATGAAGATGTTTCAGAAAAAAACGATAAAACGTGAAACAAAGAAAGAACCATGTTTAAAAGACATTCGCAAAACGATCGCAAGCAGAATTTCCGAAATTTAGAGTGAAGCTCCAATTCTGTCAGGTTCCGTTAAACACATTGGTGATCTGTTTTTTCTTGCCATAACAAGAATCAAGTTTTGATGAAATCACACAAGGCTCACTGTAAATTCCGAGCATGCTATGTTCTAAAGAAAAGAAACTGCCTAATTCTGAACGCACTTTCATGCTAGATCTTCAAAATGCGAGGAAAATGTTCATCGGTTCAGATGACATTGCTGTACCGAATGAATCAGGGCGGAGAGACGACAGGAGACGAGCTTCTCATAATTCGCTACGAGCTTCTACTTCTAGCGTCAGCTCAGTTATTGAGATAACAGTTATTTTTGAAACTCAACTGATAACACGGATGTTGATATAGTATATATCTCTGAAGCTATTAATATAAATAACAAATTTTGTGATGTGCGTATATGCCCCACTGTGATTTCTGCAAGTGTTCAAGCGTTCAAAAGGGTTCAAAACATGGACTTAACGTGTTAACTCTCAGCAAAAGCTAAGTGATGATGCTCAAAATAATGTTCTACCTGCTGTCACGAGAAATGCGCGCTGTAGGAAATGCGAACACATATTATAAGGTACGCTAATTGATGAGAGACCTCACATCAGAGAGTTAGGTCGAACAATGATAAGAAATTGTCATCCTTTTCTGAAAGTTGTGGATCTTTGATGCGATCTATCGAGTTACCTAAGTTGCACGTCCAGTGTGACGATTGTACCAACTTGATTGATGGGCAATCGGGAACGGCCACTGAACATCTCATAACGAAGCAATTCACTCGTGATGAAAGTTGACATTTCATCTAAACGAGTAAATCTTATCAAAGTTTGAAATATCCCCTGCATACCCAAGCTGTGGAACGCGCAGTAAAGTTGTTAGCGAAGTTTCTCTACAAGTGCCTAATTATATGAAACTAGAGATGAGTTAGAAACAAAGTAGCATCACGAGAGCGAATGTAAAGATCTGAATAGAAGAAAGATCATACTGTAGACTGATTGATTCTTGCTTGGTCCTATTACCCTTTAATTTTATTAAGATATTTCTACGAAGAAAAAAGATTATATTGTTTAATGATTGTCTACATGTATGTTTGCAGGTTCATTTGTTAGATCTGTATATGGAACCATAATGAATTATGTAAAATGTGTTAAAATTATTGGGGCATGTACGACGACGAAGTTCCGTTCTATAATTTTTCTGAATATAAATAGAGAACACACAAGGATAGTGCGTGAGTCACACACACTCACGACAATGATGTCAGACTAACCGAGCCAGACTCACTAGTGTTAGTGCGCACTAAGTCTAGACACCGAAGTTGTAGAACATTCCAGGACCGCTTGAAGATATACTAACACAAGTATTATAACGTAACATCACATTTTACTCGAAACAACAAACATTCCAGGAACGCTTGAAGATATGCTAACACAAGTATTATAACGTAACATTACATTTGACTCGTGACAACAAATATTCCAGGAACGCTTGAAGATATACTAACACAAGTATTATAACGTAACATCACATTTGACTCGTAACGACAAACATTCCTTACAATAAATAAGAAAAGACTATCTACAAAGAGTTCATACATGGAAGTAGTTTTAGTTGTACAAAACAAAGAACTAGTTCGATCGCTGGTCCGAAGAGAAGCGTCTGGAACAATAGTTACTGTAGGGTCATGGTGTGGTTATTGTGTGGTTATGGTGTGGTTATTGTGGTGTTATTGTGGGGTTATTGTGTGATTATGGTGGGGTTATTGTCTGGTTATCGTGTGGTTATTGCGTGGTTATTGTGTGGTTATTGTGGGGTTATTGTGTGGTTATTGTGTTTTTCTTGTGTGTTTATTGTGTGGTTATTGTAGGGTCATGGTGTGGTTATTGTAGGGTCATGGTGTGGTTATTGTGTGGGTATGGTGTGGTTATCGTGGCGTTATTGTGGGGTTATTGTGTGGGGATTGTGTGTTTATTGTGGGGTTATTGTGTGGTTATGGTGTGGTTATGGTGTGGTTATCGTGGCGTTATTGTGGGGTTATTGTGTGGGGATTGCGTGTTTATTGTGGGGCTATTGTCTTGTTAATGTGGGGTTATGGTGTGGTTATTGTGGGGTTATTGTGTGGTTATTGTTGGGTTATGGTGTAGTTATTGTGCGGTTTTTGTGTGGGTATTGTGGGGTTATTGTGTGTTTATTGTGTGGTTATTGTGTGGTTATTGTGTGGTTATTGTGTGGTTATTGTGGGGTTATTGTGTGGTTATTGTGTGATTATTGTAGGATTATTGTGGAATTATTGTGTGAATGTTAGGGTAGTTGTGGTATACGGCCCTATGTAAAACGGCTGTAAAATAGAATGTAAGCTGCAAAATAATGTAAAACAAACTTTTTGTTCAGTTGTTAGGGTAAATTTTGTATTATTCTACTTGTAGGAGATGCAGACCGAGCCTTGCAGACAGCGAGAAGCAGGCTAAAATGAAACGAATTACTTATATGAAAGAATTTAATCTAATCATAGATCCATTAAATATTGGAAGCTAACAAAAATATAAAATTATAGAATCAAATAATATCCTTCGAACTATCTAGTATTGCGTTGGAAATATTATGACTTGAAAACACGTGCATTTCGGTTAGGTTCACAAATAACGTTGTCATCCCAATACTTTTTGTGAATTGATTTTCGTGCTGTGCGAATATTAATAGTAAGAAAAATTAATTTATGCAATATCATTTTTATATAGTTTTTGCATGTAAAATTCAAATGTCATTCAAGCAGATTTTACATGAAATGAAGAAAATAGGTTTTTACTGTCATTTTCATAGTGTTTTGACATGTTGACTTATTCTGCTACGGTTAGCATAGGTGATAAAAAGTGTTTAGGTAACCAAGTATATCAAATTTTGCTGCCTACGGGCCGAGAACTCTGAGGAATGGTGCGTCCTGGCAGCAGAGGCTCGAATAATGCGAAGAGAAGGAGCCTAGCGCTGCACCCTGCATCCGGTATTGGATGCGATTATTGAGTATTGGCTCCGGTGCCCGCTGTTGAATCTTTATTTTCTTCTGGAGGTGAAGTGTACATCTGATATTGGATATTATTTCTGCCAATATTGGCCGTAGATAAATGCATTATATTATGCTGATCGTAAGTGTAATTGGGTGCTGATATTAGTGATATATTTGTGATTGGATTTATTATTGAATTTGAAACTGGAACAATAAAATAAATAGAGCTGTTCAGACATTGTATAGTCGATGTCAGGTAAGTATTCTGGCATGAAAACATGTGTAGAATTCTCTGAATGTTCTCATCAACCATTCAACTCCTACAGATAAATTACATTAATGCATTATTATTAGTAGACATTGAATTAAATAAACATTTATTATGAATAATAATATTATTAAACCTAACACCCACTTAATCAATCTGTGGCCAATATTGGCTGAACTTATTTCCTATATCAGATCGATATCTTTACATCAAGTAGGAAATAAGAGAATATTATCCAATACTGGACACAGGAGCCAATACTCAGAATTAAACTATTCTCACACACACACTCCGCAGGCATAGTCCTGACATTGTACTCTATTTAGGTAACTGTGAGCCCGTGGGCTGCAAAATTGTGTACTAAAATGGCTAGTGTTTAATGCATAAAATTTAGATTTTTCAATTTTTGAGTGTATGCAATTAACTATAATTGCAATGTACAAACAACGTCCAGTTTTGTATGACAGCAAACTGTAAAATGACGTGATGACCGACAGCCAACATACCTGAAAATTTGCGAAAATTTAAAATAACAAACATCGAATAATTACTTTGGTTTGAAAAACATTTACTATCTGAACAACAATTCGTATCAATTTAATTTTTTAAAATTTGAAGTGACATTAATATTCCTGAATTTGATCCAAATTTAAGTATTTCCAGGTCATAATATTTACAAAACGTTCATGAATAATTAGAGAGATATTATTTGATTCTCCCTAATAAATTGATTTATATTATTAATTCATGTGTACATAACACATTTGAGAAATTGAAACAAATATTAACATATGGGGCGACAACGTTAGTTATGAACCTAACTGAAGCGCAAGTGTTCTCATGACAGAATATTTACCATAAAGTAATGTATAATTGGAAGGATATTGTTTAATGGTCGGCCTTTTATCCCTTCAATTAGCCTCCAACATTGAGTGGATATATAATTAGATCAAATCCTTTTGAAGTCAGTAGTTAGATAACCAGGCCGCATTGAGGTCGCCTGATGAGGGACCGGTAAAGTTCGTGCACATGTGAGGTGATGGTGTTGCTTTATCTATACTGAATGGTGTTGTGGGTAATTCAACTTAAGCATGTAATGATACAACGCAACATCCTGTGTAAAACGACTCTAAAATACATTAAGCAGTAACAATAATTGTACAATTATCTTTACATTGAGTTGATGGCTCAATTTTGTCTCATTCTACTTGCAGGAGATGCAGACCGAGCCTTGCAGACATCGACAAGCAGACTAGAGTGAAGTGAATTACTTTCTTGCAACGGATTTATTCTAATTAAAGATCTATCCAATATTGAAGGCCAATCAAAGGGTTGAGAAGGGTTAAAAAGGGTTAAAGGGGTAAATGGTTGTCCAACAATACCCGTCTAACTATTCATTCCCGCACCTCCAGAAGTGCCGGCCTACACACATGACACCTCTGACGATCACATTCCCGCACCTCCAAAAGTGCTGGCTTACACACATGACACCTCTGACGATCACATTCCCACACCTCCAGAAGTGCCGGCCTACACACATCACACCTCTGACGATCACATTCCCGCACCTCCAGAAGTGCCGGCCTACACACATCACACCTCTGACGATCACATTCCCGCACCTCCAGAAGTGCCGGCCTACACACATGACACCTCTGACGATCACATTCCCGCACCTCCAGAAGTGCCGGCCTACACACATCACACCTCTGACGATCACATTCCCGCACCTCCAGAAGTGCCGGCCTACACACATCACACCTCTGACGATCACATTCCCGCACCTCCAGAAGTGCCGGCCTACACACATCACACCTCTGACGATCACATTCCCGCACCTCCAGAAGTGCCGGCCTACACACATGACACCTCTGACGATCACATTCCCGCACCTCCAGAAGTGCCGGCCTACACACATCACACCTCTGACGATCACATTCCCGCACCTCCAGAAGTGCCGGCCTACACACATGACACCTCTGACGATCACATCAAAAAATAACTTTGTCGAACCGCGATTATATATAATTTATTTATTCGATATGCTACGTGTGCACGCTAGCTTTTTCGTAAAAAAGTGAATAACTATGTTAAATGTATGAGCTTTCTATTTTTTTTTGTAATAGTACGTGATTTCATTTCGTTCTGAAATAAAACTAAACGCTTATTTTACATACTAGCATTTTATTTACTTTATAACACCCAGCTGACAAGTGCAAAATGTAGGTTGTGCTCCACCCTCAAACTACTGCCAAAAAACACTCCAACACCAGCATCATACGCGCAAAGCACATCTCTGTCAGTTCCTATGTATTCATTTCCGTGTTACCTCTTCTCTCCCCGACACACTCTGTGTCAAACTCTCTTTCCGTTTTTTCTATAAGCATCGATATTTCTATATTCTTTTGTTTTGTAAAATTACACATGTTCCTGCAGAAAGTCTACTGAGTATTGTAAGCCGCCGTAGAACGCTTGTAAACGTCGGTGTCCAGCATTGAATCGGGAATTACTGAGTATTGGCTCCTGCGTCTAGTATTGGAAACGGAATTACTGAGTATTGGCTCCTGCGTCCAGTATTGGTTGGGCAATTACTGGGTATTGGCTCTAGCGTCTGATATTTGAAAGCAGATTAGTAAGTATTGGCTCTTGCATAAAGTATTGGACGAGCAACTGCTGAGTATAGGCTCCTGCGTCTAGTATTGGGTAGGAAATTACTGAGTATTTGCCGCCATATTCGTTATTCGATACTATTCTGACATTTTCTTCTTGCGATAAAAATATCGGTCTGATATTGGAAACAAGTCCCGACAATATTGGTCACTGATTTATTTTGTATTGGATGGGGATTAGGGGATGGATTGGCTGCTGCGTTTATGAATTTAACCAGCCCGTCCCCTCTATTTGAAATAAAATAGCAGGCGAAATGAAAGAAAGACCATATGAAATAAAAGAACTCATTCTCTTGAGAGTTGATGAGGCCGAGTGCACACGGCCCGTCAAAAATGTACAATAATGTTAGACAAATCACATGACACACGTTCCTATTTGCTAAGAATTCACGTGAAATTCATTCCTACTCGAATCTGATGGATTAATGCACTGGAAATTGTGGAGTTGATGAAGCTTGTATCACAGATACGCTCATCTCACACTGCAGGCTGGCTTCAGGCAGACAGACGGACGCCCTTATTATAACATAGATTATTATTAATAATTAATGAAACCTAATTGAAATAAACATTATCAATATATAATAATTATATAATATACATACTGAAAATAAAAATAATTAATATATTTACAGTATCATTTATCTGGATGAATAAAATGATTTATCAGCATATTGAATTACATCTTCCAAAATACGTAAATTCTTCCACAACACGGAAGAAATTCCTAATATTTTCCACAACTCCTCGAAATAGTGATATCGGTGATTGCTAGTTCAGTTATGGCTAGAATAGCATGAAGCAGTTCAAGTCTTCAGTAAATTTGTGGAGCAGCAATAAAAATTCACTCATCGCAGGTTTACAAAACTTAAATATTAAAACATCATTTCAAATCTTTCACCTCTATGCATTGCTATGAAGAGTCGTTTTGAAATATTCACGGCACACCTGGGGGGCATGATTGATGAGCAAGGTGGAAGTTTTCAGTAGGATGCCAAAATCATGGAAGATCGATAGCGTCGCTGTGACGTTCACGTGATGACCGACTATTGCTGGAACATTCAGCAAGACTGCACAGGGAACCAACATTCTAATCGGTCCATTATTGAACGCAAGTATCTGCCTGAATAAATCTATCATTCTTCGCAAGGCCAACTAATGAATCCGGGATGTGTTTAATATGGGAAGTATAAGTAGTTAGAAACTAATTCTTGATGCTTCTGTTGGTTTTTGAGTTACAATAATTTGTACTGGTTGAAAATTGTATTAGTAGTGTCTGGTGGTCTACCTGTTCATTGCCAGCAGTAAATGGGAGATAACTCATTGCAAGAGCATTTAATCTGAGAGGAAATACATAACTCGTGCCATTTTTGAAATCAGTGACCTCAATTTTATCAAGAACAGGCTTCAAAGCGTATGCAACTGACGAAAAGTAAAATTTAGTTTCTCAGAGTTATCTTAGTATCAAATTCAAGATCATTCATGGAGGAGGAAACATTAAGTTAACCAGTGGGGCATTAATCATCCGACCGTGAACGCACGTGTGAAAACAGTAGAAAACAATATTTGACTAATAACTCCCAGAAAAAATGTAGTTACATGAAATAATTTAGAGTCAAAGTACAACAAAAAGCTCTGTAATTGGGACACTATTTTAAACGTACTCTCGAATACTATATCTAACTGCACTAGGCTTTTACTTCATTTGATATGAAAATGACCTCCAAACCACAGAAACCTCCCAGTAATTCATCTTACATGCTACCAAAAATTTGCATTACTTTAAATGATTTTCTTAGATTCATTCCCTCAAAGTGTATGGACTAACTTTATAAGATTACAAATCAGTCAACACTCCTGGGCTGAAATTTCAAGAAACTCAACTCGATTTTCAAATTGCAGTATAAATCGGATATCCCAGAAGTCGATTACATTCCGAAATGGAAATGTATTTTATCACTATTGCAAACTTACGCATCGATTTATGATCATCGATCCTTAACTGATGCCTAAACATTATTTCATGCAATTTTGCAGGTTCATTTGTTACGTTGGTTCCCTGCAAACGCAACCAGACCAAATGCACGTTGCAGTTATCTGCTGTCGAGAAGCAAGCGAAGGCGAAAAGACAGATAATCTCCTTGGCCGGACGTACTGCTCTGACAATGAGGCGGAGTGCAGCGGTCGTCCACAGCAACTAAATTGTTAAAGCCCTCAACAGTTATTGAGAGGTCGAGCTTAAAGTTATGAAGATAAGCTCATATCCGCATTGCCAGCGATAACGAACGAATGTTTTCAACTTGTTGACCTATATTGAATCCATAAATAACAGTGAAGAAAGTTATTTTAATCTACAACCATATGTCCTCAACATGTCTGATACAGTCCTTCGATGGGTTGCACGAAAAAAACCTTAAGTGCTTTCCCTCGTGAAATATCGTTAATGCAAACAATGGTTCTGGTCCTCATTACTTCGAATGGCAGCGTAGCAAGAATTTTGGTTTAGGAATGAAATATAACATAAATAAAACTGCAGTGGAAAGTAATTGGTTGTCGGTGTAAAACAGAGCAATAATCAGGTATTTTGATTAAACAAGGTGTCACAAAAAATGAGGTCATTAAATTCAGTATATTGTTAAAATACAGTGTTAGGATATAAATGATTTCAGGATAGAATACATTGTACATGAAGATGACGCACGGTATATGCGTACAATTCAACGTTACAATAAAAATGAATAAAAATTAGACGTTTCTCGTAACATAGGATATTAAAGCACAATAAAGTATTATAGTAAAGTATTTGACAACAAGGGAAACTTGTGCAAAAGTATTTCATGAGAAGAGAGAGCATGATAATTAGGTTGAGTATAATTAGCAAAGGTTATCAGATGAAGCAATAAGAGATTTAGCTTTTCCGTCCTTCCGCCATTGTCAGATAAGGAGGAATAACTCATAGTATTGTTATTGCCATATGTAGAGAAAATCATGCTTTAAGATCCATTTCAAAGTATATGTATGCCACATCAAAGATGCTTACAGTGATGCACAAGCACAACGTTTCTCCTCAAAGTAACGGTATATTTAGTCGAAACTCTGAAGAATATAAAAATATCGCTGTAGAATCTACCCGGTCAAAAGTGTATTAATGCCTTTATTCGGAGCAAAAGAATAATTATAATAGTACGAGTGTTACTTGAAATTAATAAAGGAAGAATTACGAAGAAGAAATCATTCATAACTAATACGTATGATTCAATATGGCTAATGACTAATGCATATTATATTATTGCATCACTATGCAATAAAGACTACCTCCCTCAACACTGATGCCAACATTTCACTTAGAATGATGTTTCAGTTTTTTCATTTCACTTTCGTGGGAGAAAAATTCGCGAGAATAAATTTGATCTCTGTATTTGGGTAAACAAGTATAGAGAGACATATGTATATATATATAAAACCATTACAAAAGACAGATGAAATAAATTCCACAGAAAGTGAAACATTTATGAGATGCGCTGTGAAGTGGCGGTCCCTCAATTCAGCCTACAACATAAGGAAATAAAGAGGCTCAGGCAACCGCGGTAGATATGCTGTGGATCAGAGGGACGATTTATAAACAGAAAGTCAACATAGTGAGCATAAAAGAGCACTGAGTGCTTTGTGCCTGTATTTTGAAGAGGACACTATGGTCACGGGAGGAGGATAGCCAAAATTTCCGCCATTGGTGCTTATTGTTGTGAGGTAAGTATTAACATTTTCTATTCCTTAAGATGGACCAAAAGTTTATGTAAATGCTGTCATCAGAATTTTTCCACTTGTGCAAATTTGTTGAGACCACTCTCTTAGTTAACGAGTAATTTTTACCATTTAGCTTAATTTTACACTTAGTGCCTTCACAAAATATCCTGTACAGAAGTTTTGTGCGTCTCAGGAAGGTTGGAGGGTGCTCGGCAGCGATGGACTTTGGCTTAGAGGCTGGTGCAGCCGATCCCTCCTTGTCCGTATAGGGATTCTAAACTGCGTTAACATCGTGCCATGCATAAGTGATTGAATATACGTGATTTTGACTATTACCCTCATAGCCTTGGAGGGTCTGAGCTATATTACTGGGTATATATGTATCTTGCATCGCTTCTATCAATCGGTAATTTACCTTCTTTTTCTCATGGTGGATGACTTCCTCAAATCGCATCATGAGTGATTTGAATGCTTAATGATGTCGCCCACATTTTCCTAAACTCTCGAAAGTTATGAGAGGCAAAAATACTAACCAAATTTCTAAGTAGACTAAGTGTTAAAAGTGAATTACGAAAATAATTATCCTCCCCATTTCACCTCATCGAAATAAAAAAAATGCAAAAACGCATAAAATAAGAGATCATCTCAGAAAATGAAAGAACGAAATAAAAGGTAATTATTGTAATATGATCTAATTTCACATGTTTCGGCCACAGCCCCTGATCAATAAGAATTCTGAAAAAGTGCAAAGTAAAAATAAATTATTTTTGAATGACTAATATGAAACAAGTTTTAAAATCGCGTTAATTGCGATCATCTACGTACTATGGCTGAAGGAAATGAACTAATTAAGAGTGTTGTTTAAAGCTGATTTGAAAATGTACAAGAACGCTATAATGCGCATGTCTGTATAAAACTACGGGTTTTGCCGTAACCGAAAACTGATGAATGGAGGCTACGTTATTGCACTTGTCAGAATGTTCTCAAACGGCGGAAAATGGGGGCGTTGACAAAATTGAACCTTGTCTAAAGCTCCTCCCAGGATGCTTGCAAACTCGAGTGAGAAGAGTACGAGTTGTACATACATACACAGTACTTCGATGGACAAAGAAAAAGAAAAAAAGAAAAACAATTTATTTCCAATAAAGATGGTACAAAAGTACCATCATTGGTTTTTAAAATATCTTACAGTTAATACACTTAGGTTATACACACACATGAGTATTGCAATACTCATTTCACTAGTCGAAAAGAATTGATTGAGGGCAATGTACTTCTAATCTTGCTTAATATAACATTTGACGATACACATAATGATAATTATAAGAGACAACACAATTTCATGGACGATGCATTTCCATTGTGGGTTGAGAACACCTTTGATAATTTACGTATACATGATATGAAACTTCGCAATTCTTGACGCCAGGATATAATATTAGAATTGTTTGTTTCGGAAGATGTTCAAAAATGTAATTTTAGGGAAGCACGGAAAAAAATTAGCATACATATATATAAGCATGGGGACCACGAAAATTACAAGATTTGTATTTCTAATTAGGCAATTTTAACATAACGGTCATTAGTTGATAAGCATTTTACTTAAATATAAATGGATGATCACACAACAAATGTATAGTTTTTTTACGTGAACGCTTTACAATAATAAAGAGATGACGAGTTAGGTTACAAGTTGAGAGTGAACAGAAAAAATTTATCTCTAGTTAAAGTGCCAGCTGTCAGTTTAGTACACACATATGTGCATGTATACATGCAAATATATACACATATACACACACATATACATACCTACGCACATACATACACCAAACACGTAAACATACACAAATACATTTCTATGCATCGAGGCAATCACAATATATGCGCGTTATATAAAAATGCTGTGCGATGTTCTGAAATATAGAATTATGAGCTAAGGAAGATTGGCAACAACTCTTTCAGTAAATGTTGCTGCTTACAATTTCTAATGAAATATTGTAACGATGTTCTATTAAATATTGTATCGAAAAGATCATTGGTTGATAAGCGTCTTATTTATCATATGTGGGTGATCGCGCAACAAATATATTTGCATATATATACTTTATGAATGCTATACAATAATCAAGTAAAATGAAGTATTACGTAGTGACACGTTCACCTATCTACGTACGCTCAGCGTGCACACAAGTACACATATACACAAGTAAGCATGTGCGCAAATATCAGCGTAGACTACTCAGTATAAACTAGCATTCCAATCGAGGGAATCGGAGAAAATATATTTTTTATGGCACGAATTTTATAAAATTTCCGCACTAACAATATTGGCACAAAACAGTCTACCTTAGTCAGAAACATGAAAACGATTGTTCTACAACGGTTCCCAAGTACAGAATATTTCCAGAAGTACGCGAGGCTTAGGTGCGGTTGTTTTGATATACCCTAGAGCGTAAGAGATGATATGATAATTTGCACTGCACTGGCCTACCAAGAACATTTTTGGACGTGAAGAAGAGAGAAACATGCTAGGCCGCTAGTGGCCACGACTCAAACGTTCAATAAAAAATGCTCAACACAATCGAATTATCTGCCAAGAACTGCTCCACATTTTTATGCGGCTTAAATAATTTTAAAATCCTTACAACAGAGAAATCTCAAAAAAATCCCTGATTCGTCGATACGTGACAGAGTTCTTTCTACGAGAGACACCTTTTTAACAAGAGTTTTTCTTCCCTTGGTGGTTCTATTATTCCGATCAAGGAGGGGTAGCACATTGAGTTGATACCTCTATTTTGAAGAACATTGAGTCATATTTCAATAATAAGCACAACTGTTCGTTATAAATATTTTCACAGGGCCCCTTAAATACACAGATACGTATCAACAAATGCAGTAATTTATTTTTGCAGAAATAACACGTATAAACATAAACTATTTCAAAACACAACAAATACACATAGAATTACATGAGAAATATTTGTGTTATTTAACTAGGGAATCAGACTAAGGCAGCCCGCCCACTGAGGCGATGCGATAGATGAGACGTCGCACGAAAACCGAGCTCATCCAGTCGCATGCGACACATTACATCAGTACCGCCCATTGAATCAACTCGTATCGCACGAGAACCTTATAAACATTTTGCATCTGGGAACAACTCGAGCCCTGCTTTGCAGCGCTCGACTGCTAATGAGCTGCGCGGCGGTAAATTTTAGGTATACAAATTCTAGTGATCGTAATGCTCTGCTCTGTAATGCCCATTTGCATACCATATCCTGGAAGTTTCTGCCATTATACAGCACATCACTTGAATCATACAGCACCGATCGTTCCTGTACAAGGCATATCAATTTTCCACTTGTGTCTATTTCTAGTTGGAAGGCCATCACAGAAAAATTAAGCTCGTACATGATATCCAACTGCCGGACAAGCTCAAGCCTCGAAGTCGTTGGTCAGTACTAGCTGCAAACGGTTTGGATGCCGCCATATTTTTGTGTTTCATGTCCTGCAGCATTGCATAGAAAAATCTTCCTCATTTCAATTGGCATTCAGTATGACTATTTAATGTCTATTTTAGTTATTTGTGGGTTTTGAAACTTTAGGAATGTTTTTTTCCGTTATGGTATATGTTTCCCACCCAATTTTCGCTAACTATGAAAAAAGCAACTTTATAAATTGTCTTCCTCACACTGTCGCCAGAGCATGCATCACTTTTAAGAGAAAAATTTCTTGCACTCTCATAAATAATTCCCTATTAATTATTGTTTTATTTAAAAAAGCTATCGGTAGGCTTCCTGATTTTAAGGGGGCCCTCCGAGGCCCCTTTTCTCTCCGATGGTCATTTTTCATGTTTTTGTTGGAAAAGAATCCTTAGGTGGTGGACTATTCGGTCCTAAAATTTTATGGCACTGCGGACAATTGATCCCCACCAAAATCTTAATTCTCGACCCCATTTCGACCCCATATAAAAAGAAAACACAAGAAGAAATGGAGAATTTGCAAATTAACTTTTGTTAGATATGTTCCAAGGATTCTAAAACTGTCTTTGCTTTTGTTCTAGCATAAAAACTCAATGAGTTCTATTTTTTTGAAATATCAATACCAGTGGACTAAAAACCAATATGTCAATTTTTTTCATAAACTAAGGAAGGCCTGAATCAAAAAAATGTATTGAAGAAATTGTGTTTCTTTTCAAAATTTACATATAATAGTCGAATATCATAGGAATGAGACTGAAAACAAAAAATTTCATAATTTTATGAGATAAGTAAAATATTTTTTTAATTTTTCCTTTATTTGTAAAAACAATTCACAGTATGAATATGATGTTATGCATGGAGGTTATCGAAATAAAAATGAAAACAGCATTCAACTACATAAATTTTCCATTTTATTACACTTCAACAAAAAATTTTGTTTTTCGCCTATACTGAGAAGTTACTTATTTTCAAATTCAAAAAGATAGAAGTCAAAAAGTTTTTATGCTAGGAAGAAAAAAAAAGACAGTTTTAGAATCCTTGGAACAATTCCAACAAACTGACATTTCTTATTTCCCAATTTGTACGTTGTCTTTTTTTTCTGCTAGTTCAAAACCTAAAAATTCGGGATATTTTAGGTACTGAACAAATATCGCATATATATAAAAACAATTTAAAATAGAAAATTCAGGAATGTCAGTTTGTTTGCAATGTTACGAGGATTTCAAAACTGTCTTTGTATTTGTTCTAGCATAAAAATTCATTGACTTCTATTCTTTTGAAAACATCCCAAAACTGAACCAAAAAACGAGTTTATAGGAAATAAAAAAATAAGGCGAAATCAAAAAAACTTCTCGAATAAAATATGTTTTTCTTGCAAAAATACATATAGTGGCCAAATTTCAGACCAATCGGATCAAAATACAATTTTGACGGGAAGGCCCCCTCAAGTAAAAAGGAGAGAACTAAAAATACAGTATAAAACATTTACTCGAATCAAAAATTGCAAGTAAAACAATAAAATTGAACGTTTCGAGCCTTCGCCCATCTTCAGCAAAATAAATTTACCTGAAAAAAAACATGAAATATATTAGAGAGAGGATAAATTGAAAAAACAAACATACGAAAAACTAACCTTAAAAACTGCCTGTTAACTATTGACAACGGAAAAGAACTAAGTTGGTAGTTTAAAATCGGCCTATTTTTAAAATGAATAGAGACTCCAAAATCCTTAAATCTGAGGCGAATTTAAATCTGGTGAGAATTTTAAAATTACTGATGAAGAATTCCTTCACATTCAGCTATCAGGGATCATTCAGAGCATTGTAATAGCCCGTTTGACATAAGTAATTTTAAAATTCTTACCCGATCTAAATTTGCCTCCGATTTAAGGATTTTAGTCTCTATTAATTTTGAAAATAGGCCGATTTTAAATAATCAACTTAGTTCTTTTCTGTTGGCAATAGTTAACAGGTAGTTTTAAAGGTTAGTTCATTTTTTGTTCGTTTGTTTTTTCAATTTATCATCTTTCTAATTCATTTCATGTTTTTTTAGGTAAATTTGTTTTGCTGAAGATGAGCGAATGCTCAAAACGTTCAATTTTATTGTTTTACTTGCAAATTTTAATTCGAGTAAATCTTTTATACGGTAGTTTTAGTTCTCTCCTATTTACTTGTTATATTCATCCAAATAAAACCAAAATGACGTTATGACAACCTGCACAGAAGCTAGTGACTATCGCCTCGTCGCACGAAAAATGCAACATGCAGCTTTTTGGTGCGACAGACAAATGAGGAGGAATGAAGGCCGGAGTCGCATCGCCTCAGTGGGCGGTGAGCTAGCCAACACAATGCTATTCCGACGGCGCCACAAATGAACCGTGTCATTTCGCAAGGCGTTGCACCAGTCGCATCGCATCGCATCAGGAGACGGGCTGCCTAATGTTAGGATATTGAAGTACGATACAAATAAAATTTGAGGGCTAAGTGAAGTAAACGTACGAGCATGCCATCAGCGGAAGCACACTGGTTACTGCCTGTTTTCGACCGAAGCATTTACTGCTGCGAACGACGAAGGCCAACACAGAACTATCTGTTTCGATTCGACTGTAGACAATTACTGCTAAGGTCTGCCAAAAAATGCTATTCGAATTGACTCCCATGAATTTTGTCTGCGGTGAAGTGCTGGAATTCGTCTTAAAACTGCTACCACTGCGAAAAACTGTCAATATTCTTACGCGGAACTGCGCTGATTTTCAACTGGGTTGAAGGCTCAAGTCTTTGTTTTTCCCTACAGGCCATTGGGTCTATGTCTTTCGGGTCAAGCGGTGGGCGCTGGCGTGTGGCAAGAGCTGCGTGTTTTGCACTCAGGCCCGTAAAGTGCTACTCCTTGCCCATTGATTCGTTTGACTTGTTTCCTGTTGCTAATCTTTCGTTGAATTCAATTAATATTCTCAATCCGGACTTTCTTTAACTCCACCATCAGTCTTTTTGCATAGAACTTCCCTTGAAATTGTTAACCAATGAAAACGGTATATTTTCGTAATATTAGTGTGTAAACTAGACCCTTCTTTTTTGGGTCTTTTTATTGAATGAAGACTACTTGGACAAACTACTTCATCAGTAGAATTATTAGTCCTTCACCACCTAATGTTAATTAATTTTATTTATCTAGGTCAAAGAAAATTAACATTATTGCTATCCAGCGCATCTTCTTTCATAAAACACTGCACAAATTGGATGGTACATTGAATCAAAAATCTTAAACAATCAAACTCACCTCCTGTTAGGATGGGCAATAAAGTACAGGGAGGGCAGGATACTTGTCAGCCACTTGAAATCTTCATGAGTTTCTATTCCAATGACATGGAGCTCGAGATTGAGGCAGGGACCAAAACCCCTTGTTTCTTTTAACAACCTTACCGAATGCCAACACACCTGATGAAGTAGCAAAAGGAAACTCCAGTTAATTGCATAGGATGGTCATGTTTCTTTGTCAATGCAGAACTGAACGAAGGAGAAATTTCATCATTTCTTCTAACCCACCCACGCGCTCATTTAAGCTACGCTTTCAGTGGTCGAAAACAATTCAAATTTTTTCTTTCCCTCCTTCTTCGGCAGCACATTCCTTGTTCTAATCAATCTTTTACGTGTAAATTAGGAAGTAAGAGCTCAACATTTGTCACAAGTGACCATGAAATCTTTTAAAGATGTATCTACATTTAAGAACTTAACCAAACGAACAAGGATTGGGTTTTTATGCACAAAAAGATGCAATTATAAAAATGGTTTGCATCTGAGTTATGGGTTTATTCAGTTTTGAAATCGGTCATCGAATGTCACTAGTTTCTGAGATTGATGATGGTTTGACTCATTTTCATTATCATTTGGTAGGGGAACAAGATTTTGTCAACCCATACATGTGTTCTAACTAAGATTTATTCGCTATGACAACACATGGCTCATATGCTCTCATATTCATTCAAGAGAGTCGAAATTACTGCAACTGTACCGGTATTTTTACATGAAATATTAAAATTAACCCAAATAACCTCCTTCATTTGTTTCCAGAATTTAATATAGAATATATTATGAAAAATTTCCTAAGCATTTAAATTATAAAGACGGAACAATATTCACTAATAGACTTTCATTTACAGCCAATACTACCAAAAGTAGCCTACAAAACTAGCACTATCACGTCTAGAACATTCTTAAAGCAAAGATTCGAAAAAGTGGAAACATTCATGCAAAACGTATTCCTTGTAGCATACGCACATTTCCTCACACTCGCATCACTCAGAAAACTATGGACGCATTTAAATCCCTAATCCTGAAAAAAGCCCAAACTCGAATGTTTAGCTGCTTGCTTTTCTTGCAGGAGATGTAATATTTTAATGGATATCAAAAAATGTGTTGAAACATAAGAAGGTTAAATTTGGTTAAACACATACGTACTTGGCATTAATAGATCAAACCAGGCAATAGTAATGGCACAGTAGCCATAACTTTCTACCAGTCACGATCAATACATGAGGTAGTTGTCATGAGCAAGTGAAAAATTAAAGCTCATTTCAAAATTTGCAACCTCGTTCTTTTGACTTGATATTATAAAATTACTTCATGTGGAGCATTCCACTGCTCTCAACAGAAAAAAATACTGAATCGGGCGCCTAAAAAGCTCCTTAGCGAATATCTCGTACTTGATATTCGGCAACACAGCAACCTCGAGAGTATTATTAGATAAGAAGAAGATTTATTAGACATAACAGAAGGGATCTCATGAGAATGAAGAGATGGGGTCGTTTAATAAGAGCTGTGGAGAACGAGGAATCTACGCTGAGGATTCCCTGCATATAGAATCAAGTTAAGAAAAGGAAGTAAAACAAAAAAGAAATGATCAAGGCAATAAAACTGATAACAAATAGGGCACGCAAGTTGGAAGACCTGCAGGCTTATCTATAACGGAGGTAACCACCTAGCATCACTTCGCCTGTGGAACCCAGTTACCATACTAGATGGCGAACAAACTTTACTTCGAACCTACCGTTGATCCCCTACTATCTCTCAAAGAGGTAGAAGGGGACACCAATCATCATGGGAAGTTCCACACAGTAAACGTGAATTGAATTTTAGGGCTACGTCAGGAAGGACGAGAACATTCTAATTTCAGTCATTGACAGCGACAACAAATCGAACTGTTGTTACTGGTATTTGTGTACGTGAGATGCTCTTGTACGGAAAATCTTGAACTTCTGGCTTTATGATTATAAACTCTCGTGAAATTTTAATGCTATTTCATTTGCAGATTAGATGCTAATTTAAGCCTCCCTAACCGCTAAAAAAAAGCGTTCCGAAGAGAGGAAGGCACTATTTAGCATAAAAATAAGAGAATCCATGCAGAAGGGGCATAGAAACAGTAAGTTAAGTTATGAAGAAGATAAAAGTTGAAGAAGAAAGTAGTAGGTGCTGAAAAACAGGACAGCAATGAAATGAAAAAAGGTGGTCCTTAACATAAAAATAATTTATTTCAAGCGATTAAGACACCCAAATAAATCATATGAAAATAGTAAGCAAATATTTTTGTTATGTGTAGTTTGTATGTTGGATGTTGTGGGAATAAGTATCGGATTAAGTATTCTATTAGGTAAAGTTGACTTGGCCGTAATAGATTGTACTGTTACAGAGAAAATGTAAGTATTTATGCTAAATATACAAATTTATTCTAATTCAATTTGATTTCATATAATACAAATAAGTTTTCATGTCTTTATAAGTGACCAAGTAAAGGGACAACAGTAACCAATCCTCAATAGATTCTCAACAACTGAAATTGATAACCAGAACTTTCAAGTGTTGCAATATTAGTTAGGTATACTAGATGGGGCTGACTGATGATTTGGATGGTTTTTAAATAGAAGTTATAGTCAGATTTTGTACACATTTATATAATAAAATAATGACTTATTTACTGAAATGATTTATATAACATACAGCAAATAATTAACGTCAACATAAATGCTAACTCTGCAATGAGAAATGTTATAGCCTTCACAAGCAAAGAAGATTTTACATTTTCCCACATAATCCGCATGAGAAGAACAATTGCCACCTACTTCAATTCTTCATGGTAAAGCTCTGTCATGGTGAATCTCAATTCCGGTTTGTTAAATCTAAGAAACTAAAACAGCGCTGAAGCAAAGCTAATTCCTGAGGTCAAGCTGGAACATCTTAATTCTGCACGCAGTCTGCGTTGATTCAACCTAGTGCCATAACAATGGCAATCTTGGAGGCAATACCAGGGTAGCCTCAATCTAATGAATTCGGCTTCAGGTGGAAAACTCACAACTCATGTAATGATTGATTTTAAATTTCTTTTAGTCTTCCTTCCCAAAACAAAGATGTTCGAAGTGTTGTAGATTTCTCTTGTTTGATTTCAATTGTATTTTTCTCATGTGTTAATGAAACATTCACTGAAATGATTGCCTCCGATATGACTCTAATAGCAAAACGTTGAAGCTACCTTAGGTGTTCAAATCCATGATTGCTTTGGAAAAGAAGGAGATAAATCATTTATGCCAATCTGCAGACATGAATATCAGACAACTCCTAACATTCAGGATTATCATTTTACGACATTGGTCTATGATATCATTAAGGAAATAATTACCAGAGTTGTGTGATGGTGGCAGCAACCCATTCATTAGATTTCAAACATGCTTTAAATTAGAACATGGAATTAGTTTGAATCAACGGTTAGAATGAGAGTTGATTTGTTTGTAGAAATGTTATGCAAATTTAGCGTCAGATTTTATATGAAAAAGATATTGATAGGAAATAGACTTCAGAAGAATTCAATCAAAAATTTATAATATGGTCACCTTTGATTTCACTCACAGACATCGTAGGTGCGAGTGTCAGGATACACGAGGATGATCACCTTGTTTTCGGCAGATTCTTCAAGGACATAATCAACGGCAGTCAGAGCAGCAAAACAAACATTGGCATCTTTGGGATGCTTTATTTCCAATCAAGCCTGATACATATGATCTTAAGCATTGGTTTTTCAAATGTCTTATAACTAACCCTATATATAGGACACCATGACGGTTCCCCCGTAAAGCCGGTACCCATTTCCGACACCTGGGTTGAGTGGGGTATTGTGCCTGAGCTTTCCCTTATACCCAACGGGGAAAATCTCCGCGCCAGCGCCGGGATACGAACCCCCGTCTCCAACATACAAGGCTGATCCCTTGACCACTGTGCTACGGATAGCACAGCAGCTAAGGTTTGGAAGTACACCAGCGAGTTAGCCAAAGTTGTCAACCTGTAACTGGAAAATTAGAAGATGTATATTAGAAGATGTATTTGGGCATGTTGAAAGAATGAATGTTGAGCGGCTGGTGAAAAAGATATATATGTCGGAAGTGAGTGGTCTTCGAGCGCGAGGTAGACCACGGATGAGTTGGATGGATGGGGTGCGACGTGCTTTGTATGAGAGGGGTCTGACTGTGGACGTGGCGAGGGGGATGGCTGCGGACAGAAGTGAGTGGGGCAGTGTATAAGGAGGTAAATTTTATTTCTGACGCGTTACTGGAAGCTGCCCGCGTGTGATGGGGTTGACCTGTCATGTGCGGGGGGAGGGGCTGCACTCAATGAAGCGGTCGGGGTAAACCAGCTGTGGCTGTCGGGCCTGACTGTGGAAGGTGGTTGTGCTGGGCTGCTGCTGATCCTGGCAGTTTAGGTGCGGCCAGTGCTGCCTCTCTCGCCTCCTAGTGACTAAGTGTGGTGATTGTGGCCTGCTGTCGGCTACCCTCCCATAGGGAGGATAAGCCCGGTATATGTATGTATGTATGTATTTGTACCAGCAACCGTCTCGGTAATGCCTACTGCCACCAGGAACACTCGATATAGGTTCGAGTTGATGAACTAATTCTAGTATCCTACACAAACCGCATGCATCCATTTTTCATACGGATACTTAGAAGAATAGTTTATTTAACTTATTTAATTTTGCAAAAGGTGTGAACCTTTGTCGCAACTTTTTAAAAGCGCAATCAGGAATGGGATATTGAAAAATCAAAAACTTTTAACTATTTTAGTGCGTTGAAATTTTAATTATTGTATAAAACCTGAGCCACCAACTACTGAATTTAGATTACAAATGAAGTTTAATAAATAACTAGTTCACCCCACTGAAAATTATTGTTGATTTTTACATTTTCCCCCAATTAAAAAAAAAAAGCGTAATGTAATAAAGGCCGGAAGAAACAATTTGAATTTCTCCACAGATGATGACGGGTGCACACGGCCCGTCAAAAATGTATAATAATGTTCTATACATAACATGACTCGCTTTATTTTTTCTAACAATACACGTGGTATTCATTCCGACTCCGAACCTGATGGATTATTACATAGAAAATTGTGGAGTTGACGAAGCTTGTATCACTGATACGCTCATCACACACTTTCTGCTGGGGGGTGTGACGGACTGTTACGGACAGACTGCTTCTATTTAAATTATAAATTACCGAGTAAGAACGTTCATGCAAGCAATATTTCTTGGTCGACATACAAGAGAAAATTATACAATACTAGTGTGATCGGCCCGTCAAAAATGATGGGATTCGATACAAATTGTTGAAGTTGTGGATAACAAATATATCTATCCTAACAGTATCCGTGATGAAAAATATTCTTGTACTTGAGTACTGGTGAAACTCTTATCAAAGACACGGTCATTATAACTATCCTTATGAGATTGAGAGAGAAATTGAAGAAGCGGACTTCAAACAAATAAGCCGAAGGTATTATTAGGTAGTAACAGGAATCGTGGAAATTCCATGGACAATGTCATCGGTAAGCTAGGTGGTGTGTAAAATTCTTCCCATATGCTCCTCGTACTGCCTTTGGAGGCAGAGCCATGCGTCGCTTTCGCGCTGTCATTTGTTGCTGCGGAGCTTGAGCTGAGCAGAGGTAAGGTGCAGCTGATTTTTTGTGCATAGGAGATTCGGCATTGGACACTTTTAGTGGAGCAGTGGCAGTCTGAGCAGCACCTGGAGGACACCAGTGATTACCACATACGTAGCCACGAGGTTATGTATTACTTCTCCTCTCGTACCTCGCCACATGTAGCGCAAGTGGCTAGGGGTTCTGCCGCCGTGCGGGAGACCCGGGATCGATTCTCGGCGCTGGCGGTGGCGATTTTCTCTGTTGGGTATAGGAGAAAAATTCCAAGCACAATACCCCACTCTACCCAGGTGCCTGAAATGGGTACCGGTCTTGACCGGGGAAAGCGTCATGGCGTCCTGGCGTTAGTTATAAGGCATTTGAAAATCCAATGTACAAGGTGATATGTATCAGGCTTGATTGGAAATAAAGCATCCGTAGATGCCTTCATTATTATTATTACTGTTCCTATTTTTTTGTGTTTATGTTTGTATGCGGGTGTCGTGAATTTCGTTATTTTTATTTTTGAGTTATTTTCTCGGTGCTCAGGTCTTTAAGAATTAGTTGTAACTTAATTAAATAGCTAATTGTAAGTAAACTACTTCGAACGGAGGTCTAAACCAATTAAAACACTTCTTACGAAGTTCAGGTCAATATGGAGTTTACCCCTTTTACGGAAATTAATAATTCCTTTCTAAAGAATCACTACAGGAACTCATTTAAAAACGTTTCACATGAATGACATCCTGCTCGCTGATGCTTTATTTTCGAGTTATTTAACTTCAAAGTTATAGGAACGGCGCTAATGAAATGGCTTTTGCGCGCAAAAGGAGGGTGTTCCAGCTATGGCGTAAGTGCGCAGAGTGGAGGAAAAGTTATTGTTTTTGCAATATGACGTGATTTATTATTTGCCGACCCCGCGGAGCCTGCGGAGCCTGAGCCCACTTTTATGATGATTTAGTTAATAACACAATAAAGGTTATCACCCAAAAATATTAGCGGGATTGGATTAGTGAAGACTTAAATCGAAATGTCGTTGACATCACTTTCAAGATGGCGGCCACCTTAGAACATTAGCGAAATCCTAGGAGTGAATACCGTAGATTTGACATCATGAGATTTTATAAAACGTAATATTATTGGGTAATAACCTTATTGCGTTATTAACTAAAGCATCCTAGATGTGGGTTCAGGCTCCGCGGGGTAGGCAAATAATAAATTACACAGTACCCAAACGTACTCTACCAGGCCCCGCTCATGCGTAAACTTATTGGAACTCCTATGGAGAACGAAAATTTCGAAGTTGAAATCTTACAGTGGACCCGTGAAAAATTCCGTCAACATTGCCGAACCTATGCTAACTTAAACTATCCTAGCTTATCCTAATCTAACTTAACCTATCCTATCCTAACCGAACCTTTCCTGGTAAAATTTCAAGATTAGATCACAAGTAAGTTTAAGCCTTTCTAACCGCTACAAAAAAAAAACGCGCATCAAAGAGAGAAAGGAGGAGGGCACCATTTAGTTTGGAGAGAAGAGAATTGGGAATCTATGCAGAAAGGCATAAAACAGAAACAGTAAGTTGAGAAAGAAATTCATAAAGGAAGATAAAAGATGAAAAAGAAAGTTGTAGGTGCTGAAAAACAGGACAGTGGTGAGGCGAAAAATTGGGTACTTAGCAAAACAAAACAAATTTTATTTCAACAAAAAGAAGGCCTACCTAACTTTCAGCTCGGGCACTCACACATTTTCCCCTGGGAGCGCTAATTACCATAGATACAATAGTTGTATCCCCCAGAGGGGGAGAAAATAAAATGTCATATATTTCGATCAGTGAAAAGGCCAACTTTAAATATTACACTAAGAAATTCGGTGTCCATGATACCGCAAACTCAGACAACCTTCGTTCCTTAGGAAGCGGACGCCAAACAAATATATAAATAAATATATAAATAAGGCACAATGGGTATTATTAGGTTAGATCATTTGTGATAACGACTACAAACTACTTACAATGTAATGTAAAATACAATGTATAATTTTACAATGTAAAATAATTCAAGCCTCCTTAACTTCAAAAAAGGTATTAAAACGAGGAAGGAGCAAGGAACCATTTAGAAAGTGGTCAAGGAAAATCTATGCACAAGGTGTGTTCCCACATAATATCCTGTGCGCATTAAAACAGTAAGTTACAGAAAATAAGTTTATGAAACAAGAAAAGAGTTGAAGAAGTCAGAAGTACTGAAAAACAGGTCAGCAGTGAACCCAGAAATATAATCTGTTATTAAACAAAAAACATTATTTCAAGAGAAGAAGGCCCACTTAACCTTCACCACCAATTTCTGATTTTATGTAGATATATTTACATTTTTTATGTTATGAGGTCCTAATTCATTACAAGAAGTTGAGGGGGACAACGTAGCAATTTTTAAATTTCAATCTGATTGCTCTGAACTTTGGCCAGTTTGTGTATTTATTCAAAAGAAACATATTTTACTCGGGAAAACTTTTTCGGTTTAAGCCTTAGTTTTTGAAAAAATTTAAATATTAGTTTTTTAATTCATACATAGGGATATTTACAAAAAAAGTGAATGAGTTTTTATGCTAAAAAAATGAAAGACGGTTTTGAAATCCTTGTAACATTTCAAACAAACTAAAGGATCAGAATTTCCCTCTTTTTTGTTGTCGTTTGAAAAACGATTTTTGATCAATTGTGGGAAATTCTTCCCACATACGCCTCGTGTGGCATTTTATTTTGATCCTGTACTATGGGCCTGTGGCCGTGGGATTTTGTTTTTATTTTGCCAGTTCGCTTGTGACAGTGGATGCGCAAAGACTTGTGACCATCGTACTGAGTGTAAAGTGGAAACCAGAATTAAAGAGTGGAGAGTGCAGAGCTTTTGGTTATGAAGCCGGGATCAGGCTTACCGGAAAAAGTAGGGGAAGCTCGACTTCAGCTGGCCGGGGTGTTGGGAAGAAAAAGGCAAAAAGCCAAATCTCTTCCACAGCTCCTCCTGATTTAAAAACAATAGATAGAAGCTGAACAAAAAGGAAAGCAGAAGAACACGACCCCGACCTTCGACCAACAATAAACCTTGCCTCAGCCAGCGCCTACGAAGAGCAAGAGGAAGAACTGCTAGAGTCCATCTCCATAGGAAGTGGAATAATATCTGACTCTGATGAAGAATCCCTACAATTTGCACAAGTTCCAATGGAGCTAACTAACACTGGAAAAGAAAAACAGGATAAAACCCCAAACAAATCAGCTAGCCTGGACCTGAACAGTGACCTAAATTTGGAAAATATTCCTGAAAATACAAGGCAGGTAATAATCCACTGTTCTTCCGGCTCACCCAACCTAGCCAGGATAAACCCCATCAAAATAGGCAAAGCAGTAGACCTCCTCTGTGGCCCAGTAGATAAAATTGAGCACAAAAAATCTGGAAGCCTAATAATAACAACTAAAACTCGTAAACAAGTGCTTACACTACTGAAAGCCAAGTCCATCCCCATCAACCAAGATAATATACCAATCACTGCATCTGTTGCCTGGACCAGTCAACTCTCATATGGTAAGATATGGGCCCCTGAATTTGTGGAAGACACATTGGAAGACCTGCTTGTGTATCTAAAACCTCTAAAAGTAGTTGCTATTAGAAAAATGCTTGCAGACCCAAACAAAGCCCATTTACCTCTTTATGTGCTTACATTCTTGTGCCCAACTCCACCAGAAAAAATAAAAATTGGATACAGTAGCTATAAAATTGACAAGTTCATACCAAGCCCTCTCAGGTGCGGTAAGTGCTGCAGGTATGGCCACCCTCGGCAGAAATGTATCAGCACATGTAGTACATGTGGGCACTGCGGGAAAAAAGGCCACACTTACTATGAGTGCTCCTCAATAGAAGCCATGCCAACGTGCCCAAACTGCAGAGGACCGCACTCAGCCATATCCAAACTATGCCCCCATTATTTAGCTGAAAACAAAGCTTGTTTGCTTATCGCAGAAGAAAACCTAAGTTTTTCTGAAGCCAAGGCAAGAGTTAGATCTGCAAACAATGCACCTAAAGAATCTAACTTGCCTGATCCTGCCACATCTGCAAAAAGAATAGACAAAGACAATCATCTGCAGCATAGCTATGACAGTACATCGCCAACACAGTTTCCACCTCTTCCAAGACGCAAAATGTGCCCATCCTTAACTAGAACCCCCAATGCAACCCCTCTGAATGATGTTCATTTCTCTCAAGAATCGACGTGGATCACCCAAGCCCAACAGACCTCTTGCCGCAGCAACACTGAGAAAAAATATAGGGTCATTTTGACACACTTAAGCGTGTCATACGTTTGTCGCAAAACCGGCACACAATTGTGTGTCATGGAGGCGACATGACACACTTAAGTGTGTTATATGACACACTTAGGGCCGTCATGACACACCTAGGGGAAATCTACGGAACCTAAAACATAGATTTAACTTACTCCTACCATACCGCTCTGACTCGCCCGTGGACCAAGAAAAATGGTTAAACAGGATTATTGAACTACGAGTATTTGAGGCTTATGGTTTATCAACTCTTGACTTTCAAATTCAAAATTATCACTATATTTCCACAGAACAAAATCAGTTCTTAATAAAGTCAGCGTATTGAGCAATTTTA
This sequence comes from Morinoia aosen, assembly GCA_030386875.1. Lineage (NCBI taxonomy): Eukaryota > Metazoa > Arthropoda > Malacostraca > Amphipoda > Talitridae > Morinoia > Morinoia aosen. The sequence goes on along the minus strand of CM059576.1, from coordinate 20,338,070 downwards.
CAGACAGCATTAAAGCATTGCATACCGTAGTGTAGAGAAACTTCAAAGATTTATTGAGTAGAACAGATTATTTGAAATCAGCAAATAAATTGAGAACAGCTTCAATAACTTCACAACAATGTTAAATGTATATTAACGATACATGAGCTTGAATCACTGTGACGGTTACAATACCTATACATTCATCGAACGAAGAAAGCCCTGAATTCATTACGAATTGTATTCTAAATAACTAAGAACTTTCACGCGCTAAAGGTAGGCTTAAACATGACCACATCCTTCATTCATTCAAATAAAAACAGCATCAGTTCAGTTCGCCCATTTTATTCAACACTGAAATACACATTTTCTCGGTATTCATTGCTCAGAAAATTAATAGTTGAAGTCTAAACACTAAAAAAGGTGAAACAAATTCAGCACTAAATGTTTATCTACTTAGAACTGGAAGTGATAAAAATTATTCAACATTTAGGACAAATTCTGTGTACATCTGTGAGAACCTTTCCGCATGCGTAATCAAGAAATGTCCTAGCAATTAAAAACATATTTTTTCAATTTTAATTTCATATTTAATATGAAACGTAAAGGTCTCACGCTATAGTACAAGAATTCTCTATTTTGAAACGAAAAGTTCCCAAAACAAAAGTCACACGAGTAACATTCCACTTTCTCGCAATACCTTTAGAGATGTTAAATCGCATTTTACACAAGAAAGAAATAAAATATTTTTCTATCAATCACAGATCAAGTTAATGTAGAGTATTATTATATTATGGAACTCTAAGTTAAATAAAAAAATTCTGCTCTATACTCATTTCCAGGTGAACCTTGAAATATTCATACGGAAGGAAATAATTTAGTTCTGCTATTAGTTTCATAATTAATTTAAGTTATTGTAAAATAACGCATGTCTTAAGCAAAGGTGAAAAGATTTCATTGTGAAAATTAAAATAACTTTCCAAACACTTATCTCGCTCAAATGAAATCATGATTCATCTCCACACAGAATGATTATGTTTTCATTCAATAAAAACTTTGACAATTATTTATACCGGTCAAGTTCTCCACTTGTACACAAGTAACGAAATGAAAATGAAGAATCAAATATTCAAACGTCTGTTTGAACGTTCCTGAATAAATCCAGGAACTTTCGAACGAACGGAAAATATTTTATTTTTCACTTTGGGTTCCGTAAAAAACAGGAGTTGTTGCAGAATTGGACAAAGTCTTACACTGCTGTAGAGAAAATATTCTTCAAGTTGTACCAGCCAAAAGAATTCTATCCGATTTCATCACTTATAAGAATTCTTATAATAACTGTGGCTAAACAGCTTAATAATAGTATTTTTTACACGAGTAATAGAACATAACATATTACTAATCGCAGTTAAAGGAAATGTACGCTATAAAATCAGATAATTTTACTCCTTTTTCACTTCAAATTAATCTAAGTCAAGTTCAATTCAATCCAAATCAAGTTCAATTTAATTCAAGTCAAGTTCAAATTAATCCAAGTCAAGTTCAAATTAATCCAAGCCAAGTTCAATTTAATCAGAGTCAAGTTCAATTTAATCCAAGTCAAGTTCAATTTAATACAAGTCAAGTTCAATTTAATCCAAGTCAAGTTGAATTTAATCCAAGTCAAGTTCAATGTAATACAAGTCAAGTTCAATTTAAACCAAGTCAAGTTCAAACTAATCGAAGTAAATACGAATAAATCAAAGTCAAGTTCAAATTAATCAAAGTCAAGTTCAAATTAATCCAAGTCAAGTTCGAATAAATCCAAGTCAAGTTCAATATAATCCAAGTCAAGTTCAAATTAATCCAAGTCCAGTTCGAATAAATCCAAGTCCAGTTCGAATAAATCCAAGTCAAGTTCGAATAAATCCAAGTCAAGTTCAATATAATCCAAGTAAAGTTCAATATAATCCAAGCCAAGTTCAATATAATCCAAGTCAAGTTCAAATTAATCCAAGTCAAGTTCGAATAAATCCAAGTCAAGTTCGAATAAATCCAAGTCACGTTCGAATAAATCCAAGTCAAGTTCGAATAAATCCAAGTCAAGTTCGAATAAATCCAAGTCAAGTTCGAATAAATCCGAGTCAAGTTCGAATTAATCCGAGTAAAGTTCAAATTAATCCGAATAAAGTTCAAATTAATCCGAGTCAAGTTCAAATTAATCCAAGTCAAGTTCAAATTAATCCAAGTCAAGTTCAAATTAATCCAAGTCAAGTTCAAATTAATCCAAGTCAAGTTCAAATTATTCCAAGTCAAGTTCAAATTAATCCAAGTTAAATTCAAATTAATCCAAGTCAAGTTCAAATTAATCCAAGTCAAGTTCAAATTAATCCAAGTTAAGTTCAAATTAATCCAAGTTAAGTTCAAATTAATCCAAGTCAAGTTCAAATTAATCCAAGTCAAGTTCAAATTAATCCAAGTCAAGTTCAAATTAATCCGAGTCAAGTTCAAATTAATTCAAGTCCAGTTCAAATTAATCCAAGTCAAGTTCAAATTAATCCAAGTCAAGTTCAAATTAACCCAAGTCAAGTTCAAATTAATCCAAGTCAAGTTCAAATTAATCCAAGTCAAGCTCAAATTAATCCAAGTCAAGCTCAAATTAATCCAAGTCAAGTTCAAATTAATCCAAGTCAAGTTCAAATTGATCCAAGTCAAGTTCAAATTAATTCAAGTCAAGTTCAAATTAATCCAAGTCAAGTTCAAATTAACCCAAGTCAAGTTCAAATTAATCCAAGTCAAGTTTAAATTAATCCAAGTCAAGTTTAAATTAATCCAAGTCAAGTTCAAATTAATCCAAGTCAAGTTCAAATTAATCCAAGTCAAGTTCAAATTAATCCAAGTCAAGTTCAAATTAACCCAAGTCAAGTTCAAATTAATCCAAGTCAAGTTCAAATTAATCCTAGTCAAGTTCAAATTAACCCAAGTTAAGTTCAAATTAACCCAAGTCAAGTTCAAATTAATCAAGACTAGTTCATATTAATCCAAGTCAAGTTCAAATTAATCCAAGTCAAATTCAAATTAATCCAAGTCAAATTCAAAATTAATCAAAGTCATGTTCGACGTAATCCAAGTCAAGTTCAAATTAATGCAAGTAACAATCAAATTAATCATACCCTCAGTTGAGTTAAAAAATTATACCATCACTTGTTAATTCGAGCTTTTTTGTGTTATATATGGATCTATTGGATGTGATGAGCAAGACAGGTTTCGAGGTTTTATTTACACTCGAATATATTTATATACGTGTACGTATATATTTATATACGCAAATACAAAAGGTTATCATTGGACGATATGTAGATTTAAACTTTAAAAGGAATATAGAAATGCGATTCACTGAGTACTAATGTACGATTCCATTTGAGTACAATTACATTACTACCCAGATATATTCCTGCACTAGCAATGAAAATATTACCATCCATTTTAATTCCTTGTTAGTCAATGTGAAGAAATGTAGGGTCCATTTACAATACACAATAATAATACAAGAAACAATAATTCTAACATAATGCTGATATTATTTGTGTGTGTTTACAATTCAATATATAATTTTATCAAGACTTGAATATTTATTAAATGATTATCATAAAAGTTATTTAAGTCTTGAAAGCATCATGTATCGAAATGTAAACACACACAAATAAAATCAGCATTAAGTTAGAAATATTGTTTTTGTATTATTATTGTGTATTGTAAGAGGATCCTACATTTCTCCACATTGACTAACACGGAATTAGAATGGATGGCAATATTTTCATTGCTAATGCATGAATGTATCAGTGTAGTAATGTACACCTTTGAATTGTAATCAAACGGAATCGTACATTCGTACTCAGTGAATCGCATTTCAATATTTCTTTTAAAGATTAAACTACATACCGTCCAATGATAATCTTTTTTATTTGCGTATATGATTTCATACATGTGATAAAGTGAAATTTCCCGTATATAAATATATTCGAGTGTAAATAAAACCTCGAAACCTGTCTTGCTCATCACTTCCAATAGTTCCATATATAAGAAAAAAAGCTCGAATTAACAAGTGATGGTATAATTTTTTAACTCAACTGAGGGTTGGATTAATTCGATTGTTACTTGAATGAATTTGAACTTGACTTGGATTAATTTGACCTTGACTTGAATTAATTTGAACTTGACTTGGATTAATTTGAACTGAAAAAGGTGTGGTGACCATTAATTTTTTTTACAATAGTACGGAAATTTCTACATAAATTAGAGAATGTATGGACAAGCGAAAGGCTACATTAATCCTATTAGTATCATATTTACTTCAAGTTCACGAAAAAGGTCTCATGCAACATAAGTTAACATTCTCTCTATTCTGAAACGGTGAAATAATTTCTTATTATCGCACAAATGAAATTCTCATTCACTGTAAAGTAAGCGTGTTCCTTTGGATCTACATACGAGTTTGAACGAAAAATGTTTACACCAAACTAAAATTCCACAACGCAACCTTAAGCTATGTCAAATGGCCATGACTCGGATGTGTTGACGGCCACTGGCAGCGATACCGAGATCTTTTGGTGGAGGTGAGGACTGGACGAGGTTGTCGCATCTCCTGGTCGAGTTACGGGCACCGGATCCTGCTAGCCTGTCCTGCTCAAGTAAGAATACATGCAATAAATTTTTATCAAAAATTAAACACATTTTTTATATGATGTTAGTAAAACTGTTGCTTTGATGAGCATCTATGGCATAGGTAGACACAACTTCATAACAGTGTAATTAATCTGTAGGGTCAGATTCGTGGTCTTGCTGAAGTTCAGTTATTAATTTTCATTAATAATTTATTCGTACGCTTAATATTAAGATTCTCTTAACCACAACACACGCGATCCAAAGAAAGCAAGGAGAAGAGACACACATTTAGTAGATTAGATTAGATCAATAGTTAGTTTAAGCCCCCCTATCCGCAACAAATTCAATCCAAAGAGAGGAAGGAAGAAGGCGCCATCTAGTATGGAGTTGAGGGATCGTAGAATCTATGCAGAAAAGGCACAGAAACAGTAAGATGAGAAAGAAGTTCATGAAACAAGATCAAAGTTCAAGAAAAAAGTAGTAGGTGGTGAAAAACAACACAGCAGTGAACCGAAAAAAGATGGTCCGTAACAAAACAAAAACCTATTCTATTCCAACAAAAAAAAGAAGCTTACTTAGCTAACTCTCAGCTCGGGCCCTCACATTGTCCCCCTGGGAGCGCTAATTCCCATAGATACAACAGCTGTATCCCCCTGAGGGGACAAACATTTAGTATCGACTGTTAAAAAACATTGAACTTATGCACGAAAGGATTCCCACCAAGGGTACACTGCACATTAAAACAGCAGGTTAGTATTGCAATAGAAAAAGAAAAGGCATGAAAGTCAACGAAGAGGATATGAAAACTAAAAATCCAGGTGGTTGCGAAAGAAAGAAGTCTCAAAGGCCTATCAATAGATGAGGTAACCCAGCAGTATCCTATTGCCTTTATAATGCCTCCTACAACTTATGCTATGAATTGTTTGATCTGCTCAGAGATCAGCTAATCAACACTGAACCTTGATCAGCTGATCAACGCAACCTGGAACTAGAAAGGGAAGTTCTGCTTTATAATGAAATTTTAATTTTTTTTTCATGAATGATACAAAGGAGACTGTTTGAATAATTAAGAAGTTATACTAAATAGGTAAGTTTGTAGGGGACATGAGTGCCGTGAATTTCACTATCTTCGTTAGACAGAGTATAATGCGGAGTGTACCTTGAATTAAGAACTGGGTAGTCAATACCTAAATTTTCTGAACAAGTATTTAATCACAGTTGTACAGCTAATGACTTCGACTCCACCTTAGGGTTATATCAATTTGAATTTCACTTGGGTTAATTTAACTTTGGCTTGGATCAAATGGAGCTTGACTTGGATTAAACTGAACTTGACTTGAATTAATTTGAAGTAGGCTTGGATTATTCTAACTTGACTTGGATTAATTCGAATTTGACTTGGATTAATTTGAAGTGAAAAGGTGTAGTCTGAAGACGAGACCTAATTGTCACTTACTTGAGTTTTATCTTATGGAAAGTCGCGCAGCAGCATTTAGGATGGCAGCAATCGAAACCGTAGTAACTTCCAAGCCCGACTGCTATGTCAGCGTCCTTCAAAAGCGCAGACCTCTCCTCCTTCTGCCACAAGTCTCTCGCATGTGGCTGGAGCCAAATGGTTGGACCGTCGAAGATGATCATCGGTAATGGCTCCTGGGTGAAAAAAGAAAAATTTTAGTATGTGTGTCATTTATAATCTTGAGAAATTTGACCTGAATTCAATAAAAATTTTATAATTTAGTTTGTTTAAATGCTTGCTTGGTCGTTTGTATGCTCATAAGCAGCCATGATATGCTTATGATAATAACGCTCGACTACATTTTCAGTCATAACGTAGGGTTAAAATAGATTTCCTTGCATTGTAGTACGAACATGATGGGTTTAAATACCCATTTTTCTAGATCTTCATATCTCTAATATCTTCCATATGAAGACTGACTTGATGGGTAATTACTTGTTATGATTTAACACTGGGTCAATATTCGTTAAAAAATATTTATCTCCAAGACAGCAGCGAAATCCAGGATTCCTTCATTAGTGTAATAATTTAATCTATACTCTGCACGCCAACTCTACAATGAAGGAATAATTATGAAATTACAACAAATAATTTTCACTTTTTTCAAATGAAACTTTTGCCTTCATTCTTGCGTTCGCTTGTGGACTATTTTAACAACTGCCTTTAGAAGACAAATGTTTCATTTTCATTTTTTTCTTAATAATTGAGGGACAAAAACTGCCAAAATAACAATAGAATGAAATTCTTACCTTTTTACTTGTCTTCACAGGGCGAGGTATGGACACCTCACGAGACACTTGAAGTATTCCAGCTGCATATTTTCAGGAGATTCCCTCGCATTGCATCGATGATATTCATCTCAGTGATTCCCACGAATTCAATGCATATCTGAAAAAGTTAAGGTTATGTTATTATTCAAGAAAGACAAAAAATATACTCTCGCATGATTTTTTTCCTCACCTAGAGAGTTTTCGTCGAACAATTATTATTGTGTTTTATTTTCATCATCACAATGTGAAACATCCGATAGCCAAAATTTTCATTTTGTGGACGAACGTCAATGCTCGCCCACCTTCGTTGTGTGCGGAATTCGCGAAACATACGTGCGGAAACCCAATGTTAAAATTTACGAATTTTTACGAATAGTTAATTCCAGTTACTCTGGAACATGGAAATGTAGACAGTAACTTTATATTGTCAGACGTAATTATTGGTTAGAAATTAATACTAAAGTACTTCTTCTAACAAACCTATTCAAGCTATTATACCTTAAACTATGTTCATTCTTCATTTATTTGTGCAGAAAACATAAGTGCAATCCACATCTTCTTATCAAAATCAACTTCTGATTGGATCTATTTTAGTTTCAAGAATTTCCAATCATGAATTATGAATTGGTAAAGCAAAATGGCAACTCTATGTTCAGCATATTTGTTGCTTTGATTATCTATACATATATACAGTATGAACTCGGCTGTCACATATATTGAAGTAAGTCAAAACATTTATTTTGAAGATAACAAAGAATTTAATTCTACTTTTCTTCATTTTGCATAAAAAAAATCCTCTGTAGCCTAAACATGTTAAAAAGAATTGTAGACTGTAACAAAGTTTTTAATTTTCATTGATTATCAAGCACTTTTGAGTTGGAAGTTGTGTACAATTATTTCATTATAACAAGCTTTTCTGAGGACAGTCTTCTCATATCCTATTCTGTAGGTATATACCCTGGAGAGGGCTGCTATAAAGTCATTATTTATAGATATTTACATTAACAATATTCTGTACAAAACATCAAACTACAGAAAATTAATAGAAATACTTTCACGTGCATGTTTGGGTCCTATGTTACGCTTTAGTTAAAGCCTTTCTTTCCCATACCTACTAATCAGTAAACTCTACTGAAATTGGATTAGAAGAAAAACTATTTTCAATAATTTATGTACCATTTACAAGTTAATAACCTAATAATTAATATAGGCTAATCCATTAATCAATTATAAGAATTTCATGCAGAGAAAATTGAAGCACTAATAATATAATGAGCAGTAGTACTCACATGAGTTTTCGTCCTTGATTGAGTGAACTCAAAACCATTGGTTGATGGAGAAAGCTCACTCCGAGCACAAGTTGAAGGAACTGAGAATAATTTTATCAAGCCATTACTGGGCCAATGATCTGTTTAGTTGAATAATATTCAAGTGAAGCTATAAATCTGGACTTGCATGAATAGAGGGAACACTGTTTGTAATTCATTTTCAAATGCTGAAAAAGTATCAAAAACTTTTAAAACAAATTAGGATATATTTTGGAAAAGAACATACCAAATGAGTATCAAGTAAGGTCTTAATGAAAAGCAAGCAAAAAGAAAACAGTTAGGCTATCCAACAATATGACTAAAGCCAATAATAATTGTAAAAAAATTACATTCATGGTTACACCAGGTTCTTTTAGTGTGACTAATAACTTTAACCTAACTAGTCCAAAAAATCAGGTAATATAGTTTTATACCAGCTTGTTTTGTTTTCTTCAAGGCTATTTTTTTTAAACATATGGCCATTGTTGAATGTAATATTGAACTTGAAATTTCATGAGCATGATTGGATAAATGAATTTTCCAAAGCAAGATACATATACCGTGGCTGCATTTAAATGAATTTTCAAATCAATGATAATTTTCAGTAAAATAATCAAATCATATCTGATTTTATCTTATCATAATACTTTTGCTGATTATTCATTCAATACCTTTCAAAATAATAACATGATTTTGACTGCAAAAGTTGATCCATGTCCCACACACATGAAACTGGAATACATGGTTTTATATTTCATTCCTGTTGCTTTCCATTCTAATTAATTACTTCTATCCACATTTGCATCATTAAAAATTAATAACCAGTAATTCAAACCCATTTATATATATGCCAACATGAATTATTAGGCACTATTTATTCTGCAAACGATCAAGAAATTCGAACCGTCGAGGACGCGACCTTGAACTTGAACGCCAAGGTCGCATGACGACGTTAGATGAGTCACCAGTAATCTATCAACTTACGAGCCCGTACTTCGGCTGATGCATAAAACAATCACATCTCACGCACAAATACATATCCTCTTTAGAAATGGAATGAAATCAAAACATTAATAAGGCTTCGGAACGAATGACTTTCAGGTTATCATCATGAAGCGAATGAACTAGCCCAGGTACAAAAATAATGGCGGCCAGAAATGAAGCCGCCAAATGAAGCCGAATAGTAATTGAATACAATTTGTCATTAAAGGTACACAAGTACATATGGCTTTCTTCATACACCAAACAAATCCCTCGGATCTTGAATGAGACCACAAAGAAAGTGGACTCCACTTTCTTACGAAACTACGCTAGATATGGGTGCTTAGCGGATTACACTTGCACCCGTGACCACTCACAATGACAGGCTGACAGATACTAATTAGTCATACATTGCATGCATGCATGGAGGCGAGGCCGCGGGATATCTGCGTGAGCTGCGGTTGCTTCTCACGAAGTTGAAAACAGCACAAATGAGCTATTTACTTCGGTACTTGATAAATAGATCAGTGATCGACGAACTGGAGATAATTTCACTCATCATGCGCTATTTCTTAATAATTTTCATTCTAGCAAGCACTTCATTTTCTTAATGTGAAAGGCCACGTCTAATTTAACAGCATACTTCTGCTGAAAGTGCTAGTTAATTTATTACACCTACAAGCTTGAGTCGTAAACAAGTGTTGCATTATGAATTTTTCATAGTGAGTTCCTTCTCGTATATCGGCATTAATATCTTGCATTTTAGTTATTAACACGTTCACCGCGTTTTTGCGGTTGTAAATAGTTGGTTTGGTTACGTTGCAAGTGGCAGAATTGGGAAATAGATTTCACTGCTTGCACACATTTTATACTTCCTGAGATATGTGAGAAATACAAATGCGTGATAACATTTCAGCTCGTAATGTAAATATTTTTCTTTTGAAAAGATTTTGATTTAGATAAACTGTCAATAATTTAAACGGGTATGGAAATAAGTGATTTACCTAGTGGTACACATAGTCCCAAAACGCAAGAAACTTGTCACTTGAAGTGAAATCTTATATCTTGGAATGAACTGAATAAATTCGTTTATGCGTGCAAAAAAACGTACGCAATTACTTAACATTTTTCCATCATTCACCTCATTAACTTCGAAAAGTGAAAGAAACTGGACATATATTTGCCTACATATAATTGTTATGACTTAATAATTGAATATTTTCTTGAAAATGTGAAATTTGGATCAACAAAACCCCCAAACAGGTAACTGATACTTATGTCTTCCTGGCCGTGACTTTACTCTCTCGCCCGACCTGTGAGTGCGTCAAGGTTGACACACCTGGGTGTGTCAAGATTTCTCTGAGTGAATGAGAGCATCACAGAAAGCATCTCTCTCTCTCTGCCCACGCCTACTTTAGCAGAACTACGTAATCAGCCAGCTTACCATCATGAAGGTACAACTGCAACACAGATCAATTCTCTCCAATGCTCAAGTCAATGTGCACCTTGCTCTGAGACAAGACATGCCACCAATGCAAGATCAACTAACAACATTACCCCAACAAATAGTGAAGTAATCATGTATCTTACAAAACTGCTGCCAACACTAATGAAACTATGCATGGCCACCCAACTGACTGAAAAGATTGAATGCTTTGTAGAAATTGGACAAGTACTGAACATTGAAACACTCATGAATGAATTCATACAGAATTTGAGTCTCTCATCTGCCAATACCTCACAATGAGCATCAAAATTATACAGTGGAATATCAGAAGTTATAAAACAAGAGTACTATTTTTAAAAACCCTCCTAAATGACTGTCAGGCTGATGTGATATGTTTACAAGAAACTTTTCTGAAACCCAACATGGAGGCCAGGATACCTGGATATGGATGCCCAGCAGTACGTAAAGACAGAGCTACCCAAAATGGAGGAGGGGTAACTATTCATGTCCGCACTAACATACCACACAACCCAATACAACTTCAAACCCCTCTAGAAGCATGTGCAACGCAGATCTACCTACCTGGAATTAGTGTCACCATTTGCAACATTTACATACCTCCTAATTTATCAAATGACATCCTTATTGCAGAATTACCCTTGCTGGTAAGCTTCCTAAGCCATTCTTAATTTGCACTGATGCTAATGCCCACCATCCTTCATGGGGCTCTACCGAGGGGGATATGAGGGGGAACTTCATAAATCAATGGTTAGAGACATCAAATTTATGTCTACTTAATAATGGAGAGCTCACACTTCTGAACAGCAGTGGTAATTTTAGCCACCTAGATCTAACAATTGTCTCACCATCAATTGCACCTAAGTTTCACTGGTACCCAATGCCACACCCATAAACCAGTGACCACTTCCCACTCATAACAACCACTTCAGTAGACTGGAGCTCTGAAAGGCCACTACTCTGGAAAATAAAATCAGCAGACTGGGAAACCTTCAGGAAGGCTATCCACATTCCTACAACGTTCAGTACTCCAAATAGTGCCTGCTCTTCAGTGATAGACGCTTTCATTGAGGCAGCAAATGAACACGTCAAAACAACATCAAATACACCAAATAGAAGACGTCTGCCCTGGTGGAATAAAGAATGTACAGCTGCCAAAAGAAATAAAAACAAGGCATTAACACAATACCGCAACCACCTAGGCAACATGGACCGCTGGATCCAATATAAGAAAATGAGAGCTCTGTTCAGAAAGACGGTCCTGGAGGCAAAACGGGAATCATGGGCAGCATTCCTGACTTCAATTAATGCACAAACTCCAAGTGCAAAGGTATGGGATAGAATCCGCTCACTCTCTACTGGAAACAACAAAAGAGCAATCATAATTATTAAAAATAATGTAACTATAGCTGACCCAACAGAGATAGCCAATGCATTCGCAAAGCACTTTTCAGAGCAAAATGCTATTTCAGATGATATAAACTTCATAACATTCCAAAGATCAACAGAACAGAATACCACGCCTTTTCAAAGATGCGGACAACCGTGGTACAACCAACCATTTACCATGACTGAATTACAGACAGCCATTAAATCATCCCACTCCAGCTGTCCTGGAGCTGACCGAATACCATTTATGTTCCTCAAACAACTGGAAACCCAACAACTACATGCCCTGCTTAATTTTTATAATTACATCTTCACAACAGGATTCCCAAAACACTGGCGTGAAGGGATAGTAATACCCATTTTGAAACCAGGGAAAATTGCAACCTCCCTTGATTCTTATCGACCAATCACTTTGACTAACTGTTTATGCAAAATAGTTGAGAAAATGATTGCTAAACGATTGCAGGCCTACCTGGAAAGAACTTCATTTTTTGATGCCGCACAGAGTGGATTCAGAGCAGGTCACAGTACCATGGATGCAATAACCAGACTGGAGAGCACCGTGAGAGAGAGTTTTCTCACAGGACAGTCCTGTGCTGCAGTATTCCTCGACATATCCAGGGCATTTGACAGTGTCTGGCACCAGGGCCTACTGTGCAAACTGAAAGAAGCAGGCTTGTCTGGAAATATGGCTGCATTTATACAAGACTTCATCAAAGACAGACAAATTACAGTGAGAATCAATAATAAATCCTCCACTCCAAAACCAGTAAAATATGGCTTGCCTCAAGGATCAGTGCTAAGTCCCATTCTATTTACCATCTACATAAATGATTTATTCAGCAACACCCAAACGGACTTCTCACACTCTATGTATGCAGACGACATTGCTATATGGACACGACAGCCTACATTACCTGATTCCCAGGCAATATTGCAAGAGGTCATGTCTAGCATAGACACCTGGTCCCAAAAGTGGGGACTGACCTTTTCCGCCTCTAAATCAGAAGTAATACTTTTTTCTAAAAGAAAAGAAAAGTTTGAATAGCCGTTGATTCTAGCAAACCAGCCCATCCAAACTGCATCAAAAACAAAATTCCTGGGAATGGTTATTGACCCTGCTCTAAACTGGTCCCATCACATCACCTACCTTACAAACCGTTGCCAGAAAGACCTACGCATAATGAGAATTCTTGCAGCACATAAGTGGGGCGCAGACTATACAACCTTGTGCCGATTCTATAATGCAACTACCTTATCAAAAATAGATTATGGTTGCTTCTTATGGTTGCAGCAACAACAAACCTAAACAAGCTAAATAGAATACAGTATGCTGCTGCCAGGATAATGATTGGTGCTCTCAAATGCACCCCTACCTATAAGCTTGAAATAGAAGCCAACCTATGCCCCCTCAGCATCCGACGCAAAATGAAACTGGTATCCTATGCATACAGAACACTGAGCATTAAGGAGCATCCAATCCGGCAGATGGTGCTAAATTACTATCCATACTCACTGTACAACAGCCTACCTCTTCCTCTCCCTGTGGCAGGACAACTGTTGGAGGAATTCAAGAAAAACAATGTAAACCACAGAAATATTCCCACGGTATCCATGTCTCTGCGCTACAGGGAACCAGCACTGCCAATAAAGCAAACACTGAGGACCTGCAACAAAAATCAAATGAACAATGGAGAATGGCAAATGGTGTTCAGGGATCTGGTAGCATCTATATATGATGGCCACAAACAAGTATATACGGATGGGTCGGTGACCAGTGGTGCTGCCAGCTGTGGAGTCTACTCATGTAACTTCCAACTGAAAGCCAAGCTTCCAAAAAATTCCAGCATCTTCACAGCAGAATTATATGCCATCTACATTGCATTACAATATATATCCAAGCAACAAACAAAATACATCATCTTCACGGACTCCTTGAGTGCCATCCAAGCCCTAACCACACAGCAGAGCAAATCTCACTACCTGATCCAGTGGATCATTGCTTTGATTATGCAATTTCCTCCATGCTCAATAGCAATTGAATGGGTTCCAAGCCACTGTGGTATCATGGGGAATGAAGCTGCTGATGCATTAGTAAGAGAGGCATTAGACCTGCGGCTCAGAGTCGACATTCCCCTAAGCAACAAGGATTTCCTAGAAAAAATTCAGACCTTCTACAGGAGAGAATGGGAAAATAATTGGACAAAGCTCTCACCACACCTACGCTGCTTCAAGCCTTATACTGGCAACACTATACCACTGAAGCTCTCAAGACCTCTCCAAGTGGCTGTTACAAGGATTCGGTTGGAGGTGTGCCTGCTAAGCCACGGGCACTATTATACAAAATCCTTGCCTGCTTCGTGCAGTAGATGCAATCAGACAGAGGATCTGCGCCACCTATTTATGGAGTGTCCAGCATATGCAGCAGAAAAAAGATGCCTAATGGAAGCATGCCACAAAGAAGGACTGCCAGTCACCTGGGAAGCCATTATAAGCCCCAAGTTCCCAGCACAAGCGATTACAACTTTCTTGGCAACCACCAACTAGATGTCCTGCGTTTGAGCTGCTGAAACCAAAGCGGTCGAGGGCGCCCGGGCCTCTACTGGTGGGACGCCATATTCCAACAAGTAACAAGTAAGTAAGTTTATTTTGCCAATTTCATCAGGGTTCGGTCGGTGTGTTCGGATGGTCCTAGTTTTTTTATTTTTAGTGTGCTGTTCGGCTCCTTCTCGTGCTACCACGTGAGATGGTTGTGTGGCAGGCTGGTTTTGTGGACGGGCTCTTGTGATGGTTGCTAGTAACGTAACTCTGTCGTGATCTGCCACTGACCCTCGACCTCCTACGCCCTTGCTGCTACTTTGACCTTTTAACTGTTTTTAAAATTGTGTGAATGTGACTTTCTTTCATTAAAACTTTTGTTTGGGTTTTTAAATGTAATACTCTTAGAGGTGTTCGGTCTATTGAAAATAAATTGGGCCAAGGCCTGTTATATTAAACTGTAGTAAGGCTATGGCCAACTGCATTAAATCATGAAACTACACCAACTTTGAATTTATGGGCTGCGACCTGAATTTAGGCGCTGCCACTGAAGATCTTCATGATCACCACTTAAATTATTCTTGCATTGAGCTGGTGAGGTTTCTAACCTTAGGAGGTGGGCTAACGCCTGCTCTACAAACCTTCCAGTGGTATATTTTCTTCTGGGCTATGCTGTTCATGAGTTGAAACATCTCCCTACTATCCTTTCTGTCCTTTGACCAAACATCTACCTTATACTATTTTCTACTAAATTTCTAAATTACCTCTTAAAGTGGTTTTGCGGCCCATCGAGTATGGCAATATACTTGGGTGAGTTTCGTGGTTGAAATAGTTTTCATATTCAAATTTTCGGTATATCGGGTTGTTTGTTCCTCAATTTACCGTCTTTCTTTTGTTTCCTTAGTATACGAATCTAAAATCAGCTTTGCTTCCATCTGGGCGTCCGTCTGCTGGCCGTTTTTTGTCTGAGTTTTTGCCAAACCTGCAGTGTCTGGTGCCTCTGATCAGATTCTTCGTTGCTTTCTGGGTGCTTCTGGCCTTAAGGGGGTCCTCCGGAAAAAAATTTTTTTTGATCCGATTGGTCTGAAATTTGGTCAGTATATGTAGTTTTGCAAGACAAACATATTTGAACCCCTGAAATTTTTTGAATTTTTTTTTTCCGCAAAATTTGAAATATCAGTTTTTTGGGTCATTTTTATGCCTATTTCAAAAAAATAGAAGCCATTGAGTTTTTATGCTAGAAAAAATTCAAAGACAGTTTTGGAATTCTTGGAACAGTTCAAACAAAGATATATTCAGGGATTTTGCATTTTTATTTTTTTTTGTATGCGAAAATTTACCAATATATCAGAAAAACCGAAATTTTGGGATTTGAACTATTATAAAAGAAATTAAAATGTAGAAATGGAAAAAGTGGGAATATAACTTT
Organism: Morinoia aosen; assembly: GCA_030386875.1. NCBI lineage: Eukaryota > Metazoa > Arthropoda > Malacostraca > Amphipoda > Talitridae > Morinoia > Morinoia aosen. The sequence goes on along the minus strand of CM059576.1, from coordinate 20,322,052 downwards.
GTTAGAAATGTTCCAAGGATTCCAAAACTGTCTTTGTTTTCTTCCTAGCATAAAAACTCAATGACTTCTATTCTTTTGAATTTTGAGAATAAGTGACTACAGTATGGGCCAAAAACTAAATTTTTTGTTTTAGTGTGATTTAATGGAAAATTTACGTAATTGAATGCTGTTTTCATTTATATTTCGATAATCTCCATGCATAACATCATATTCACACTATGAATTGTAATTTCCAAAAAAGAAAAAATTTAAAAAAATTATGAATTTTTTTGTTTTCTGTTTGATTCTTATGAAATTTGACTATTATATGTAACTTTTGAAAAGAAACACAATTTCCTCTATACATTTTTTTGATTCAGGTCTTAGTTTTTGAAAAAATTCGACATAGGGGTACCGTAACAATTACCGCCCACTTACTGACCTTCGACCTATAACACCATCTAATATCTCCCCGAATGTACGCAACTGAGGAGACTACATTTAAACATTAGCACAAAGGTTCATGTTTAGCTACGTTACTCTCAGAACCTTATCATGTGGCAAGGAATAAATGCGATAAATTTTTTATTGCGAAAGATTTGGAACTGCATAATTCTACTGTTACCGCCCAGTGTTCGCGCAAATTCTATAGTTATCGCCTGATTATCGCCCACTGTTCTTCAAATGCCGCCCTTTGAATCGAATGTAAAATATAAGTGCGTTACGAATGAGCGTCAGAGGAATCAATGAAAAAACTATTTGGGAACTAGGAAAGAAGATGTTTGCAAGCCACTCGAAGAAACAGTCGGCTGATATCCATCTGTTTTGGGAAGTGAAAAGATCGTAATCCCGGGGATCGACGTCTTCCAAGTTGAACTTTGGCCGAATCCCATGGAAAATGACGAAAGGATTGGAGAAGTTACCGGCTGCTGACACACAACCCAAAACTGTGACTTGCTCTTTTGTATCTGGGGCGAGTCTGTAGACGTTTTTAGCTCCTCTTGCAGAAATTATTTTTAGCTTTCCGTTTGTTCCTCCCAACGGGAAGCCGCTCTCGTCGAGGTTGAAAATTCTTGAGGAGTTTTCCTGGCAAAAGAAGGCAGCAGCATTTATTCCATGCTGTTCTTAGAAAAACTTTTTAAGATTCTCAAACCACTTCCTTATCTAAGGCTCAGTGACATAGAATCGCTGATAACCCAAGTTCTCAGGTGTTCTTGGGCTGCATTCGGGGTTCCTATTTAAGAACCTGTAAATCCATGCCGTTGAGAGTTTATTTTCTTTGAATCTCCTTGTGTCCTCATTGTAAGATACCGGATCATCCACTTCCGCTCTATCAAGAATTTCTTTCACAAGCAATGCAACATCTTTTCTTGGAATGCCGTAGCCAATTTTATCTACGCTAAAAAGGTGTTTTTCAGTATTCCTTCCTGCTCACAAGACAGTGTAGATGCAGGTCCAGGGAGGTGCTTCCAATCTGTATATCTTCCATGATATCTGTCTCTAACACTTTTTACTGGGACATTATACCTATCGGCAGCTTTTCTAAAAGACAGTCCATTTTTTACAGCAGCAACTGCCTCAATGATGTTCTGATCAGGATAATTTTTGCGTTTTTTCTTATCCTCCTCCATCAGAACCTGCCATCGTAAAAATAGATGAGGCTACAACCCTAATACATGAAAAATTAAGCTAAACAAACACAAAAACAAATAAAACAATACTAACATGAAAACAAGTAATAGTGAAGACTATAAGACTACTCTTAAAAAATAAATATAAATTACGGGCGGTATTTCTGTAAGACAGCAGTATTTTTATTAGTTGTATCTAAACACCGCCCACCAAACATCGCTCAGGGCGGTTTTTAAAGAATGACAATTTTCTTTCTGCAATTACCGCCCACCCAATAACTTAGCATTCTAAATTACTCAGCGTAAAATTAGTATCTCTCATCGTTCGTTTACGTTTCGATCGGTGTCTCGCCACAGGCAGCGTGGCGGGAAAATAGTGAATGACTGTTTAATTTTACTTTCACGCAAGCTAGTTTTGTGCACGATTCGATTCTAATGCGGTCTGATACGTAGTTGCATACAATAACTATTTTTTTCAATTCTATCATAAAACTTACGTGAAATCTGAGGAGATTGCCTGAAACTGGGGTTTGTAGAGTTTGTACCAGCAGGTACATACTCAAGACACTGTGATCTGAAAGAAACTTAGAGCGTTTTGAATTTACGTGGGCGGTAGTGTGATAGTGGGCGGCAATTGTTACGGTAGTTTTTAATCCACTGGTTTTGATATTTCAAAAGAATAGAACTCATTGAGTTTTTATGCTAGAACAAAAACAAAGACAGTTTTAGAATTCTTGGAACATATCTAACAAAAGTACATTCGCAATTTTCCATTTCTTCTTTTGTTTTCTTTTTATATGGGGTCAAAATGGGCTCGAAAATTTAAGATTTTGGTCCCCTTACCCCTCCCCTGGGGGAGGATCTATTGTCCGTAGCGCCATAAAATTTTAGGACCGAATAGTCCACCACCTAAGGGTTCTTTTTCAACAATAAAATGAAAAATGACCATCGGAGAGAAAAGGGGCCCCGGAGGACCGACCCCCTTAATTCTCTGCGGTTTAGTGTTGAGATATAAGCTCGGTAGTGATAGTTGTAATTCGACAAGGAGAGGCTTTGTAATTATCGTGTTGTTGCTCATTACAGGTGTTTATAGTTCGATTGCGGGCTAACTAGCTCCCTCCGGTTCCCGTGCTGGCTTCTTTAACAATTAACCGTGGACCAGGGTTGCCAGATTGGCCATTTCATGGCCAAATTGCACAAAATTCTCCATTTTTGAAACGCCGTGGCCATAAAAAAATTCACTTGGCTATTTTTAACAATTTGGCCATTAGATTGGCCATTTTTGGACTCTGTGTCCATGGAATATTCCATTCGGTAATATTTTCCACAAGGGAGCGTAGAACGAATCAAGAAGCTGCAATGTAGAACGTATTATCGAAGATCGAACAAGTCTTGTTCAATCTTCGACAAAACGTTGTTGTAACGCAGCGATTGCCACCTTGCCGGGCGCGCGAATTGCGTCACAGTTCAGCGACCGCGTTGGTTAAGTGAGTGCACTGCCTCAAGCTTCTCCTCGTCATATCTATTTGCGAAGTAATCAGCGGACAGAAATAATTCCCTGAAGGTTACACGCCTCTCAAGATGCCTAAAGAAAAAAGTGATCGAGGAAGAAAATATCTAAAAGAGTAGGAGAGAGATCATTTGTGGCTGAAATGCTCAGAAGACGGAAATAATGCTTATTGCACTTACTGTAGTTAAGTGCAACGTGCTCCCAAAACTCTACAGCATAAACGTTCATGAAAACTCTAAGAAACATCAAGATAAATTCCCCAGTACTTCGCAACCAACATTAGAGAAACCCTTAAAATTATCCATGAGTGATCACACAAAGAAAGCTGAAATAGAACTCAGCCTAGCAATAGCATGCCATGCGTCTATTCGCACTGTAGGTCATATAAAAAAAATAAAAAAAAATAAAATAATATATAGGTGAAGTAGTGAAAGCACACGGAAAAAACAGCGTACTCAGCGATATTCAATTGCACCGTACGAAATGCATTGCAATAATAGAAAATGTGATTGCAGCATCTTTACAAGACGATTTGAGGAACAATATAGAAGGAAAACAATTCGTATTGATGGTTGATGAATCTACTGATATTGCGACTCAAAAACATTTCTGTATTGTTGTTAGATATTTCTGCAGCAATAGAAATACTATTCAAACTGCGTTTCTGAGTCTTAAACCTGTAGTGGAGACAACAGCAGAAGTCTTGTTCAATGAAATTGCTGAAGAATTGGCATTGTATAATCAAACTCTGAAAAATTGCGTTGGGTTTGCAAGTGAAGGCACTGCTGCTATGGTAGGATGTGTAGTGATCGCCCTCAGCCGCACTTCAGTCTAAATTTCATAAATTATTAAAACCATCTTCTAAAAATTAAATAAAGTTAACGTAATCATTCTTAAAATTTTAGATCACTATTTTCATTCAACATTACCCTTAAATCTATTAAAATTTGACCAAAGAAATACTTCGACAAGAAAGAACGGCGTTTTTACCTAGAACCATATCGCAAGTTCATCCGTTTCCGGAAAATTCCGGAAACGCTCGTCCACTCAAAGCGCATATAAGGCCGGCTTCCCAGGCAGAGTCGTCATTCTCGTATAGATCCTCCTGACTAGCGCTTGGGCCCCAGAGCGGGCAATTGTAAGTATCAAGTGTTAATGATAAGTGTGTATTATGTCTTAACGTTCCTGTGTTGTGTCTTAACTTGTTCCGTGTTAGGGAGCGCTCGTTATTGTGTCGTAGAAATATTCACTATGTTGTCTCTGTGCCAGTGTTAGTTAGGCACCAGCCTCAAGCTCACTGCCCCATCTTTGTCATTGTTATCGTGTTTACTATTCTCCGATGATGCCGTATTGTGCTGTCAGTGTTAACCGATGTTGGCATTGGCTCCTTAGATATTTTTTAGTGCTGAGCATAGTGTTAAGACACTTTGCTGTCCACAGAGATCATCTTTGGTTTGCTCATCTTTTGTGTGTTCCAGCTTCTAATTAATTGTGTTCTCAACTTTTGTATTTTGATTAAGTCAGGTTTAAATAATTTTGGAATTCCTCTGCAATTTTTAGTCAATGTTTAAATTCATATCTTGAGAAATGAAGCTATGATAGGTTATTTAAACCAATAGAGATTGTATCTTCTGTAGTCACTCACTCAAGTCAAGTCACATAAATAATCATTCTTTCTTGCTCATCTGAATTTTAGAGAATAGAGGCTTCACCTTCCCCATACGGAATTTTATTACATTATTTCTCTTCTAGTTGTTAGTTCATACTCAATCATATTTTGCCTTAGAAATTAGTTCCCTGTACGGGATATTTAAATCTTCAGTCTCATGCTGAGTTGTAAGTGTAGTTTGCTTTTGACTCAAGTTACAACCGCCAACTGACAGCAGTTGGCTGGCTATTTTTTGGAATACCTATAAGCCAAACCAGTATAATTAAATTCCATTAGCAAATGACATAACGATTATACTCAGTCGTGTTGCTGCTTGTAATATCAGGATAGAGCTTATGACCAGTTGGTCTGGAGCACTGATTCTGGTGTTAAGATGATTCAGGCTGCGACTCGGGCGCTAGAGTTGCGGACTGATTCTTATCACCGGACTCCTGCCATTGTTTATCCTGTTAATGTTGCAGTTTGCGCAGTCTTGCACATGTTTTATGAATAGACTCGTTTTTTTTGTTCAAATAATCCAGCACGATGTCCCCTGACAGAATCGACTGGACCACACATCCATGCACTCACAAACACGTATGAAACCAAACCCTAACTTCTTAATTTAAGGAGCTTACCTCCTTCAAGTTTTCGCCTTTGAGTCTCCTCCGGGTTCATCCTCCGGGTTTTGCCTCTGAGTTGATTCTCCGAGTTTCCCCTCCTATTTAACTTGTGAAACTGGAAGGCCTGCATCCCTGCAGCTAAGCCGCTTGAACCTTTAGTTGTGACTACCTTTGGGTCGAGAGTCCCTTCCTACCGAGTTTTCCCAACCGGTAGCTATCCCCATACTCATCACTAAATTCACCACTCACTTAGTGTCGGAACCTCCCACACTTACACCATCATCGACTTCACACTCCAGCACACGCTTCCACAAGCCTGAGCTGAACGAATCGTCTGAAGTTATTCAACCTCCTCGGACTCTCCCCAAGATCGTCTCTCGAACAGGAGTCAAGCCTCGCTCTTCGGAGTGCAACCTTCTCCTCAATAAATCCCCATACCGGCGAGTGAAACTATTCTCTCATTTTCCTCCGGTGTTGGCTTGTGGTAATTTTTGTTGTTGATTGTAGACGCTTGAAATATTGCGTCCGAATACCGCCTAACTTCTTCTGAGTCAGAGGCCGTAATTCATTCATTTAGCTATTAAGTGTGCTCTACCAGGAGCACTGGTGACCCGCCTTTGTAAAAGAACATCTCCTTGTGAAATCGATAAATTCCTCGATATTCAACCTTTAAAAGTCAAATTCTATTGTTTCCCCCACTTAGGGAAAAGTTCATACTTTTCCCCCCAACTTTTCCCCCCACTTAGTATGAACTCAACTCAAAGGCGAAAACTTGAAGGAGGTAAGCTCCTTAAATTAAGAAGTTAGGGTTTGGTTTCATACGTGTTTGTGAGTGCATGGATGTGTGGTCCAGTCGATTCTGTCAGGGGACATCGTGCTGGATTATTTGAACAAAAAAAACGAGTCTATTCATAAAACATGTGCAAGACTGCGCAAACTGCAACATTAACAGGATAAACAATGGCAGGAGTCCGGTGATAAGAATCAGTCCGCAACTCTAGCGCCCGAGTCGCAGCCTGAATCATCTTAACACCAGAATCAGTGCTCCAGACCAACTGGTCATAAGCTCTATCCTGATATTACAAGCAGCAACACGACTGAGTATAATCTTTATGTCATTTGCTAATGGAATTTAATTATACTGGTTTGGCTCATAGGTATTCCAAAAATAGCCAGCCAACTGCTGTCAGTTGGCGGTTGTAACTTGAGTCAAAAGCAAACTACACTTAAAACTCAGCATGAGACTGAAGATTTAAATATCCCGTACAGGGAACTAATTTCTAAGGCAAAATATGATTGAGTATGAACTAACAACTAGAAGAGAAATAATGTAATAAAATTCCGTATGGGGAAGGTGAAGCCTCTATTCTCTAAAATTCAGATGAGCAAGAAAGAATGATTATTTATGTGACTTGACTTGAGTGAGTGACTACAGAAGATACAATCTCTATTGGTTTAAATAACCTATCATAGCTTCATTTCTCAAGATATGAATTTAAACATTGACTAAAAATTGCAGAGGAATTCCAAAATTATTTAAACCTGACTTAATCAAAATACAAAAGTTGAGAACACAATTAATTAGAAGCTGGAACACACAAAAGATGAGCAAACCAAAGATGATCTCTGTGGACAGCAAAGTGTCTTAACACTATGCTCAGCACTAAAAAATATCTAAGGAGCCAATGCCAACATCGGTTAACACTGACAGCACAATACGGCATCATCGGAGAATAGTAAGCACGATAACAATGACAAAGATGGGGCAGTGAGCTTGAGGCTGGTGCCTAACTAACACTGGCACAGAGACAACATAGTGAATATTTCTACGACACAATAACGAGCGCTCCCTAACACGGAACAAGTTAAGACACAACACAGGAACGTTAAGACATAATACACACTTATCATTAACACTTGATACTTACAATTGCCCGCTCTGGGGCCCAAGCGCTAGTCAGGAGGATCTATACGAGAATGACGACTCTGCCTGGGAAGCCGGCCTTATATGCGCTTTGAGTGGACGAGCGTTTCCGGAATTTTCCGGAAACGGATGAACTTGCGATATGGTTCTAGGTAAAAACGCTGTTCTTTCTTGTCGAAGTATTTCTTTGGTCAAATTTTAATAGATTTAAGGGTAATGTTGAATGAAAATAGTGATCTAAAATTTTAAGAATGATTACGTTAACTTTATTTAATTTTTAGAAGATGGTTTTAATAATTTATGAAATTTAGACTGAAGTGCGGCTGAGGGCGATCACTACAGATGCAACAATTCACTGTGGACCAGAATTAAAAATCAAAATCCAAATTGTATTCAAATGAAGTGTGTTTGCCATTCTCTTGCGCTCTGCATACAACTCTCATTTTCGAAACTACCGTCCAGTTTAGGATTCATCTTAAGCGAAATACCATTGTGGTTTTCTAATAGTAACATCAGAAGAGAAGACTTTAAAGCTCTCTTCAAAGTGATGAATACCGGCGAAACTAATGACCAGGAATAACGAGCACCTCTCCCATTCATGGAATTGTCGAAAACACGGTGGCTTGTAAGAGTAAAAGTCTTGAATAATATACTTGTAAATTGGGAAGAATTGCTAGCTTACTTCACATGCTGTGAACCATCTGCAGGTAATGACATTCTCTACAAGGTTAGGCTTATAAAAGAAATGCTGCAAGATAGAATGAACTATTTTTACTTTGTATTTGCGACACCTATTGTTAAGGAATTTGAAAGAATTAATCTTGCATTTCAGCAGACCGATGCCGATCCCTATCATCTCGCACAAGAATTGTGCAGACACCGAGATAGTATGCACCAAAAGCTATATAACAAAGCCAAAACAGCTGAAATCTTAGAAAATGTGGATTTTGGAGAAAAATTTGCTCAAGAAAATAGTACTCACCTGATCATGTTTTACATTCTCCTGATAAAGACCTAGAACACCATAAAATTCACGGTGTTAAACTCAGATGCCAATCTATGTTTCAAGAAGCCTTGAATCAAGTAAGCAAGCGACTCCCTGAAACAGTAGATGTGTTTAAAGGTATTTCCCTTCTAAATCCAACAATTCTCTTGAGCCAAACGGATAAAGGAAAATTTTCAGATCTGCCATTTTCCGATCTGATGAGTGATGTTGATCTGGTTGAAGAACAGTATCGAAAAATTAGTCTAGTAGCGTGGAATGAAGAAAAAAATATTCAAAGAACATGAAATTCCTAAAGGAGCTCTTCAGTTTTGGCAAGCTGTTTCAAAGTATGAACAATTTAAAGAATTGTCACACTACGTGTTCCGACCCTTTCAGTATTAGGTCGTAACCAAACGCGAATGAGGTTCGGTAGTGAATCAGATGCAGTAGCGTGGTATCCTTTATTTACTTCAAAGTTGACACAGGCTTCGTAATTGGTAGAGAATCTTTAGATCGGAAGGTAATCTCGTTACTTCTGTAGCGCATCGGTGATCTCTACAGATGCTCTCTCGACAGCCGAGCTTCCGTTACTGAACAGCGACGCTTCTGTTTGTAATGCGACCTCTACGGCAAGCCACCTCAAATGAACGACGATATCTCTGGCTGATCCTATTTATGTAGTCGGCGGCGCACATAATGCTCCCCCCACAATTTTAAAAATTCTTTATTACAATAAAAAATTTTAAAACGGTATTCAATTAACTTTGATTTTCCTTTGACTATCAATTGATCTTACAATCCGTCTAATTAATTCGAACAGATCAGAACGTATAACGAAATTGCTTCCGAATTATGAACGGAGGTAGGCAGGTATGGCCTTTGCTGTCATCATAAACAAATTTCAACGGTAATCCTACATCTTGTTAAACATCATTTTTAGTGGATACAAATGGATACACCACACAATTTTATTAACATATCGAAATATCAAAATCAAACATCAAAACGCGTGCTTAACAAATCCTTCCCATAAGGTACACTTTTTTGAACAAACTAGACACCTACCGTCAAATCGAGAAACACAATTTTTTATTTTGGATTAACATATTAACATATTTCGAGAACAGAATTTTCAATGCAGTGCGAATTCAATGCAATTCAATGCGCAAAACAGTACATTACATTACCACAATTGGCAAGGTAAAAGTAGAATAGGGTGCAAATCGTTCTACGATTTAAATTAACATATTCCAATTCAACTAACTACAAGCGTCTCAATATTTCACGTGAATACATGAACAAAATAATCTATAAAGTAGAATACATAATCCGTATATAATAGAGATTTTTTCCGTATAAAATAGAATTAATCTAAGACAATGGAAGGTTACTACTCCGTTGCAGATTGGATAATCGGAACATGATACTCTGATCTATGGTATTCGGATTTAGAGTGTGGGAGTCTAGCGTGGTAACGTTACGCGCTAACTTGAGGTGGTAGTGCAACTACTTGTCTAGGACTATTATTGATTTCTTTCCAAACTGATCGACGCAAAGCTACGTCCTCTCCGCTAAGTCGTCCCACTACTTTGTTGAGATCCCGTTTAATGTAAATTCCCATTACAGTAAGTATAATTGTGATTAGTGTGTAAAGGAGCAACATTATGTCACTCAATCGATCAGGGATGAGGTCGATTGTCGTCTCCTCAGTGTGGCGGATTAGCTCATCCGATATTTGACCGTTATTAGCCTTAATGGCAGTTAAAATGGTGTCAACATTAAGGTTGGACACCTTATTACCCATCTTAGCAGGCCACAAAGCTACTAAAAGCGCGGGGATTAAAATTGTGATTAGTTTTAATCACACAAATGTGATAATTAAATTATAAATTTATAAATCAACAGTATTGTTGGTTAATGTGTATGGTTGAGCACGCCCCCTTATCCCTGCGCACCACGTTGATGTAGGAAAGTAATTCTTCACCGGATGTTCGCTGGGAATGCAGCGATTCTGATTATGAACACGAGTTCGACGTGTTCTCCGGATTCATATACTTGAATGTGAGTACGCAACGGGGAATCGAAGTTCAGGAACAATCTAAAATTGCAATAAGCTTCTTGTAATACTTCTATAGGTACACGGATTCCGAAAACGATCGTTGTTTCCTGCGGCTGCCAGAGTTGACCGTGTCCCCCGCTACACATCGGGTTTTATGAGTGAATTATCGTTGGAATTGAACAAGTGTATCTTGTGAGTCGGAATGTGCAATGTTCTGGAATCGTTCCGGAGTCGTCCAAGGAATCTGAAAGGATACGACACAAGAAATTAGCATGGCCCCAAGTTTAAGTAAGCAATTGTCGTTTCATAATAAGGCAACGCTTCATTCTCATTAAGACACATTCATTTCAACTACACTGCCTAGCATTGTTGCCAAACAATTTGCGGCAGCAGCGCAGATCTCGCGGCTTCGCGCTCGCACTCTAGTGTTGACATTTCCAAGATTGCATCTCAGTTTATCAACTCTCGCTGACAGCTTGACGAACACAGCTTTTGATGTCGCAACCACAGGATGACAACATCCTAAGCTCACATCTCGTCACAAGGTGTTTGCGCAACACAATATTTCCTAACGCAAGACATACATAAGTCTTAAGAAAGAAACTCATAGAATGCTCTTACAAGCTAAAAACTCAGAGAACTCACTTACAAGCTAAATACCATTAAAATACATATATGGAATGGCAATATTCAGAATATAAGGAATGAACAGTTGCAAACTAGGTTGACAGTTTACCTTCTTAACTTATCTAAAGGCAGTACATGATTTAAGTTCGTTCGGATAATCTTGTTACCGATCTTAATATCTGCGTAATTTTTACCTAGCTTTTCAATGATACCTGGTCCTAAGAAATTTAGCTGTAACTTGTGTTTTTTGGCATGATTTTTTACTAGTACACGGTCCGTCACTTTTAAATTTTTATCGCGACGTTTCATATTTCTATAGGCAGTTCTTTCGATTGTGGCGTCAATGATCGCATTTCTAATATTGTTCACTACAATAGACGACTCGGTAAATTTTTGTTTGTGAACATCTTCATATGTAGACGCAACATTGAAGTCTTCTAAATTAGTAGAACTGATATACACACACGTATCTCTACCGAAAACCGTGTATGCGGGTGTATCTCCTAATGTTTCATTGAAACTATTGTTAATTGAATTCTCCACAATATCTAATAGTCTATCCCACTCATTATGAGTAAGAAAATTTAGATATAACTTGAGCAGGTGTCGAATTTTTCCATTACATCGCTCAACAATACCATTAGAAAAAGGGGAATAAGCCAGAACTTCCTTTTTTAAGATAGAAAGTCCTTTTGTGAAATTTTTTACATTAGATGATTTAAATTCTAGAGCATTGTCGGATAACAACACGTCCGGGGTACCGAACAAACAGCAAAAATTCCATAGACAATCTGTAACAGTCTCTGTACATCGGTCACTAGTCGAATATAATTTAACAAACCTGGAAAAAAGGTCGATAATCACAAGAATATATTTGTTACCATTGTCCGTCATTGGTAATGGACCGTAGAAGTCCATGCTGACCGTTTGAAAACATCGCGTTCCAATTGGGGCATTTAGAATTTTAATCGGCGTCGGTATTCGTGATTTTAGAATCTTACAGATGTCACAAGATTCAACAATTTTGCGTGTAATTGTCCGTTCGTACGGGTGAAAATATTTTAATTTAAACTTAAACAAGGTATGATTCAAATCTGTATGGGACAAATTATGGATGAATAGAATTGTCTTGTGCAGCAGAGTATACGGCACCACAATAGTCAGAATGGTGCTGGGTCTGTTGTCAATTCTTCGTCTTTTATACAAAATGTCATTCATAATCAGAAATTCATTCATGTCAGTATTGGAAACTTTTGTTGCATTCTCTAGGGCATCCTTTATTTCAGAACAAAAGGGATCACTATCTTGTTCGTCTAACGACCAGTTGTCATTAATACGTGAATGGTCTGTAGTCGTATTAACTCTATCCAGTCTGCATAAGCTCGTTTTCTGTCTGCTATTAAAGTCACTGGTTTCACGTCTGGGGCTTTCAGCAGTACTGTTGTTGTTTCTTCCGTCATCACTTCCTGGCATTGTCTCCTCGAACTCTTCCTCAGTCACGGGCTTGTTACATTTGTTACCCGCAGCAGCGGCTTGCAGCCTGGTTACAACGGGAAAAGTCTCTACATCAGGGGTTAATTCAGAACACTCTAATAGTTCTCTCTCTGTTAAAGGATTTTTGTCATGATTTAATCTACTTAATGCATCGGCGGCACTATTCGCCTTTCCAGAAAAATACTTTAATTTGGCATCAAAAGCTTGGACATAAATACTCCATCTAGCGAGTGTGTTGTCTTCAGGCAATTTCTTTGAAAATAAAGGAACTAAAGGCTTATGATCGGTGTAAATGACCAGATCATAGCCTAAAACAAGATATTTAAAGTACTTCAACGCTTCAACTATAGCAAACATCTCCTTTTTAGTTGTTGAGTATCTTCGTTGGGTGGAATTCAACGTTTTAGAGAAAAATGCAACAGGTCTCATGTTTCGAACTTTATCAGTAGATGATTGAAGTAAAACAGCTCCTATGCCGACATTCGATGCATCACAAAATAGATGAAAATTTTGATCGAAGTTTGGGTGACTTAAGGTTGTGTTGTTACATAGTTCATCCTTTAATTTTTCAAAGGCGTTTTGACAATCTTTTGACCAAATGAATTCAACATTTTTCTTCAGAAGATTATAGAGCGGGCTTGCGATACTCGCAAAATTTTTTATGTACCTACGAAAGAAATTTACTAGACCTAGGAATGATTGTAGTTCTTTTACATTCTTCGGAATTTCTAAATTCTTTACTTTGTCAGTACCGGTGCTTCTGGTTCCCATTCCACTAATGGAATGCCCTAGATATTCAATCTCTGTATTAAAAAAATCACATTTTTCAGTTTTGATTGACAATCTAGCGTTTCTTAATAGTTCAAGTACAACTTTTATATCGGCAAGATGCTGTGCCTTCTCCTTGGAGAATATGAGCACGTCGTCCATAAAGACGAAAGATAGTTTTCCTAGAACAGGAGATAGCGTTTGCGTCATTACTGACTGGAAATATGCAGGTGAGGTTTTTAAACCGAATGGTAAGCGATTGAACTCGTACTTTCTACTACCAACTGTAAATGCGGTTATTTCTTTACTCTCATCGGTCAGTGTAATATTATGATATCCTGACCTAAGATCTAGTTTCGAAAAATATTTCTGACCATTTAAACTATAGAGAAGCTCGTCCACTCTCGGCAGCGGGAATGATTCTTCATGAATTACCTCATTTACTTTGCGAAAGTCAACTACCGGACGTATAGTTCCATCTTTCTTATGAACTACAATTATCGGTGAATTATAAGCTGAAATCGATGGTCTAATAATTCCGTCGTCTAACATTTTTTCGTTAACGACTTTCAAGTCTTCCATGTAACGGTGGGCAATACGATAGGGAGGGACATTTACAACATCCACGTTAGGTTTCAAACGTATTTTGTATGGTTTAATCGCAGCAGCTGAGATCGATTCATTGTCTATAGTAATAACGTCTCTGAATTCATTCAACAAACTCAGCAATTCAGGCTTCATTTCGTCATCGTTACACTTGATATCATCGTTATTTAATTTCCGCCGACCACGGGCTACTTCTTTGGAATCAGAAACGTACCCTTCGTCGACAACTCCTGTGATCCCGACAGATTTACTATTAGTGTCTTTCTTCTCGACATCTAAATGACTGTCCTGAACAACACTCGTTGCCTGCACAAAGGTACTTAATCCTCTTTTTAATTCTCCTTGTACATCTGACAAGTAAACTTCGGATTCAACGTGATCCTTCTCCACTTTTTCTAGAGTACTCATAATTGCATTCTCTGGTAAAACAATCGCTCTGTCGGAGCTATTAATTAACAACAACGGAATCTTTCTCCTATTGTTAACTCTCACAATTGCTTCTGCGACACAAATGCCTTCTTTTAAAGTTGCTTTCTTTATTATGTATTCTCCATTTTTACACTTTCCAACATGTCCAACATGTTTCAAAATTACATTGGGAGCAATCTCCACTTGTCGAGTATGCACTCTTAACGGCCTTGGCCTTGTGAGGGAATTGGTAACTGCAACTGCGCCTCGAACAGGCTGATTTTCTCTCTTACCATCCCTTTTTACTTCCTCACTTGCTTTCTCAGCAATGCACGTCCTCTTCTCTCTTAGCTTATTTAGGACTTTTTTCTTAGCTCTGGACGTAATCGTGTCTGCCATGAGACACTCAGTATTCTCTATTAAATACTCGAGACACTCTGTCTTTCTCTTTTTTCGTCGTTTTACCTCTGCAAAGGGGATTTTCTCGTCTTTGATAATTAAACATCTTTGTTTTAAGTCTACAACGGCGTTCTTGTCCAACAAATCACGCCCAATAATGACGTCATAATTGTAAATACCATCTTTAATTATTAAAGCATTTGTCTTTAAACTTACACCGTTTTTTAACTTCAGGACAAGCTCCACCTCGCCTTCAACATTACTCTTAGCGTTAACGCCTTTTATAGTCAGAGAACTTGGCTTCACGTCATTACTTATCTCACTTATTCTGTGGTAGCTGATTAGGCACTTCTCTGATCCTGAATCAATCAATGCATTCCACAGGTCTGCATCTTTTCTAAGCACAATCATGGGCTTATGACTTTTTCGTATTACAAATAATTCATTCTGTCCTGTAATTTCAACTTCTTCATCTTCTTCGTATTTACAAACGTGCGCCGTCACATGGCTTTCTATTATTTTGTGGCTTTCTATTTCAGTGCCATGAGCGTTCAGATCATCACTTAATTCCGCCTCTCCCAGCGATTCATATCTATTTTGACACTCAATGAGTGGATCTATCCTCTCAACATTTTTAACGAGGGAATCTTCAGCACCAGAATTCTCCTCGGGTTCACAGGGATTTGTCGCCGTAGAGTCATACTTAGTTATTGTAGTTTCATTTTTACCATTGACGTTATTTCTATCGGAAATGAAATCGTCTCTGCTGTTTACGCTAAAAAATCATTTCCACTGTTAGTTTGGTAAGTTTCTACCTGGCCTTTTTCTGACATACGAGTTTTATACTGTCCTCGCGCACGGACACGATTCGGTCTGCCTGGTCTGTTTAAATAGTCTCTTCTGGACCTACAATCTCTTGCGTAGTGTCCTAACTTATTACAACGAAAACAAGCTACATCACGCAGTGAATGCTCGGTGACTGTCTGAGATGAACCTGGTTTGTACCAATCAGTCGGTTTCCTAGCCACGGTGGTTGCCGACTCGCCTTGTCCTTGACAGACACACACATGATTGTAACACTTCGAGCAACGCTTCGCTTCAGCTGTCTCTAATGCTTGGACTTCTAGAGTCCCCAATTCACGATCTCCAAAAAAAGATTTTACGTGAGGCCTAGCACGAAAAATTGGTCTTGGGTAGTTTGGTCTAGAGTAGGGCCTACGCGTCCTACCTCTACCTTGGAATCCGCCTCTTGTCATTGTATGCACTTCGGCCTCATCACAGGCAGCTTCGAAGTTTGATTCGGACGAATGATCATCCTCAGCACAAAAGATTTCCATAGATCTCTCAGATCGAGTCGCTAATATTTGCTTATCCTCGGGAAAATTCCTAATTACAGTCACGAGTCTCTGAAGGAGCTCTTCCGACGATTTGAAGGGTTTATTGAATAGTTTCTTTGAAAAATCTTCTGTAACTAGAGGGTTGATGATGGCCATAGCTAACGCAACAACTAAAGTATTCTCGACATACTTATCGAGGGCAACAGGATCGGGACAATTTACTACATAGGGATGGGCTCTGTTCGAACACTCCGGGCTGGTCATTATTCTGTGGGTAAATTTACGGATTTTGGATAGGATAGCCACGAACTGGCTAGCTAATGCATCGTTTCTTTTCAGTCGTACGTTATTTAGATCACAGGCGACCGCGTGCAAAGATCTTTCACCTTTTGATACGTAGATATTTTCTAACAGGTGCACGACTTCTTCGAAAGTTAATTCGTAACCTTCACTGATTATGGAGGCTACCACCGTATTGAAGTCGCCTACCCGCTTGTCTGCAGTTCGCAATAATAGATTGAGTTTAGCTTCCTCTGAATTGTCGGAAAGCATGTTGAAATACGCTCTCACATTTTTTATATGCGTTTCTAGTGATTTGTTTTCTATGAAGTCCGGGTCATTTCTACGTTTTCTACCACGGTACTGCGGTAGATCCTGCCCAGCAATTACAACACTAGGTATCGGACTGACAATAGAAGTCGTCACAGCGGTAACCGTACTAGTTACAGGGCTTGTGGTAGTTACTGCACTGGTAACAGGGGTAACAGCGGTGGTGGTCGCCATCGTGTTAGGTATTTGAGGAATAGGTAATCTGAAAACAGGGACTGACAACCTACCAAAGCTGGTCAGGTACGGAACGGATCTTATATACTCGTATTCGTCAGAGTCACTGCCTGACATAAGCACAAAATAATCCTATATTCATAAACCTCCAATTTCCATTAAAAGAAAAATGTTCTACACACAATAAAATTTTCTGCATGCAATGATAATATTCTACATACAATAAAATTTTCTACATGCAAATGATAATATTCTACATACAATAAAATTTTAACTCACATTTTCAGTGGACTTAAACCAGGCTAAGGCTAATTCAGCACATAAAGTCAAAAAGTCAAACAGCTTGAAGGTTGGCAGCAACTGAACAGAGCAAGCCGCTCCAGCTTACTCTTATATGCCGGAGAACAATGGCCGAGAACAATAGCAACAACTTCCTTCAATTGTTATGGAGAACAATGGACTACCTCTCCACACAACGTTTTCCGCGTAGACGCTCGCTCTCTCACTCCCGAGAATTAGCTTGCTTACTGCGCTTTCGCAATGCCTAGGCTGCTCGCTCTCGCCGCTACCCGGAATCAGCCTGCGCTTGCAATGCCTCCTGCTTAACTTCCTACTCATTAACTTTATAATGATGATGTATAATCATTAATTTGAGTGCATGCTTATTTTTAATTTGCAAGCAACATTATCGGCGTACACTTAACTTAATATTTTGGCGATGCGTAGATCTCGTAGTTCTTCTCGTTGCAGATGACGGTGGGTAGATGCGTAGATCTCGTCGACAGATCAGGTTGTTGATCTGGACCCTTCACTTCATTTTCTCCTTTGAGTAGCGATGTAAATTTTCGATTTTTTCTCCCTCGAAGTGTTTCTTTCTCGAAGAATTTCTTGGAAAGCACTTCGATTTTTTGCGCTGACGTCTTTCTTCCTTTTCTCGATGCTCTGAAGAAATGCGATAACTATGCGACGTTACTCCAAACAGGGTGACACTCCTCACATTTAAAATCACGGGTCAGCAGAACTGAAGATCAATTCTTGATATCTTTCTTCTTTAATGGGCATCCCCATACACGGGCACCAAATATGTTCCGACCCTTTCAGTATTAGGTCGTAACCAAACGCGAATGAGGTTCGGGAGTGAATCAGATGCAGTAGCGTGGTATCCTTTATTTACTTCAAAGTTGACACAGGCTTCGTAATTGGTAGAGAATCTTTAGATCGGAAGGTAATCTCGTTACTTCTGTAGCGCATCGGTGATCTCTACAGATGCTCTCTCGACAGCCGAGCTTCCGTTACTGAACAGCGACGCTTCTGTTTGTAATGCGACCTCTACGGCAAGCCACCTCAAATGAACGACGATATCTCTGGCTGATCCTATTTATGTAGTCGGCGGCGCACAACGCATTGACATGCCTCATAGTGCCCCCCAGTAACGCAATTGTGGAAAGAATTTTCTCTTATATGTCATCAATTAAAACAAAACCCAAAAATCGAATGCAAATGAAACTCCTGGATTCAATTGTTAGAATTCATTCATTTTTAAGTGACAACGACATGTTCTGCCATAATTTCAAAAGTACGCCAGACATGCTGAAGAGACACAACAGTAACAACCTGTATCGCGCGACTCAAGAAACGGAAGACTTGCAATATCTCGAGGAGGTGCTTACATCATAATATTGTCTATGTGAGTATTAAATTTATGAATATTGTGATTATTATTTTAAAAATTTCGACTGATTAGGCATAGTAAAATAGATAACTGAGGTTTTGGTGCCTGTGCGTGGTTAAAAGCAATACATATTTTGGCCAGTTGTTTGGCCATGGGATATTTTGAAGTGGCCATTTTGGCCATTTTCCCCGTTAAATGTGGCCATAAGCTCACTAATTTATCTGGCAACCCTGCCGTGGACCCAAAGAGACGTGCACCATGGTAGACTAAAGGAGGTAAAGTCACTTCTATGGGGACGTCAGTGCACATTCGCAAACTCGACTAGCCAATAGAAAGGCTTCATTTCACACAAGCCGGATGACGTCACTAGGATTACGTGACGTCAGAAGCGGCAGCGTACTACGATGCAGCGTACTCTGCCTTCCAGACGTACGATCAGAAACAGAACCGACAGCCGGTGTTGCTTCCGCACGACGGATTTTAGAAAAATAGAATTCCGTCCGCCTCCGAGCTTTTCCACCAGTACTAAAAGGTTATCGATCTCCGAGTTTATCATACGGACAGCTTCTTAAATTAAAAGCTCAATTGAAACAATAGGAAAATTAGTTTAATTCAGTAATACAGGGTGTTTTGATACTTTTCTATACTGATGCAGCAGACGATTGCGCGCTGTGTTCAATTGTAAAAAGGATCATATAAAATTCAAAATAGAGATATCGTTTATTTGTAATAAAAAGAGCGTCATAAGAATTCCGCTTATAAGTTCATGAACTAAACAGCGGGAGAATGTATTTTCAAATGTATATGCGTTTTGAGCATTCAAATTTTTCGAGTAATGCCAACACCCTAAAAAATTGCAAAATTTTTTTTCAAGGGCCATTCCTGCTTCAATACCAAAGAAACTCGAACACATTGAGTACTTGAACACACACCCGTTATAAACTATTGCATTTCTTAAAGTTACATAATGAACAGCGGGCGGATTAGATTTGATTAGATGTTAGTTTAAGCCTCTTCATCCGCAACACAGGCGATCCATAGATCCACAGAGAAGAAGGATTAGATTAGATGATAGTTCTAGCCTCCCAAACCGCTAAAAGAAAGGGTTCCGAAGAGAGGAAGGCAACATTTAGTATGGAGTGGTGGGAACGCGGAATCTATCCACAATGTGCGTAGAAACAGTGAGTTTAGCAAGAAGTTTATGAAATAAGATGAAATTTGAAGAAGAATATAGTAGGTGATGAAAAACAGGACAGCAGTGAACCGTAGAAAAGATGGCCCGTAACAAAATGACAAAAAAAAATATTCTACTTCAACGAAATGAAGGCTTACCTAACCTTTAGCTCAAGACCTCCTACATTCGCCATTGGAGTGCTAAGAACAGAGAGCATTGATTATTGCTATGCGGGAAAGTTAAAATTACCCGCATTAATGATACATTGTAGTACGGATTATATAAAGAAACGATAAGATGAAGAAAATATAGAAGAATATGACATCGTTTAGTACCTCTCGCCGCAAAAAAAAGGAGTTTCACAAACAGGAAGAAAGAAGGCATCATTTGGCAGGGCATTAAGAGATCAGGGAATCTATGTACAAAGTGTGTTCTTGCAGATGATATTTTAGATGGAAGCAGCAAGGTAGGAAGTTTATGATAAAAATTATACGTTGAATATGTTAGGTTTCAAAGAACAGGATTGCAATGAATCGAGAAATAGTCGGTTCACACTAAACAACAAACATTATGTTAGATAATTAGTAGTACAAGCCTCTCTAACCACAACCAAGTTCTATCATATAGATGAAGGAATCATTCAATGTCAACTTGAAAGAACGGGGAATGTATGCACAAGGTTTGTTCCCACACAAGACTCCATGCACGTAACTAATAGCAAATAAAGAGGGCCGTTCATGAAACCAGATAATAGGTGAAGGAAAACGCCAGAAATGGTGAAAAATTGACAGCAGTGAATCGAAATAGGATGGCCCATAATAAAACAAAAGCCTACGCTCTCTCAATAAAAAAGGTAATTTCCTAATTAGAACTCAAAGTCAGGAACCCCAATTAAATTGATACAGATTCGTTGGGAGCGCTACACGCAGGAATACTACACTCGAGAACAGCAAGTTAGAAAATAACGGAGGAGTAGTACAAGACCGTCACTGTACAAGTGTACATATTACTTATTAGAATGCAAAAAAAAACATACAGAAAATGTGGCTGTAACACCCAGCTTAAGTAACGTACCGAGTATTTTTGTGGAGTGGGAGGGCTCCGTTTAGCATGAAGTGTATGAGCTGATAGAAGTAAATTAAAGTCCACAATTATTATTATAATTCTTATTATACAAGAAAGTTTTAGCCTCCCTTTACCACGACAAAGATGCTCAAAGAGAAGAAGGATGAAGGCACCATTTAGTATGGAGTTGAGGGAACGCGGAATCTATGCACAAGGTGCAGAGAAACCGTAAGCTAAGAAAGAAGTTCATGAAACAAGAAAAAGTTTGAGAAAAAAGTAGTAGGTGCTGAAAAACAGGACAGCAGAGAACCGAAAAAAGATGGTCCGTAGTAAAACAAAAACCTATTCTATTTCAACAAAAAAAGCCTACCTAACCTTTAGCTTGGGCCCTCACGTAATCCCCCTGGGAGTGCTAATTCCCATAGATACAATAGTTGCATTCCCCTGAGAGAAATCAAAGTCCATTATTTTGTTCATTCTCTGGTGCGTTTCCCTAACAAAGCTACCGCATTCAATATCTCTCCGAAGTTATTCCACAACATTTTTCTGTATAAAAAATATTAAATATTTAAATTTTAAATAAATACAAATGACAGCAGTGAAGCGAAAGGTGGTCAGCAACGGAATCAAAAACGCATTCTATTTCAACATATGAATGGCTTAAGTAAGTCACTTGCAGGACTTTGCATGTTCTCCCTTAGAACAGCAAATTTTCAATGTAAATACTAACAAGTTCTGCAGATTAGCTTAGAGTATGACTTGGAATCAGCCTCTCTTACCACAAGATATCTTTTCAAAGAGAGGAAGACACACCTTTAAGAGTACATACGAGTACAGTCAATGAGGACTTAATACACAAGGTGTGTTTACACACAAGATACGCAACGCATAGAAACAGAAAGTTGAGGATAAAGGTTATGAAAAAAAATCAGAGCTGAAGAAGAAAGCCACAGGTGATGTAAAAACAGCATAGCAGAGCGCCACAAAACGATGGTCCTTGCAATTTTTTAATTGCAACAAAAAAAAGGCTTAGCAAACTCTCAGCTCGATACATTAAATCACTAAATTTATAAGAGTGGGGAGCAAAATAAAAGCCAACAACTCACCCCTGCATAAATGAATAAATATTTTCACCACCTAAAAATGTATTTCGCTTCTAAAATCTCGACACAACGTAACTCTCGGACGATAATGAATAAAATAAACTATTTTCCTATCAAAAACAATAATTAGAACACCATCGCTCAAGACTCGTTTCAACATTTTCCGGCTAATAAGTTCTAAAATGTAGACACAAGACACAACATAACACTGAATTGAAATCTACGAAAGAACTAGCAGTAAATAATGACTTAGAAAACATCACAGAGCACAAAAATAGAAGCACTCCCAATACATTAAGGCATCTTCAAACATCAGTATCAGTGCTCTGCGCACCAGTAAGTAAGGAAATACAAAAGTAGAATGAACATTTTTAATTCTAAAAGGAACAAAACATAATATACTATAAAGACAAACGATAGAATGATCAGTTAGGATTAAAATTACTCTTTGTATGCCAATTCTTCTAACTACCAGCAATTCTGAAGCCTATGACCTATTTTATACCAACTATGGGAATGATGCTCGAAATTAATTGTTCATAGCCGTATCATATTCTTCACAAACAACCGTACGATTATCAATAAGCAGAAGTAAAACCATAGGGACGTTCAGAAGAGAAGAGCATTGATCAATAACAAAACATTATTGTGCTACAGGTAAATTTTCAAAGAGAACATAAATTCAGTACAGGCTGCTGGGAAGTCTATTCTAACATAAACTTCAGAACGTCAAAACCGGGGAAGTGACCATAACTCAAGCTACGAGAGTATTTTCAAAGCCAGTCTAAAGCTTTTCACAGAATTCATTTTGAAACCAAAACAATGAATTTATCATAGGATTGTAAAGGTTTCCACGAGTAAGTTACAAGTAACTTTTTCTGCCGAGTTCCAATTACGAGAAAAAAACAAGGATTACAAATTGGTATGGCACTTAAATGCCAAGGAATGCTAATTTATAACGCTTCAATCTAACAATGCACTCGGCCGAATCTACCAATTAACCTTGCACTACCGTCCGTTATTGTGTTATGCAATGAACAACATTGTACCACATAATAGTTCACTGCCTTAAATTATGAACAGACCAATAAAAAAAGTTTATCACTAGTTCGATACTATAGACCACCTCACAACCCCATCTCTATCATTTTTTGCTTTTAGTTTATTTAACAGCTGAGTAGAGTGAGTGACACAAAGACTAAAATTAAGCTTTCTAATATTTAATCGGAATGTATGAAGTTTTAGCAGCAACATGAAGTTATAGGTTTTAAAGAAGGAAACAGTAATTCACCCGAACTTGTTTCAAATGAAATACCGGGACACATGGCATAAAATGATTTTGCACACACAAGTGCATTCAAGTAGCAGCTCAAGAAACCATTTAAAATTAACTGAATAATTTGATCTTACACAATTTATTACATTTCACTTTAGAGCATCATGTTGACAAGGGGTCAGGAGAAATGTGCAGTGGAATCCCTTGTGCACCATTTTATCAAGTTTACCTGTAAAACATGCACTCTGCAGAGGTCTATTGTAAGCTCTGACTGACTGTAATGTTCTACATCTGAAGAAAAACTAGATTAAGTACATTATTATTTAAGAACAGCAGGTGAGAGATTTAGGTCAGTTCTCATGAAATAATTCACTAACACTTTTGCAGAAGCCTGGTGAGTGACTAATTTTATTGAAAAGATAGAGGAAAACCCTCTCACAACAAGGATTGGTGACTGGTGAGGATTGTTTTAAAAAAGATTTACTGCAATATTTCAGTCTCTTGCACTGATCATCAGATTGGAGATACTTTTTAAAAGACCCAAACAGAAGGAAATTGAAATATTTTACACTAAGAATGGAACATATAGTACAGTCAGACAAAGATGTTTTTTTCTTCAGTTGTTGCTGATACACGTCTGTATTCATGGCAATGTAACCGGAGATATAAGTGTCAGCATCTTCCACTTGCACTGAAGCCAAA
The DNA here is from genome assembly GCA_030386875.1 of Morinoia aosen. Taxonomy (NCBI): domain Eukaryota; kingdom Metazoa; phylum Arthropoda; class Malacostraca; order Amphipoda; family Talitridae; genus Morinoia; species Morinoia aosen. The sequence continues at coordinate 20,298,279 of CM059576.1, read as the reverse complement.
ATTCCTCCAATATCGGTGGGTCCATTGAATACCACGACAGCCTTTTGCGCCCCTTCATCCATTTCAATGATGGGTGATCCATTTCACTTTCTTCATGTACCTGGAAGGCAAAAATAAATATTAGTAAACTTGTCACATCAACAGTTCCTGAATTTGATTTTGGCTCAATAAGCATGCATTTCAGTTGCATTCGTAAGGGTACAGATTAAAATATGTTAGAGAAAACAAAAGACAGAGTTAATATAATAAATTGAGGTGCAGCTGGGAGTATTTAATAAATAGGGTCAGTTATACAGAGAGAAAACACTGAATATAAAGCAGTATTAAAATGCACACAAAAGGAAATGGAGACAATGACAAACTAGAGTGTAATACAAACTTTAAAAATATCAGTTGCACTGGGAGAAAAGGGAAGGAAAAAGCCAGAGAAAAATCATTGGTGAAAAAATAAGGGGAAAAAGAGAAAATTACACTACAATGGGGTAATAGACCGGAAAGTGTGACATACATAGCTTCAGGTACAACCAAATAAGTTAATTCATACACTCAAGCTAGTTTTCACAACTTTTCTTCAACAGTTAATGTTGTGTATAATATAAGTAGATTTGTTCATGATATTTAACAATACAACTAAAATCAACTAATCTAAAATACAAAAGAAAAAGTCTAAAACACACAAGCATCAACTTTATATGACATAAAAAAGTATTTGTAAAGGAGAGGACCATAATCAATTTTCCAATTTTTGCTGCTAAACATAGTTTATTAGATCAAAATGAACAATTTTTCTTCTATGCCCTTTCTGTTGCAAATGAGTATTTAATGAGTTATGGCGGTATGTTAATTTTCGTCTTTGATGGCTGGAATGCGCTCGATCATTTGAGTGCATCAAAAGGGAGAGTCCATTGTAGTCTTCACGTCCGAACAATTTCGTTTCCCTTCAAGCATTAGAGCTGCGGTCAGTAATTTCCCGCTATAACTTGTTAAATACTCATTCGCGACAGAAAGTGCGTAGATGAAAAATAGTTTATTTAGATCTAATTAACTACGATTAGGCACCGAAAAGTGGAAAATAGATTATCGTCCTCTCCTTAACATTTACCCATAAAAAATTAAATGAAGATATGTCCTCAATTCATTTTTGCTCAGATTTTTTCTGCTTCCTACTCAGAAACAGAGAAAAGGAGACTAAGATATAAACAGAACCATAAACAAAAACAGAAAAATATGCTTCTTTAAATTAAATATGGCTTTGTAGCTTCAAATAAGATTTTTGAAGCACTCACAATAAAACTATGATCAACAGCAAGAATTTGGCACCTTATATAAAAAATTATTTAGCAGCAAATGGAACACGATGAATGGTAAGCCTAGAAGAAGTCAGGTACCTTTAAAAATGCATTTCCAAATATGCTTACGCCAGTGTCAGTTTCAAGAAGGTTATTGCCATAAAAAGTAGCACTTATAATAGAAAATCATAGATGAGATTTTGCATCTTGCTTGTAAACACTAGACATTTAGCTATAAGGTAGAAAGTTATTACAAGTTAATCTGAAAATTTCAGATAAGATTGGCTACACAAGAAAAATAAGAGCTATTCTAAAGTTGTATCTAACATACAGTAAACAAGTTTTACTATGTGGCAGTCCAAACTAGCTTTCATGTCTGAGCACTGTAGGTTCTAAGCTTACTTCTTGCTAATTTCAATATAATGCATAGATCAAAATTTTTAAAATGCCATTGAAATTTTTTACTATAAACCTGGTAAAATTTGACAGCACATCCTACTTCCAGATTAATTCACACACAGAAATTCAAATACTATGAAATCTGATAGCACCCTACTACATGATATAGGATTTTAGGTTACCTTTCTGGAATGAAAAACTCATGAACAGTATGTCATTAATCAGCATTTAATTGTAGCACATCCTATTCCTATTTACTCATTTCCTTAAAATTTTAAATTTCACGCAATTCAACAGCATTTATGAATGGAATTAGCATATCAAATTTGAACTGTACTACTGTATCTGGTGGCAAAGATTTGGTCAGGAGATGCCACTTCATCAAATGCAAAAATCAGTTATAAGCTACTATTTTTAAACTAGTTTCGAATAATATTCCAAATTCAATTTCTTACCTTCCAGTTCCAAACTCCCGTGATCATAAAACAACAGCACAACACCTCTTTCCAATGAAATGTGCGTCTTAAATGCAGAGGGGATTCTTCGGAAGTCGGTCGTTTTGAAATGGCTGCCAGCAAACATAACTTACATAAGTTCGACTTGAGATTATTTAACTAAACCTTTCCACTGGGCAAAATCAATTCTTTAAAATTGAAACCAGACCTTTGAAATATCTTGGGTAGATTTTTAGAATTATTCCAACACCAAATAAAGGAACACTTTTTTAAAAATTCAACTTGAGGCGCCGACATTGCAATTCACTCGGCTCGTCAACACTTCATTAAAACAGAAATGCAACATTGTCGTACGCGTAACGCTAACAGTGATGCCAGATTTCGGGTTAGCAATGTTGCCAGATGCAATTTAAGCGCTGCTATTGGTCGGATGCCTTGACGTCACTGGGGTGACACTCGATTTCATAAAAGACTGGTTTGCAGCTACCTTGTTTCGTCTGCCATGACGTGCACTGCGGTGCAGTCACTGCAACCTAGCCGTGTGAAGCCTCTCAGTGACGAACTTTGAACGACCGAGCACCTCCTATTCGGGGCGTTGCACCATAATACACCTAATATATAACCATCAAGACCTTGAAAATCTTGAAATTCCAAATTAAACGTAAAAACCATATTACCGTCATTTTACGGAGTGTCCGTACTCCATTTAATCAGAGTGAAAGGAAAATTTGAATTCCTTATAATTCGTTAAATCTAAATCTTGTTATTAACAACTGTTACTGTTTTTGTATCCTTTATAGTTGTAGTATGCGAGAATTTCTTGAAAAATACCCAAAATGATTCGAGTAAGTTGTGCGGGGTTGTGTGGCCACCATGTTGCATGCACTGTTTGAGTGTAAACAACTGTATAAACAACAATATCAAATCGGTTTTTGATAACTAGTTCTTTTGTTTAACAATATTCAGTCAGAAAAATATATAAATTTTATATCATTCTGTTGTCATTGATTGGCTATTTTCCATCCTACCATTGAACACTCATGTCTTAATATATTTTGTAACATCAAATTGCAGGAGCTTTTGAGGAAAAACCTATTCATTATCAAACATAAGGCATTTAAATATTGCAATGAATTTGTTAAGAGTCCACTTAACTGGTGTCCTTCTTAAGCTATAATTCATGAAAGATAAATGAAATAAATGCTGAATCATGGGTCAAATAGAAACCTATCCCTAGCTTTGCTACCTAACCCTATCCTCTCAACCATCATTTGCCGACTGACATGCATTGGCATCCTCTGTTGCTTTCTGGATTGTCACTGGGACAATAATTTTTTCACAGCAGAGGTTTTATCAATGACTGCATTTATATATGAGTGATGAAGAAATTACACAGGTTAGAAAAACAGTCAAATATTTTTCTGGGACTGATAATATAGGTGGAATGTTACTGTATCAATTTTTTCTTGCTTTTTTCAATGCTAATATTACCTTGTGTGAGTGCGTATTTAAAAAAGTTCTGCATGAAGCAGCATTTTCACTGTGATAGTGTGTACCTCTCAAAACAATTTCATAGAAAAATTCCTTCAGGGTATATGATGCAGTTGCTGTCAGCATTTTACATACACTTGACATTGATGATATAAGTTGAGAAATCCATAATCATTATTGTTGTGTAGCTGAAAATATTTTTCTGTCTGTTGCAAGTCATAGCACTTCATTGGCAAATTATTGAAAGAAGTTTCATTCCCTTACCATAAGAAGCATATTCAACTTGAGGATATAATAGAGATAAATATAGTAGTTTCATTTGGGCATTCGGAAGGTTTAGAGGGGAAGAATTGAAAAATGATCACACCCATCACCTATTCATCATTTAAACAGAATAATTTAATAAGTAATATTATGTAATGAAATTTAAGTACCAGTTATAGTTTTTGCGCAGCACCCGGTTAAATTTTCAGGTGTTGCTTTTTGACCAATTGTATGCACTATTTGTTAGTAAGGGATTTTCAGAGAAGTCTTTGAACGTGGATATCTTGATAGACTTATAATGTTGGCCAAAAAGAGTATTTTTTGCGCTATAAGTTTTAGTTGTGTCCGATTTATGCTGAATAAAATAGGACAGCATCATTTGAAACAATTTTATTTTTCTGAGATTAAACTACAGAAAAGGCAGGAGTATGCCTGTGAAAATAATAAAATATGAAATTTATCCAAAGATGAATGGTCAAGCGAGTAGAAGCTGAAGTCTATACTGGGAAAAACATTCAAGGGTTTAAGCACTGGAATTATACATAATGGCATCTGCGCATTCAATGAAATGATGGGTGACATTGATTGGTGTAGTTACTGAATTTTTTGTTGTTTGTGCATTGCTGATAGATTTGAGGAATGCATGTTGTGATTCAATTATATAAAATGAGGGGGTAGGCATGAGAGCTCCCATTCATAAAGTACAAGTATATTGAGCATGGTTGGTAATCTGTATGGCAGAGTGCTATTGAATTTTATGAAAGAGAAAACAGAGCGTGGAATAGGAGACAAGCGCCATTCAGCGTTTAGCATGATAGAGGATGTGTGGATCTGATTTTAGCATTGAAACAAATGGTAAAGTGAATGATACAGTTGATCAGGCAGTGTTGTTTGAAGTGCTTTGAGTGTCTGGTATAAAGAGCAAGGTGCTTAAGACTATGAGCTATTATATTGATGGCAGAGCATATGTGAAAACTGAAAGTATAGTGAGTGAATCGTTGGAATGGCTAATGAGTTTGCATCTGTGTTATGTAATTTTATGTTTGTTAAATATGCATACAGACAGAATTTTGTGGTGTTAAAAATGTCAGCTGCTCATAGCACAGTCATCAATACATTACAGCTACTATGTGCTGATATTTTAGCATTATTAGCAAAGATGAAGAAAATCTGTAAACTGGTAAAGGTGTTTCTAAGGGTCTTTTATGGAGAGACTACTGGTGGTTGTTAATTAAAATTAAGACATAAATTGTTCATTTAAGTTATTTGTAGTATTTAGGAGTGCTTGGGGCTGCTAATAATGAATTAGATAAGGTGAAAACTAGACGATTGTAACAAGCATGGGAAAGTTTGTAAGGAGCTGTTATTAAAAGTTACCTGACTATAAATGCTATAAAAATTATACTGGAAGGAAATAAGGCATTTTGTTGTTTCATTGGTTGAATGTACTTAATTCTCCTTTGTACTTCAATTTTATTCTATTGTATTCAGTGGTTTTTGTTTACTGAATGCTTTTTAACTATTTTTCAGCTTCCTCCTACAGTAAATTATAAATAAATTGATAATATAAATTTAATCAATAAATGTAATACTTGAATAGCTTCATAAAGCCTGCCTGCCTGTAAAAGGAATATCCTGTGTGATTGGGACTCTCATTAGGTAAGTCATTCATCTTTTATTCAAAGATAGCTTATGATGCCAGTCTTTAATTACTATAGTTCTTATATATTGCAGGATTAAACTATTTGTTTTGATAATGTTGAATGTTGAAATATAGTAAAGATCAAAAGAGTCACATTTTCTCTTCAATTTAAAAGAGCATTTACGTGTGAACACTTGTATTGCCATTGAAGTTGTATGGTAGGATGAGTTGATGCCACACTGCAACCTTGAAGGTTATGATTGTTTGTTCTTGTTTACCTTCAGAGCAGCAAGGGTCAGGTGTATACCAGCGAGTTGGGTGCTGGCTGGAGTGCATGGCAGTGTTGGGGCCACTGATTGACTTCTGGAGTCTGACAGGGAGCCTTCATGGCCTGCTCTACTTATTTGATGCCTCTCCTCAAATCCTGTGACTCCTTGGTTTTTTTAGTTATTTGTTTCTATAGTTATTAAAGTTGTGTTTGGTTTTGAATTTTCTTCTTTTCTTCAGTTTCTAGATAACTATGTTCAAGATTTGATTGCGTGGACAACATCATTCAAGACCGTTGAGTTGTTCTCAGTTCTTCAATTCGATTTATAGGATTTTAATTGAATCTGATATTTTTTTGTTTAGCTATCTTGAATTTTGGCTACAGTCAATAGTTCAACTTAATACTTTTACCGATTCAATTTTGCATTATGATTTCCAGTGTTGATAGAAATTCATGAGTCTTCTCTAGTGCAGCCTTTGGGATTGCTAACAAGTTACCAATATCACCATTTTGTTGTTTTTCTCGATCTTCTGTAATATTTTACTCATTCATTTAGCTGTCAGTGTTCCTAAATTATAGACTGTGTAGTTGGTGCTATACTGGTCTTCTGGAACCTTTGAAATTTCTGTATTGAGGAGGCAGAGATTTAAGCTTTCTCCTAACAGTATGAGAGTGTCAGGCTGATGTGCTGGATGGATATAAAACTTGAGGCTCAAAAGTGGCTGATAGGAGTCAGTGTAATGTACTCCAGATGGAGTGTCTGAGGAGTATGACTGGGGTGACATTGTGGGATAGGTAAATCAATGAAGCGAGGAGTATGACAAATGTGGGAAGGAAGCAAAAAGTGTGAACTACTGTGTGTTAAAAGTGTTTGGCCATATGGGGAAATCAAAAAGGAATTGTTGGGGAAGGAAGCAATGAAGTCAGATGCAAGGGTAAGGAATGTTAGATGTTGGTAAAAAACTAGATAAATCAATGAAGTTGAAAGTGTGGTGCACCAGTATTTCAGAAGCTGATCAACAGTTAAAGATGAGTTGATAGTGATTGTGAGTGCCTGACTGTGATTGTCATGATGGATGTGGCTGGAGGTTCTTTGCCTGCTGCAGTGACCTAGGTTTGGTAAATAGAATGTATAATTGTCAATTCTTTAGGTCTGGAATCTTTGAATTCTTATAAAACTGCATGAGTAAATCCCCATAGTTCTGTTGGGCCTTGCTGTGGAAGACTCTCAAAAGATGTGTATTCAATAAAATAAACAGTTGAAAGTTATTGTTGTCTCAGGAGGATACAACTTCTGTGTCTATGGTATTTACTGCTTTCTGGAGGAATTTTCATATCCCAGGCTTAAAGTAAGTAAGGTATTCTTTTTATTAAAATAGAACAATTTCATTTGGTTACAGGTCATCTTTTTTCAGTTGCTGTTTTTTTTCTCTGTATCCATAACTTTCTTCTTCAACTTTAATTTTGTTTCTTAAATTCTTTTCCTTACTTGCTGTTCTTGTATGCAGGGGACCCTGTGTGACAGCAGACCTTGTGTGTAGACTCTTTGTTGCCTGAATTCCAAACTGAACACTGCCTCCAACTTTCTTCCTATTAGAACACCTCTGTTGGGAAAAGATAGGCTTAAACTAACATTTAGTATAATATTTCAACTGTATACTAAGCAGTGCTTTCTTCATTTCTCTTTTTGGCTCTCCTTTGTTGGGGTTAGGAAGGCTTCAACTTATTTATAATTCAACTGTGGGTTGTTTGATTATAGGGATGAAACTGATTCTTGCTGTTAGGCTATCTTTCCTTTGTGGAGGGGATTGACCTTGGTGATTACAAGGTGTTTGTTGATAGTGTAGCCAGTTTGTAAATGCTTCCAATTTAAAAATGATTATGAAAAGTTTGAATGAAATTTATTTCAAAGAGAGGACTAAAATTTAACTTTTTATTTTGTTTTTGCTTTTAAAACAACCACCACCAGTCTCAAGACATTCACCAATATGAAAACAATTTGTGCTACAACTACCTTCAAAGTATTAACATAAATACATTAAATGACTTCTCTGGCATAGTTTACAGTGCAACAATGTGCATTACAAAATACTCTTCATGTTACAGTCAAAAAATGAAATCCAAAAAAAGACACAAATCAGGTAATCTTGTTGACTTAGGTAAATTTGATCTATGTGAAATTAGTCATTGAGGAAATCAGCCCTTCAACTCATCCATTGTTTCATATACAATGTGGGCTGTAGTTCTATTTTGTTGAGACAATTCATCAGGTTATATGTTTCTTTGCAGAAGTTTTTTCACAGTTGACTTGTACATTTGAGAAGTCATTATGCCCATCCATGTTTCTACTTAGTATGAGAAATTTTTGAAAATTTTTCCTCTGTGTTGATGTATGTTTTTATTCTTGTGGCTGTTTCGAAAGTTGAACATGAATCAAACTATTAAAGATTTTGTTCATTTTGATGAAATTTATATCATTCATTTATCACTACAGCTTTACAAAAACCTGCCATCACAGCCTTAATATTTCCAAATAAACTACCTCTCAATCTTTAATTTAGCATCATTTTGCATCAGTTTCAGGGCTGAATCATGAATTAGAAAGATGCCTAGCAAATACAAGGTTTAGCTTGGGAAGTCCCTGGGAGTCATGAGGCTACTGTGCATCTAATTAGTCGGAGCTAAATGCAAAATTTCCTCCAGCTGTTGAGTTGTCTCGCCTTTGAATAGGCATGAATGTTGTCTATGTTTTTTGCAGTACCCACTTATCTTCTACGGGTTTTCATACCTCTTTATTACTTTTTGGTTTTAATCCCTCCAAAATTTATGTTTAATTGCATAAGGTAGCTTGTATAAGAACACGCTATGTTCCTTGCTACACATTTTCATTAGTTAATACTATATGATCATCTGTCATTCCTCTGTGATAACATGTATGCAATGGTAATTAAGCCTTAAACCAACTAATACTGAAATATTTTGCATTTGTGATTTTTTCTGCAATGTTGGATCATTTTTTGCACATGCTGTAGATTATTTCTAGTTTTTAAATGCTGTTTGATGATTGGTCTCATCAATTTTCACCTATTCCTTTGGGTTTCAACCTCTTTAACAGTTATGTGTTGCAGACAGAAGGAGGGGTGAAGTAAGAAATTGTAGCTTCTAACACCGTCAGAAATACTGAAGATCAACAATTTAAAAAATGTTCAGAGGATGGTAGCAACCTCTAATATTTAAATTTGTTTTGAAATTTTATCTATTATTTTTTTTGCAGGAAAATTACATGAAATTGCAGGGTGTCTTCACTTTTTGAAATGACAATTATTTGCTTAACCTTATACAGGGTGTCTGTAAGCTCATGGTACAAACTTTGGCAGTGGGTAGAAATGCTGAATTTTTTTACAAATAACAAGAAGTATGGAAGTTCATTATTTACAGGATAGAAAATCGTAATGATTTTCCACAGCCGGAAGCTACCTCCACTTAACATCATGCATGGTTGTACTTTATAGTAGATGCTTAATAGGACCACCTTCTGCTACAATGCAGGTTCTGTACCTATGCTGGATTGATTCCTGGACATGAATAAACACTAGTGAATTATCCGTGAAGCGTCCTGCACCCTCTACTATCCTTCCAATCAGATCCAACTCTGTCGCCATTGGCGATTCAGAAACTAAACCGTTCAGGTGACCTCAAAGGTAGAAGTCTAAAAGTGTTATATCTGGTGACTGAGCTGGCCATGGTACAGGTCCAAATCATGCTATCCATTTGTTCAGAAAGGTACAGTGAAGATATTGATGCACATCCCTAGTGACATGTGGTGGAGCTCTGTTGTGTTGAAACCACTTGTTGCATTGTATATCCAAAAGTACATTTTCTAGGTCAGGTAAAAACTCCCTGAGAAAAACTTGATGGTTTTTTTTGTAAACATGTTGGAAGCACATATAGCCCAACCAAACGGTCGCTAACAATTCCTGCCCGCACTTGGTGGTTGTGCTGATGCTAAGCCTGCGGATTGTCAGGTTGCCACAAGTGTAAGTTATGGGTATTAAACATACTACCCCGCGTGAAAGTTGCCTCATCAGTGGAAAGCACACGATCTTGAAATTCATAATCTGCATTATTCTTATATATTAACCAGCGTGCAAATCGTTCATGGGGCTAAAAGTTGGTTGGCGGCAGTTATTTTACTCTCATAACATGATAAGAGTAGAGGCCATCAGCATGGAGTATGTTCCATACTTAAGAGTAGCAACGTATCCCAAGATCACATGCCGCGTATCTGCTCTTTATCCTCAGCGGATACTTGCCCATGCCTTCGACCATCTGCTTCTCTTCTCTTCACCTCTAAACTGCAGACGTCTTGCGAATGTTGATGCAACCTTGTAAAGAATCGATGATCAGGTACATGACAGTTGCTGAACTGTTCTGTATGCAGTCTAGCTGTCAATTTTGCATTAACATGCCATGCGCATATCGGCATTTTTGGAATTTGGGTAGCAATTCATAGTGTCAAACTATCTCACACCATGGACCACACACATAGACAAATGTTGCCAGATGCAGGGATTGTGAAACTTCTCATTCAATTTTCCATAAACAATTGCTGTCCAGACTTTTTGTTATTCATCAAAAAGTTTTATTTTTCTGCCCACTGCCGAAGTTTGTACTGTGAGTCCCCTCAGGGGGATACAACTATTGTATCTATGGGAATTAGCACTCCCAGGGGAACCATGTGAGGGTCCGAGCTAAAAGTTAGGTAGGCTTCTTTTTTGTTGTAATAAAATAGGTTTTTGTTTTGTTACGGATCATCTTTTTTGGTTCTCTGTTGTCCTGTTTTTCAGCACCTATTACTTTCTTCTTCAACTTTTTTCTTGTTTCATGAACTTTTTTCTAGCTTACTGTTTCTGTGCACCTTGCGCATAGATTCCACGTTCCCTCAACTCCATACTAAATGGTGCCTTCCTCGTTCCTCTCTTAGAGCATCTTTGTCGTGGTTAAGGGACGCTAAAACTTTCTTATTTAACAATAATAATAATAATAATAATAATAATAATAATAATAATAATGATAATTGTACTGTGAGTTTACATACACCCTGTGAGTATGGATTGTATATTATAAGAAAAAAAATATCATCTGTTGGAATTTCGTTTTCATTTAATAAATAATCTTAGTTGAAGTAAAATGTTCATGAGCATATATGTGAATGGATGTTTTTTGTGTAGCATTGTTCCTTGATTGTGTGCTACATTTGAATTTGCTATGCCAGTTCTCAATGTCTTGTTTTAATTGTGATAATGATTACATCCATGTTAACTTACTAATTCTCATGGCATAGGTACTAATGATATGTATTTGCAACCAGTTTGTGAACCCTAATTCGTAACAGACAGATAACATTCTGAAACTAAATCTAGAAAACTATTTCTGCCTTGATGATGTCCCCACAATGGGAGACCCTAATGAAGACTGTAACTTCTACAACTTGATGTTCAAGTTGATATTTGAACCTCTGATTTCTGTTAACTATTCATTATTGATTGCTCATATGAGACCCAAAAATAAATATACTCATCTTGTGCTAGCTGATTGTTGTAAAGAAACCAGACCACAGAAAACTAAAGAATTAACTTGCAAAGTAATTCAATAGTGCGTGTTTCATTTGAAAAGCAAAGGATTTAAATAACCGGTTTCACATCAATGAAATAATTATTTTGACTGCATACTTTTTTCACTAAGAAGCTCTGAGTGGTTCATCCTATAACACTAAGATGAAAATTGTATCTCTATTCTTTCAATTAATGACTTTAAATTGTCTGATATTGCATTATTTTAATGAGTGGCCATATATTATTTTCTTAATGATGGAAGAACAGAGTTATGTCTTTAATTTTTTCAGGTTATAGCTTCAGTTTTCCCAAACATTAGAGCAAACAAGCATCCCATTGCTCAGGTACCTAAGCACCCAGCATGGAGCGTGCAGTGGTTATGGTGCACAAGCTGACGGATGCTGAAGTGGAGAGGCTGTGCTGCAGGCAGGATTTCATCAAGCAAGAAGCTACAGAGGAGAACATGATGCAAGGTGAGACTTAGTTCTGGTCTGGGTATGAGACAAAGACAATTGATATTAAAGTGGCAATATAGTTTTTTCCCAATACTAAGGGTTAGCATAGGCAACTGAAACCTTATAGGATGAATGAAACATATTCATAAGCTAACATTGTACCTATAAAAGCAAGTTGTTAGTACAAATATTCAACATTTCCTTTATTAAAGAAAATAGAAACCTATATTGAAATTGAGAACAGTATCTTTTACAAAGACATAATACAATGTAGGGAACTAGTCTCAAATATTATTGTTGTGCTTATACCAATATCTTTGAAAGATAAGAAATCTGCGGAAAGAGATAACACTTTTCTCACTGCAAAATGATAATACTCTACTACCTTCAGTAATGATAATACTACATTCAGTATTTTGTCATAATATATTCATTATATTCTGCAATCATTTTTATGATCCAGATTTGACAACTGTACAAAGAAATTAGACTAATTAGTGAAATGAGCATTTAAACCTTGAAAGCGGAAGAAAACCTAGAGAGAACAACATTCATCTCAATAAAAAAGTGATACATCTCATATTAACCAAATGCAGCTTGTCAATGACCTAATTGCCTAATGTTTGTGCTTTTCATTGAAGCACGATAAGCAATAGAAGGGTTGCTCATCCCATGTCGAACAGTACGTGGATACTCTACGAGCTTTATTTAGTCGCTACTTGGAATCCTTTGTTGTACGATATCTTTTCACAACAACCTTTGCATCTCTTGGGAGATTTTGTTTAGGGCCGTAGGCTTTGGCAAGCACATGGACATTAGACAGTTATGAAATATTCATGTTTACATTCCTTTTTCCACATTTTATTTCTTCAGTTTGCTTACCAGTTGAAATCGAGAGAATTATAGACTGTAAATTTTTGTAGAGTTATATTGCTCTGACCACTGCATTTTTGATAGAGCACATGAGCATTTACCACTGCTGTACCTCCAATCATCTGAAATGCTATTTTAGGGTACCATTTCTTCGATTTTGAAGAACAGTGTTATACAAACATAGCTGGTCCGACATATCAACTCCTTTCTTTGCAATGTTGTATGGTAAAACTCTTGGAGGTTTGAGAACATCAACTCCATTCCTGTTTTTTTTTCAGTTAGAACAAGTTCCTTCCCATGTTCTGGAATAGTAGAAATAGGGAAGACATGCCTTTTATCCTTCCAGTTGTACAGTTTTACGCCATTACTATTTTCTGCAACTCGCATTTCTCTTTTCTTCAGTTTTGCTTCTGTGACTTCATTCGGCAGATGCTTTCTAGTTTTCCTGATTGTTCCACAGTAGTAGGTCCTCTTGTTCAATAAATGTTTAGCCAATGGAATGGAAGAATAGTAATTATCAGCAAATATTGTTCTTCCTTTATTTAGATATTTGTCAGATATTGTCACAGTCAGCGATTCAGTAGAACTCAGTCCTTCCTTGGATGCTGTGACCCCAGAATGGACAATAACATTCATAGTGTAGGCTTCTGGAGTACAGAGTTTATATAATTTTATTCCGTATTTGTAAGCTGTCCCTGGCAAGTACTGCCAAAATCTCAATCTTCTCCTGAACGGGATCATGCTTTCATCCAATGTGACGCAGGATCTGGTTTTGTAAGTTGTGTGAAATGCAGTAACTAAATGATCAACTAAAAGTTTAATTCTGAACAAGCGGTTAGCATTGCTGCTTCCTTCTGGAATTGATGAGAAATGAATATAGCTCAACAAGATTTGTAATCTTTCTCTTTTCATTAGCTTCATCACAAAGGGATCATCATACACTACAGGCTTTGACCAGTACAAAGCCATCTCCGGTTTATTCACGAGTTCCATGTATATGATGATAGCTATAAAGTATTTGATTTCATCAGAACACGTTTCTTTCCACAAAGCCAGGCGGGATCTTCGAGTGATTGGGGCTGCTTCTCTATTTGATCTCCTGCATACTGATTGGTTGCTTCAGCTATGTTGTCAAGCAATTTTTCTGTGACAAACAGTTCGTAAAAGTTTATTGGAAAGATATCCCCGCAGAAGTCTCCATTACTGTATGGGTATAATAAATATGATTATGACCATTCATTTATGTCATTTTGCCACTTACCTAATACAACACATTTTATCAGCAGAAGAAATAAATTTGAAACAAACCTAGACATAAAATCTCAGTTACGTCACAAAAATATTCATTCTTTATTACATGATTACGGATTGGATCACATATGGCTCAATAAATGTTTCGTACACCGATGATACAATCCGCAATATCAATATAGTGGTATTTCCTACTTGCTTATTGAAGCATATGTGTACCAAGGTTTTTACCACACAGACTTGAAGCTAAAGAGACAAAAGCAACACACCTCCTATCCTCACGGTATCTTGCACCATACTGAACCTGAAAGCGCGAGAACACTTCCGAAACAAAGGAATACCCGCTATATCATCAAACGCAGTGAACGGGCTAAAAACCATCACCCACTCATGGAGATACAACTAATTTTTCTAGGGGAATAAGCACTCCTAGGAGAAATGTGTGAAGTGCTGTGTTGAAGTTAGGTAGGCCATCTTTTTGAAAAAGAAAACATTTTTTGTTATGTTACGGACCATTTTTTTGTGGTTGGCTTCTGTTTGGTTTTTCAGTATTCATTACTTCCTCCGTCAAGTTAAATCTTGTTTCATGAACTGCTTTCTTGACCTACTGTTTCTGTGCAGCTTGTGGATAGATTCTTTATTTCCTCAACACCATACTAAATGGTGCCTTCCTCCTTCCTATCTTTGGAACACCTTTGTTGTGGATAAGTAGGCTTAAACTTGCATCTAATCCACTTTGAAAACTTTAAAAAAAACTTTGTTATGGCTTTGTTAAAGATGAGGATTTCAGCGTTATAAGGAGTTGTGTTGAGTTTTTGTTTTTGCCTTCAGTGTGAAACTTCCTCCAACAAGGTTGAGAAATGGTGTCATAATTGAGAAAACATGTCACTCACTGGATTTCATTCCATTTCAATGTTCTCATGAATGATTTAAAAATTGGTTTAAACTAATTTTTGATTCAAACTTGCATGATGTCCTTCAGTAATATAGTGAAGTGCAAATTTTTATTAGGTTGCCTCGTTTATTATTTATTGTAACTACAGTACTATTTATTCTGAAGACTGTTTCTCGCTTCTTATTGTCAATTACATTTGCTGGTGTAAGCTAAAATATGAATAAGCTCATTTAATTTCCGAAGCTTTTGAAGTTTAAATATTTAGCTGAAAAATTATTATGAATTCCCTGCTATAAGTATTACTAGATTTCGTTACCTAACTTTCTAGATCATTCCAGTTTCCATGTATTAAATTGTTAACATTGTCCAAATCATGAAATCATTGTTGAATTTTAACACATGAAGAGCTGTTACTAGATATGTTATCTCAGATGCAATTTTTCTCAATGAGCTTGTGTCAGTTGCAGGTGATGGGCCGAGCTCTGGGAGCCATCTTAGAGGAATTTACATTAAAAGTGAAGGGCCTGACGCTGAGCTGGAGGCCGTTACTGTAAAGGACGAGCCCATTGACTGGCATCAGGAACCCCAGGTGCTGCAATTGGTTGCTTACACTTGTATTGAGGTCTTCTAATTGGTTGCGTACTCATTTCTCGAGTTCTTCCTGTGGATTGCTTACTCTCCTCGTGAATGATTCCGATTGGTTACTTTCCCTCCTCATGACTGCTTACAATTGATTACCCACTTTTTTCTTGAATGCTTCCATTTGATTTCACTTGAGTATTTTTCATTCCACCGAAAATTTGAATTCAATTCATATGTAGTCTGTTTTTACCTGTTCTTGGTAACTATTTTGTGACATTTAAATCAATATTACTGCTTTCACCTCTTCTTGTTTTGCGCATTTCTAACTTTATTGACAAAACTTGTCATTCAGCGGATTTAATTCTATTCCAATTGCTTGATGAATGATTTAAACCATCTAGATTAGCTCAATTTATTACTAAACCATTTCATTAACTTCTGAGCGATGTTTTACTTTGGTTCTAGAAAATAGTCTCACTGCACATTCCATTATTCTCGAGTTTCAATTCTGTTGAATTGAGATTTATTGTCTTTTTGATTGCTTATTGGTGGTTAGTGTAATACATTTTATTTTCAAAAATTGTTGTGCCTGTCGTAGAGTGATTGTATCTTTGACTGCTGGTATTGAGTCTTGTTTTCTAATTCTCTATGTGGTCCACTTTATTCTCGTTCCATAACCACAGCCAGTGTTGAGTAAGTTATGGTCCCTTGATTAATAGCATTAAAGCTATTTTCGGCATGCTTCTTGTATCCCCAGCATCATGGAGCCCTTTCTTAATTGCGTTGTACCTCAGTGAGTTGACTTGCACGATGCATTACAACTGGTTTACGACAGCTATCGTTTCAAGATGCTTTGAAGTTTTCTTCTGCCCTCTCAACTTCTTTAAGCATTGGCTGTCAAATTTGTGATTTGAAGAAGTCCGTGGGGAACTTTTGTCACTCGTGAAACCGTATTAATTACTTAATTAGTTAGATTTATGATTTTTAAATTTGTTTTTGCGTTGTGTGCGAGACTAACATATGAATAATTTTTGATTGTTTTGCCTGTATGAGAAGTCACTTTAGCCACTCTTAGTTAGTCAGAGACAATATTTCTAATACAATTGAAGTTGCTTTTAAATTTAGGAAGAATAATGAAATTAATTTTGTGGTTTGAAGAGAAAAACGTTACATTATAAAATTTTGTGCACGAATCGTTATCTAAAATATTGTAGTCATGACAAGCGCTATTGCATGTAGAAGATTTTGCATGAATACTTCGTTAGATTTTTGCTCTATATTGAAGTAATAACCTTCTATGAAGAGAGAATGTACTTTTCTAATGTCTCTTGTGCCTTCGTTATTTTTTGCTTCCGGTATTACTTTTCATATATTTTTGTTGTATTGTTTTAACAGTTGAGCGCATTTGCTTAAGATTAAAATAACAAGGTTGCACAAGTGCACAACTTAGTCTCAAAAGTACATGGTTACCAAGGACATAGATACTTTTAGTTGCAATTTGCATATAATGCGTTTTTTTCCTGAGAATCTTGGCAAGTAATAATCGGGAAAAGTTTTCCTCACAGGCCAGTTCAAGTTCAGGCTCTCATGCAGTTACTTTCAAGAGAGAAGTAGACAATGACAGCACTGCGGCACGTTCAGGGCACGCAGAAGCAGAGGATGAGTTGAGGGAAGGCAGCTCTGGTGCGTGCAACACAAGTGCTGTTCATGAGGGACCAGCTGGTGCATCTCAAGGGAGCGCTGACTCGCTACCATCAGATGTATCGGGTAGCGGCAGTGGTGTTGAGGCCGCACCTCCTGACAGACTCATGTCACTGCCCCTACTGTGTAAACATTGTGATTACTCCACTGGTAGCAGGGACCTTATGGAGCTGCACCTCCGTGTCAGGCACAAATTGGGATGTTACTACGATTGTGGGTTGTGTGATTACTCCACAATGTACATGAGTATTTTGAAGCGGCACGTAGTGGAGCAGCATGGTAATGAGAGCCGGTACCAAGGTCTTTCCGAGAGTAGCCAATATCCAGGTGTGGAAATGACGGGGGAACAGCGACGTAATAAACATGGTCAGGATGAGCTTAGATGTGATTTCTGTAACTCTCGTTTTGTCGTCGAGTCCAGTTCTGATTCACCTAAAAAAGGTATATTGGACAATAGTATTGTGTACAATTGTGAAGTGTGCAACTATTCCTCAGAAAATGTAGGAAACTTGAAGCAGTGTTTGTCTGGTGAAGGCAAAATAGGACCTCAAAGAAGCACACATGTTCAAAGTCTTCTTAACATGCGTAACTTGAATAACTCAGCTCGTAGAAACGAACATGAATCATACCAAGCTAGCAAAGATAGGAAAGGACAACTGTTCATGTGTGAGTTCTGTGACTATTCCACTGCTTATAAGAGTAATGTCAAACGACACCGAGCCAGCAAACATGGTGAAGGTCAGCTGTTCAAGTGTGATTTATGTGAATATTTCTGTGCTCGAAAGGATTGTTTTAACCTCCACTTAGCTAACAAACATGGTAAAGGTCAGCTGTTGAAGTGCGAATTATGTGAATATTTCTGTGCTCTAAAGGATTATTTTAAACTCCACTTAGCTAACAAACATGGTAAAGGTCAGCTGTTCAAGTGTGATTTATGTGAATATTTCTGTGTTCGAAAGGATTATTTTAAACTCCACTTAGCTAACAAACATGGTAAAGGTCAGTTGTTCAAGTGCGAATTATGTGACTATTCCTCTGCTTATATGAGTGATGTCAAACGACACCGAGCCAGCAAACATGGTGAAGGTCAGCTGTTCAAGTGTGATTTATGTGAATATTTCTGTGCTCTAAAGGATTATTTTAAACTCCACTTAGCTAACAAACATGGTAAAGGTCAGCTGTTCAAGTGTGATTTATGTGAATATTTCTGTGCTCGAAAGGATTATTTTAAACTCCATTTAGCTAACAAACATGGTAAAGGTCAGCTGTTGAAGTGCGAATTATTTAAACAATTTAAACAATTTAAACAATTTATTTACCACAGGAGATACAGAGGTAGAATGTTTCTTAAGTCTAGTACAATGGACAAGTTTGAATATAGCTACCTGTGGGCCCGAATAAGTTCAGCGACTTCTGGGGCATCCTACCATCAACATTATTCTAAGGTGTACATTAATGTTTAACCTAAATCACTTAACCTAGTTTCACATTAGACTGATCAGTGAGATAATTCAATCGATATCAGATATTTCATTTTACAATATAGGTTATGTGGACTATATTTAACAGTACATTCGATAAAAGATTTAACAGCAGACTGAAGGCGAATTACATATTACCCATGGCAAATTTCATTATTGGAAACAGTCATGTTGGAGACAAGATTTTACTTGGTGATCTTACATGACTAATATTCCGATAAGAAGTGAGTCTCGAGATTTCTTTTGAATAACTTGTAAGAATTACTATCACGGATCTCCGCAGGTATTGAGTTCCAAGTTTTAGTTCCAACGAAGAGGATACTGTGTTGCGACCGGGCCTTTGAATAATAAGGAAGCATGAATTTACTTCTATTTCGGGTTAAATGGTCGTGATGACCAGTTTGCGCACTTAATAATAGTTTCAGGCTATTGTCGCCATCATTTCTTAATGTTTTGTAAATGAAATTACAAATGGAGATTTTATAGAGATCTGGAAGTTTAAGTATTTGTAAATTTTTAAATGAATCATTTGTGTGAGCATTATATTCTAGATTCTTTACCGCTCTGAGTGCTCTTTTTTGCAGAGTAAAAATTATATTGGTTTTATTTTTATCAGTTCCGTGCCATGCTTCTATTCCGTACTGCAAGTATGGTGAAATGAGCGTTCGGTAGAGCATTCGTAAAGCTGTTTCAGGCAGGTAATTTTTAACTTTATTCAGGATTCCGATGGATTTCGATAATTTAGAACTAATATTAGCGATGTGCTCTTTAAAGGTCAGATGTTTATCTATTGTGATGCCCAGAAACTTGCATGAGTTGGTTTCTTCGATTTCACCTTCGCCAATTTTTATGTGTGGGAGAGATATGCTTTTCTTGTATGAGAATGTAATATACTTTGTTTTTTCGATGTTGAGGCTTATTTTATTAGCTTTAAGCCATAATGAAACCTTATGGAGTTCATTATTTATGCTCTCCGCAATCATAGCGGGATTTTGGCTCGGAAGGACCGTAGAAAGCGTGCTGTCATCGGCAAAAAGTATGAATTTGAAAAATGTTGTTGATTTGATAATATCATTTATAAATATCAGAAATAGGAGAGGCCCTAGGACAGACCCTTGTGGAACTCCATGGCTAATTGTCTGTGGGTCCGATTTTGCGTCGTCAACGACAACGTATTGCTTCCGATTTGTTAGGTATGATTTGAACCAATCATGGGCAATTCCTCGAATGCCATAACAGTGTAGTTTCGAGAGTAATATCTTATGGTCCACACAGTCGAATGCTTTTCGAAAGTCAAGAAAAACGGAGAAAACAAGCTTTCCTTCATCTATATTAGAGTAAAGGTACTGTAAATGATTTAATACAGCTTGTGTCGTTGATTTCTTAGAACGAAAACCGAATTGTCCGTCAAAGAGAAAAGATTTTTGTTCTAAATACGAATACACTTTTTTATACACAATTTTTTCAAATATTTTGCTCATAATTGGTAAAACAGAGATAGGTCTATAATTATTAACGCAGTTTTTATCACCATTTTTAAAAATAGGGGTGACTCTGGCAGTTTTGAGAGAGTTGGGGAAGATACCTTGAGAAAGCGAATGGTTGATAATATCAGATATGCACGGTGCTATTATATCAGCAATAGCCTTAAGAACTTTAGCTGAAAATTTATTTAATCCATTTGATTTATTTTTCAAGTTGTTTATGCATGTAATTACATCGGAGGGGTTAGTTGGCGGGAAAAAGAAAGAGTTGTGTTCACGGACATGGTCCATGTATTGCAAGTGGTCTGTAGGTTCACTAACGACACTATCGGCTATATTTTTTCCTATATTTATAAAAAAGTTGTTGAACACTGTTGCAATATCTTGTTTATCATGATATTTTACATTTTCGTGAACGATGGATTCAATCGTTTTTTTAGCGTTATTATTCGGTCTATAGCAAGAATTAAGCAGGCGCCAAGTTTTTTTAATATCAGTTTTGTAGTCAGTGAATTTGCGCGTAAAGTAGTTTTGTTTCGATGTTCGTATTTGATTTGTCACATGATTTCTGAATCTGTTATACGTTAATCTAGAGATTCGTCCTTCGTATAGTAAGGCTAAGTATGCTTGACGTTTCTTTATATTGATCACGATATCTTCAGTAATCCAGGGTTTTTGTCTATTTTTCGGCGTAATTGTGCGGGTGATTATTGGACAACATTGGTTATATGCGGTCGTTATAGTTTCAGTTAGTTTTAGTATTGCTTGGTCAATGTTAATCGCATTATTGTCTAGTTCATAGATGTCCAATGATGGCATTAATTCTTCTAGAACAGTTCGCATTGTCCCCAAGTTATATTCGTTTATACAACGATATGAAAAAGTCTCAGCATGTGGGCTGTTGCAGGGACTATAGACATTCTTCTTGATGAGAAACACCGGAAAATGGTCAGATAAGTCAGAAATTATTATTCCTGTAAGAAAATCAGTCGGATCTAACATAAAAATATTATCGAGCAACGTGGCAGATTCGGATGTAATACGCGTAGGTTTCGTGATGATTGGAAGGAAAAACATGAAGTTTGAGATTTGTTCACAGCTTTCATATTGAAGAAGATCGTAGTTGAAATCCCCGCAAATTATTATGTCATTGTATAGAGATTTGTTAAACTGAGATATTATGCTTTGAAGCTCGTTCAGGAAAGAAATGTTGCAAGCTGTTGGGGGCCTATATACAGTCCCAAGTACAATCCGTTTACCATTTTTCGTTAGTTCTATAAATAGAGTCTCAATATGTTCACGATTCATAGTCGCACTTATAATGTTTTTCGATGATATGTGTTTAGATATGTACGTACTGATGCCACCACCACGTTTGTTGCTACGGAGTGAATGATGGCTATTATAGTTCTGAATTTGAATTAGGTCTTTAGTTGAGTCATCTAGCCAACTTTCGGTGAAACTGAGAACATCAAAATTACTGTTTAGCTCAGTGATAGTACAAGATATTTCATCTATTTTCGGATAAATGGACCTACAGTTCCAACATAATACTGAGAGATCGTTACAGGTTTTTCTCATCGATTCATTGAATTCTTTAAAATTTAGGTATTTACAATTCCCAGTTTCATTTAGGTTTGGATGCAGTCTATTCAAATGATTGAGATCTGGATCAATATCATCGAAAATATCAACATGGTCAGTCATAAAGATTAAGAAACAGTAAGTAAAATGTGACGTAAAAAATAAAGAAGATGATACAGACTACAAGGTCAAGTTAAAAGTAAAGACATTCCTACTTATAGTAAAATTTAAGAAATAGAGAGAAACTAAAACACACAGAGATTATTAGTCTAAAATTATTTAAAATCTAGAATGATTTCATAAGGAGATGGCTAACTCAGTCCATGAGTGGGAGCATTAGAGATCATAAATTGCGAATAGTGTAGTTACAAGGCTGTCATACCAGTGGTATCTGCATATAACACATACGATATAGCAAAGAACGAAGTGGATTAGAATCGAAGTGACAGCGAAGTTATTTAATTAATATAAAGATCTTGAGTATCTAGATTATTTTCAGATTTTGAGACAGGTGGTAACATAATATTTAAACCAGAGTAGAAAATCCGGCATGAGCCTTCTATGAATAATGAGAAAAAGTAGATAAAAAACAATTTAGTGAGCAGTAAAACAAAGTTGCAAATTCTGCGTGGTTGCTTTGAAGAGCCAAAGGCGATTCTATCAGAAAACAAAAGAAATCATGTGGACAGAGATCAAAATGCTATTAAATTCAGTACATAAGTCTCTAATTACGAATAATTTCTTCTGAGGACTTGCCGACACGTTGTAGTAAGTACTGGTCAAGTGATTCAGGTGTGTTGATGGTGTGAGGTCTAGGAGTTTCTTGTCCAGGTATCCGAGGAGAGTAGACGTTGATATTACCATCCAGAGTTCTTGCGAGACCTATCTTGTCGGGAAATTTTCGTTTGGCCAATCTCAGAGTGTACATAATATTAGCTCGCGAAGGGATGAGGTATTCGTTTACGTAGAATTTCGGCTTGGTCACTCGGCAGGCTGACAAAACTTCTTGTTTCTTTTCGTATTGTCGTAGCTCAAAGGTAATGTTTCTCCTATCGACGTTTCCAGGGGCAGGTTTTTTACCCAGTCTAGTCGCTGTAGTGATGTCAGAGTTACTAAGGTTGACGTTGATTTGGTCCTTCAGGAGCTCCCGCACAGTCTGTCTACAGTCTTCATCAGAATGTGATTGCGGTAGTTCCCCTGTGATAACCAGAGTGCATTTTCTGTTTTCCAACTCTTCCCGTTCTTCTTTCCTTTCGAATTGCTCTAGACGGGAGACTAACCTGTCTATCTTTTTATTTTGCTCTTCAATCACTGCCTTATGATTTGATTCTTTTTTCGTTAGTGTTTCAATCATCGTTTTCAAGTCACTAATTTCACTTTGAAATTTCTCCATTACTGAGTTAAAGTGATCAATTATGATGGAGGCCATTTGCTTATTTGGTTTTGACAGGTTTTGTATGTCTGGACAGTCAAGCTCCAGCGTACCCTCATTGTTCTTCTTGTTTGCCTTTCTGTCTGCCATCTTGTGAGAAAGGAGACACTTGCGAAAAAGAAGCAAGGGTTGAGTGCTATTTTGAGGGAATATCACACTTTTTGTTCGATTGTTTGGATTTTGGTTAGATGAAATTTACTTTCAGATTCTCATGGTCTGAGTGAGCACTCTTTTTGGTTAGAAATGCATGTTCATTAACCAATTGTGCACTTTGATTCCGAGCAAAGACAAAGTACGTCCTCACTTCACGGAGACACTGTTGACACTGTATTCACAATTATGTGAATATTCCTCTGCTTATAAGAGAAATGTCAAACTACACCGAGCCAGCAAACATGGTGAAGGTCAGTTGTTTAGGTGCGAATTATGTGAATATTCCTCTGCTCTCAAGGGAAATCTTAAACGTCACCTGGCCTGCAAACATGATGAAAGTCAGCTGTTCAATTGTGACTGATGTGAATATTTCTCTGCTCGAATGAGCGTTGCTAAACTACACCTAGCTAGCAAACATGGTAATGGTCAGCTGATCAAATGTGAATTATGTAACTATTCTTCTGTTCCAAAGGATAAAGTTAAAACACACTTAGCTAGCAAACATTATTGCACCAATGCGTTTCCTTTCTAGATGTGAAATGCAGATTTATTAGTTATTCAAATGTCCAATCACTACATCGCTCTTCACATTTTTAAATATTGTAGCTCTCCCGTGTGATCAAAGTTCTTACGGGCTTCTCCCTTTGCAGAATGCAACTTCTGTGTCCGTGGGAATTGGTGCTCACGAGGGGAATACGTGAGGTTCTGAACTAAGAGTTAAGGAGGTGATGTTGTAGTGGAAAAGAAATGTTTTAGTTTTGTCAACCCTTTGACGCCCACATTTTTATACTCATATTACCGTTATCACAATCACCATCACTAAACCGACACTGGCATTAGGTAGTCACTGTTATCAAGATGTGGAAGAAACTGCCACTCGGCAGTGAAGTTCAGAGGATACATTAGTGAACAAATTGAATGAGGAAAACAATATATCATTGTTATTTCTGAAAGAGGACCGTACAGTCCACTTGGGCGTTAAAGGGTTAAGGACCATCTTTTTGGGGCTTACTGCAGTCCTGTTTTTCATTATTTATTACGCCTTCAACTTTACCTTGTTTCATAAATTTCCTTTCAACTTGCTGTTTCTATGAACCATGTGCATAAGCCCTGCGTTTCCATAAGTGATTACTGAATGATTTCTTCCTCCTTCCTCTCTAAAAACCACTTTTATAATTAAACAGGCTTAAACCATCTTATCTAATGTAATCAAACGCCTCGGTAGCGTTGTTGTCGGTAAAATTTTGTTTCCTTCCTAACTCTGCATTCTTCATTTTTAGTACTATTCTGCGCAATTAGTGGTGTCTTTTTCGAATGAAATCAGATATTTCTTTCAGTTGCTGAATGGCTTTTAAGGATGACGCATGAAAATCAGCTGTTCACATTCTATTTCGTAGTGTTTCTTGTCGCATCCTTGTGACATTTTTCAGACTTACACTGCAAATTCTTTTTCTTCATTTATATTCCAGGATTAACGGTCACAATCTTGAATTGTTTTGTGTTCTTTGTTTGTGTTTGTAAGAAAATGTACATTTCTGGTAACCTACTCGAATGTTTTATATCAGTGGTTCCCAAACTGGGGTCACAGTACTCTTAGGGTACCTGAGAAGGTTCTAGTGTCCTCGACACAATGGAAAAATGACCTTCAGACAAAAATATTTGAAAAAAATATACAACACTGATTCTCTGTCATTATAATAGGTGGTATCGATATTTTGATGTGTAAGCAGCCAGCACTTCCATGTTAAATTTTAAATCCGTCATAATATTTCATTTTGGTTTGTTTGCTCACCCTTTACTTCCGGCTTTATTGGAGCAGTTTACTTCTGTGGTGTGTGTTATGTTCTCCGAAATGTGTACGTGTGGTGGGTTTTTCCAGAATGGGTGGTTCAATGAGAGAAACTCATTGAACTATCAAATGATCGGGGTTTGAAAATAAAGTTCTCTGCCCTACCATTGACAGAGTTCTGGATCTCCTCAAGAACTGAATATCATGCTCTGGGTGAGAAAACTCTGAAATACATTTTGCCATTCGCCCCGACCTACTTTTGTGAAAAAGGATTTTCCACATTGACAATAGTGAAAACCAAGCCCAGAGCACGCCTACAGGTGAACAACGACATGCGCTTGGCACTCACTAACATCAAGCCCCGAATCGATCAAATGTGTAGGAGCCATCAAGCCCATCCAAGAAATTTTTGATGGCTTTTGTGTTAAATTCTGCACTTTCTTTTGAAGGCATTCCATTTTTGATCATCTGTGTTGACAGTACATATTGTAATGAGTGTAATCATCTATCTACTGTGGCTATTTCTACCAATTTTATTTTGAATTGAATTCAAAACAATAAACAATTTTGAAAAATATTTTAGAAGACACATTTTTATACTTGGTATAGAAATATACAAATGGTATATTTACTGCATGCCAATCATGCAATTGATGTCTTGGTATGGTAATAAAAACTTTTGATTTGCTGGGGGTCTTCGGATGGGGCTTAAATATCTGAGAGTCCTTGGCATGGTAAAGTTTGGGAACCTCTGTTTTATGTCATAGAAACAGTGTTTGTACGGATTTTAGTCCCGCATCCGACTATGGAAATTAGTGGGCAGAAAATGTGAGGTTTCTGAGTTGTAATTTAGGTGAGTCTTCTTTATGTCGAATTGAAATATTGTTTGTAAGGACCAATTTTTCAGTTTATTGGTGTCCTATTTTCCGCACCTCAGACTTCCTTTTTTCACTTTAATCTCACATTCCCCTTATTTCTTACCTCACTGTTTCTATGTGCTGGGGTTCCTGGTTACGAACACTTCTTGTGCATAGAATCTGTGTTCCCTCAACTCCATCCTAATGGTGCCTTCATTTTTATTCTTGTTGGACGCCTGTATTGCGGATAGGGAGGGAGGCTGAACAAACCTATCTCAAATTCTAAAGTTTTGGAGTAAAACTTGAAATTTTTCTTGAAAATGTTTTGGTGCAAAGATGGCATATGTATGAATTTCATCACGTATTCTTCATTAGAATGCCAATTTGATTGCATTTCTGCGTGCACCTTCTGTTAGACGTGCGCGTTGTGCTGTGCTTTTTGTATTTTTTTGCCAACTATTTCCCACTTCTCGAACATCACTGAGGACGGTATTTTTGGTTTGTTCGGTCAAGTGTTTCATGTATTTTCGTTTTTCCGAATATAAAGCAAACATTTATTCCTTTCAAACTTTCTTTCTTCTTCACATCTTATGGTTGATTTGAACTTTTGTCCTGGGCATTAGAATACCTTTTATTTTACGACTAAGTAGACATGAGTTATTAAATATTGGGTCATTCCCTATAATCCAAAACATTACCTTCTATGTTTTCAACAAACTTTCATTTTTGTTTATAGTTCTTTTTGTTGCGTAAGCCTTGTGCGATGGCCGCTCTTCCTCGTGTCTGGCTACTGGGAATCTTTTGTGCCAGCCTTATTTTGGTATAAATTTCAAAATAATATTTCATTGTATTATAAATCATGTTTGCCGAGTTAGCAGGCGCGTTTGATTGACATGTACGCAGGAATAATTAGTTTCAAATTTCTAAGATATCGAGTTTTTGTTATAGAGGCAAAAAATTATTTCCCCCCATTACACCTTCAACAAAATCAACTCCTGCTGCGGCAGCCTGAGCTCTTGTGTGAATGTAAGAGGAGACTGTCCGACCTGGCATTATTTAGTAGTATTGACGGTATTGATGAGCTTCCAGTCCTGGTGTGTAAAGGAAGATATCCAAGGGAATAGATTTTAATTTCATATGTCAATCAAGTACTCAACCCCTAACGCAGCTGATGTCTACTTCGTATTACTTAGCTGATGTCTACTTCGTCTTTTGCTCTAACCTCTTTACGTTAAGCATTATTAGAAATTGGAGTTCGTTATGATGAATTTCATTTCATAACTTCTGTGGAAATAAACCTTCGAACTCTTGCTGTATCAACGCATTAACGTTTCCTTGCCGTTTTAGAAGTTGAATATTTCACATTTCTGTATGTTTTCTAATTTGTAGCTAAAGATGCACTTTTACCGCTATGTCCTCTGTTAATTTAACTACTTTTCTAGATATTAAAATAGGAGCTGCTGTTTCTCCTTAATTTAGATATAACGCTCTTTGTATTAAGGTTTTTCTAAAAAATTTTGTTGAACTTATTGAATCAACTTTCAGGAATTGTACCGTTTTATGTTTCTTATACAAAAATTAGGGGTGTGGTACCAGGGAGGTTTCTTTTTATGTATCGAAAGGTAATATCGGCATGTTCAACTGTTTCTGTATTTTTCACCGAGAATGTAAATTTTCATAGCTATAATACTGACAGTTCTTGGTCTTCAGTTCAGTTCGTTTTCTCTCGGTCAAATATGCGCAAATAAATTCGGGGAAAAATGACCGGATTAGGTCGCTTAAGCTAGAATGTAAGGCTAAACGTTACTTTAAAGAGCTTTGATTTGTTTTTAACTGCTTTTCATTAATAAAAATTAATATTTCAAAAGTAAGATATCGCCCCTCGCT
This sequence comes from Morinoia aosen, assembly GCA_030386875.1. Taxonomy (NCBI): domain Eukaryota; kingdom Metazoa; phylum Arthropoda; class Malacostraca; order Amphipoda; family Talitridae; genus Morinoia; species Morinoia aosen. Next base: position 20,270,432 of record CM059576.1, on the reverse strand, counting down.
CACAAGTAAACAACTGAGTAGCTTCAAAACAAGTACGCTTCAGAACATCAGTTGCACTGCGTCTTTCGCAGCTTAAAACACAATAAAGCCTGAGGAGGATTCTGAGAAAAAACTTCCCGCGGAGGGACGTAAGTCACGGTAGTGGAAACAAGGCAGGGTCATTTCTATGGGAGGAAGAAAATATACCTCTTGTTCGGCTAGCCAATAGATGCAGTATGTTCCCAGATGCAGTATGAACGCATCTTTTGGTTGGTTGCCATGACGTCAGCAAGGCCACGCGGTTGACGATAAAAGAGTGGTTTGAAGGTGACCTTACCTTGTTTCTTCTACCGAGACGTCAGTTCATGAACAAAGATTAATTGCGAGAAGCTCCTATGGACATAAAATACTGCAATAAGATTTTACATTCACTAAATTCTGTGCATCTACAATTTATTCATGTCCTCCCGAAGAAAGAATGCATGTATCATGCTAATGCCGTATATATGTTCATTTAAATAACAATAGGGGATCATTTAATATTTTCGTGATTATTTCGATGCTCACAGTTTCATATCAATACAGAAACGAAGAATTGAAGTAATTATTTCACGTGTTTGATGCGTTTCATTAACCTTCGATAATAGTTCGACACGCACGACCTCCAGTTGTTCAGTACGAATGCCAGTATTCAGTGCAGCTTACCATGAGAATGCAAACCTTGTCCTTATTTGCGCGCATCAAAAGTGCCTACCATCAAACTTTCCTGTAAATTCATTGCTTAGTATTTAATGTATGTGAGGGGATTCTTTCTCGATGATAAATTTATGTTGCCGAGATACATGAAGACATTCTTCATTGTTGTTGACAGAAAGTATAAAAAGAAAGTGAAACATTTTATCTGTAATAAAAAACAAACGCAATCAATGATTTTTCAATGTTCTCAACACAGAAACATATATGTGAATCTCAGCAGCCATATCAAATATCGAACAAACGGTTAAGGGGAAGATATAACATGTTTCCTTTGTTGATTTATTGTGGGCTTGATTATGCATTTAAATTCAGATAAAAATATATGCCAGCTGACTAACACTTGGTTGAACGAACTTTAACATGAGGTTAGGATCGTTTTACTCGACAACTGGATGGCTGGGTGAAATGTATTGGGTAGGAAAGCATTTCCGTTATAAACACAATAACATACGGCCCTGATTATTAGCACATAAGAAACTGATTTTTATGACAATAGTGAAAAAGAAAGGCAAAATGTGGACTCCATAAGTAGCGCTGATCAATAAAAATGCGCACAATTGTGCGCTTCACAATATATATTATATTCTGATACCAAATTTAAGATCAGAGTGCAACTTGCGTTACTCAGACAAAAGTTATGATGAAAAGATAGTGCATGCAGTGAGCGTGTCGATCGCAACTATGCATTTCCCATTTAGTTTTCAACAACAACGTGTGTCTCACGGACTACAAAACTTTTGCAAGTTTGGATTTGAAGCTGAAATTAGTTTTGTAAATACCATGTGTCGTAGAATGATATCACCCTACAGCCCCTAGCGCAGTGGTTCCCAAACTGTGGTGACGCGTACCCCTACACTCCCGAGCTCGGTGCACGGAGGTACGTCGTGCACCCCCTGTTTATTTTCTGTGCAACATGCCCATAGAAAATTTTTGCAAAATTCATTTGAAAAGGGACTTGAGCTAAATAAGGTATAGCAAATGTTTCAGAGAAAATGTTGAAACTATTACTCCGGTTGAATTGAGGTTGTAATAATCCATGTTCAGAATGGTATAATGAATTAGATGATCCTAGGTATGAAATATTTCGGTTTCGTGCGCCGTACAAACCAGGAAAATAACGCTGTAGCCGACAAGTTATTAAGTTTTAACTCAACCTCAGTTTACGTTCGAGATATTACACCATTCTTTCGGTAGCAACCGTCTTAACTGGCGTAGGCATCTGCCTTGCAATTTTAATAAGTTTCGTGCATAAACAACGTTGTGTTGTTGCTAGAAACTAAAATATCCATCAGTGGTGCAGTTTGAAGCATCTTTTATGACGACAGCCTGTCATTGTGCTCCATAAACTAGTGTTTTTTCTCGACTCTAAGCTTAAATGAACCGGCGCCATGTTTGCTGTTGTGTTTACATATTTGTGCTTCATCAGTGAAAATTTAACATTGTTCTAGGTATCTAGAATGGCTTAAACCAGTATTATTCACTAATTTTTGTGAGCGAGCAACTTCGGTTAAACGCATTGATTGAGAGAGCCGCAGCTACTGCAATTTAGCGTATTTATTTATATTATACAAAGTTTATTTAATTTAAATATTTTTCGAGAACCGTGAATTGAGTCATCGCGAGCCGCGAATTAGATATTGCTGGCTCAAACTATCGATAATCAAATTATACCTCAAGCTTCAATGTTTCACCTTCTAACCAACGCAAAACATTTCCTATTCAACATTAGTTCAACCTAAAATATGCCGAAGAAAATTATTACTGTGTACAGCTGCCGATTTTAGACACCAAACGAAGTTTAAGGCAAACTATCACATTTATGCTATGCCGCGTACCCCCATCGTCCACTAAAATGTGAACTTAGCACGCAGCGCAAAAAGTTTGGGAAACACTGCCCTAGCGTAACTTTCTTTGGCGTTCAGTAGTTTTTTGGATCAATTCGGCATACTTTTTGAGTATCGAGGGTCTGTAATTAGGTTACGTATTTGTAGATGTTCAACGTGACGCTCGTCTGATGCGATACAGGCGTTCCAAGGAGGTTTAATGGAATGGAGGCAGCATCGCTATATTTTGCCAGTCAAGCCAGTGAAGCCACTTGTGCCGTCCCAAGCCCCGCCCATCCGGCATTTGGCCCCAGTGTAGAGGTGGTGTTGAAGTGAAGGGGTAGCACCACCTCCAACATCAAGAACTGAACACCGTTTGCAATTCATGAAATTTCTGTACGTACACGTGAAAACTTGTGTCTGAATATTTTTTGAAAGTAACTGCACATGTGTATAATGCACGAGCTCGGCATATAGGGAAAGTAGTCCTTGAACGGAGCATGGATAAGCTGCACCCCTCCACGCCGAGTGCCACTTGCGAACTGAGCCCCATCTCCGTATCTGGGGCCGTCTGCCTACAGCTACTGAAAATTGGCTTCACTTTAGAGCGATGATGCCGGTTCCATGTATCCAAATTCCTTGAGGCGTTCAAACGCCGGTGCAATGATTGCTGGACGCGACTGGAGACGCCAGGAGTTTCATGAATCCTAGCGGAAAAGTCAACAATCCTACCCAACGGTTTTTTTTAAATGAATCAGTGTTTCGTACATCAAACTCTTCGAATGTGCCTAGAAATAGAATTCTAGGGGCCTAACATCAGAATTAGTTAGCCTGTCTCAAAAACGTATAAAACTTTTAGTTAAAGTTTGTTTAACAAAGAGCCAGTCACGCTATGTAATGGACATTTATATCCATTAAGTATCATTTTCTGTGACACTAAAATATTGAGCTGCTCAAAGTGGTCTTACCAATTCAAATACAAACGAAATCGTAAAGATCATTTTATTTTAGTTGAAAGAACATTAATTTGGTCACCGTCGGTAAGTTGAACAAGAAGTGAACACAATAGTCACGAAAAAGCGTTAAAATAAACAATAATTGTAGGATGAACGACATAATTAATTCCAATACATCATAAAAACTCCAGTTGAAATAAATAAACGAGGGCAAAATGTGCATCGAATTTGTACACTTTGAGAAATTGTCCGATATCTGCAACCGTAGACAGAGTTTAGTTTAGTTTATTAGTTAGTTTAAGCCTCCCTATCCTCAACAATGAGATGTAAAGAGAGGAAGGAAGAAGGCACCATTTAGTATGGAGTTAAGGGAACGTGGAATCTATGCAGAAAGGGCACAGAAACAGAAAGCTAAGAAAGAAGTTCATGAAACAAGAAAAAGTTGAAGAAGAAAGTAGTAGGCGGTGAAAAACAGGACAGCAGTGAACCGAAAAAAGATGGTCCGTAACACAACAAAACCTATTCTATTTTAACATAAAGGAAGCCTACCTAACCTTTAGCTCGGGCCCTCACATGGTTCCCCTGGGAGCGCTAATTCCCATAGATACAGTAGTTGTATCCCCCTGAGGGGTCACCCCATTATTATTATTTCGCTTTACAGATAAGTTTTTATCATAATATTTTGGGAAGTGGGTGAAGTGCCAGTTCATGGAATGGAAGAGTACGTTTCTTTATTTTTCGCCCGTTTTCTAACGGCACTAATGAAGCTACACTTTTTAAAAAAAAATGGCAAGGCCGAACTATATAGTATCGACCTGGACTTTTATGGCCTAACGTACAATGCGTAACCCGAGTGCTAAAGAAAAGAAGAAAACATTTCACGTACATTTACTACTAAAATGTCGCACCTAAGTTCACTATCAATCAGAATCTTATAAATATGATAAATCACTTGGACTCATCACTAACTAATCACATATACGAGAGTTAATGAGTGTAGGGGTAAGAATGAGAATCTCCCAGTCGATAGGAAATAAGCATATCCCACGTTATCGCATCGCATGGTCACCGTGGCCGGGTGGTTAAGAACGTACCCTTCACGGGAAGGTGTCGGCAGTTCGAACCCCGGCGCAGATCGGTGAAAACCCCACTCTATCCAGGTGTCGGAAATGTTGAAACCTTTCATGTAGCACCTTGAATGTATATGTGTATAATACTGATAATGTTACAGTGCTCTTGCGTAAGAATGTATTTAGACAGCACTATGCGTTGAGAACTGAGCTCATGGTTCTTGTGGATCTCTGCTCGTGGTTCTCGGGCTTGGCTGGAGCCTACTCCACCGCTACCCTTCGTAATGTAAACGTGTGTCCTGCTGTGTGTACTGATTATACAAACTCCAAGAGTCTCGTCTTCTTAACCTACGTCCATTAGGTTATGGGCACAGTAAACCTTCCGATGAAGCAATATCAAGTGAGGTTATCTTAAGTCCCGAAGCGAAAAACAGCCCGGGACAGCGAGAACAGAAGTTGGTGATTTGTTAGTGCTGTGTGAGACAGAAACGGTGAAAGAGAAAGAAACATGGCAGGCTCCGTAAGTGAAAGTGCAAAGAACTGCCTCACGGCTCTTAATGATAAAAACTATCCTACGTGGAAGCTGCAAATGAAGATGATTCTGATGAAGGAAAAACTGTGGAACTTGGTTCGAGGAACGGAAACCATGCCACAGACTACGGACGAGACTGCTCGAAGAAAATTTGAAGAAAGACGTGACAGTGCACTTGCAACAATTGTGCTTGGTGTCGAAACAAGTCAACTTTATTTGTTGGGTGATCCTACTGACCCTGTGCAACTATGGCATAAGATTGAAGATACATTCCAGAAGAAAACTTGGTCTAACAAGTTCAGACTACGCAAAAGACTCTACAACATGAAACTAAAAGAAGACCAAGACTTACAAACTCATCTCAAAGCATTTGTCGAAATATTTGAGTCCTTGAGTGTGATTGATGACGCAGTTGATGAAGAAAGTCGTGTAATAATCTTGCTGTCGTCACTTCCCGACCATTTCTCCACACTGGTGACTGCACTGGAAGCTCATGAAAAACTACCGTCATGGGATATTGTGACAGAGCGTCTTCTGAATGAAGAAGCAAAACTGAAAAACCAAAGTGCTTCAGACTTCAGTGAAAAATCCCTTGTGACCTCCAAATTGAAAAACTCACGATGCTTCGAATGCGGAAAATTGGGACACCTACGTACCAAGTGCGGGATCTATCAAGAAAAATTGAAGAAAGAAGATGGGAACCACACAGAAAACCAAAACAATTTTGTAGCAGGTAAAACAAATTATATCGGTGCATTGTCTGTGATAAATATCAATAATTGTTGGGTAATTGATTCCGGTGCAACAGCACACATGTGTAATAATAGGAATGATTTTTCTTGTATGAATGAGCTATCTAGTCCAATTAACATTGAAGTTGGTGATGGTAGAAACTTGCAAGGTGTTGGTGTAGGTGATGTTGAAGTTATGGTGTTGTTGCCTAAAGGTCGAGTAGATACCTGTGTTGTTAAGAATGTCTTGTATGTACCTGGTTTAGCTTACAATTTACTTTCCGTGCCTCAGATTACAGAAAGTGGAAACTCAGTTTACTTTGACGAAAGCTCATGTAAGATTGTAAATAAAGACGATGAATTAATTGCCTTAGGCAGTAAAGTAGGAAAATTGTATAAACTTAATTGCACCCTTAATTCAGCCGCTAAATGCATGAACGTTTCCTCTGATGAAATTCTGTGGCATAAACGATTTTGTCATCTAGGATTCAATAATCTTAAGAAATTAGGCACTAAGAATCTTGTTAGAGGTTTTGATTGTTCTGTGAGTGGAGATAACATTTTTTGTGAAAACTGTTGTGATGGTAAAAATCATAGGCTTCCGTTCCCCAAAACAAATCACAAAAGGAAACGCCAACCCTTAGAACTTATCCACAGTGATGTGTGTGGCCAGCTTAATCCCATATCACTTGGGAGTGGAAGGTATTTTGTAACCTTCATAGATGACCACTCCAGATATACTTGGGTGTACATTATCAAACATAAGAGTGATGTTTTCAAAGTGTTTCAGGAGTTCAAATCCTTGGTAGAAAATCACTATGATCACAAAATTAAAATTCTGCGCTCCGATAACGGTGGGGAATACATCTCTAATGACTTTGAACAATTCCTAAAAGGGGAAGGAATTATCCATGAAAAAACTGTGCCTAAGACACCTGAACAAAATGGAGTTGCAGAAAGAATGAATAGAACTCTTCTTGACTCTGTCAGAGCTATGCTGTCTGGTTCAAAGTTACCAAAATCATTCTGGGGTGAAGCTATATCAACTGCCGTGTATGTCAAAAATAGGAGCCCTGCTAGTGCATTGAATGATATGACCCCTTATCAGGCCCTTAATGGACACAAGCCCAACGTACAGCACCTCAAAACCTTTGGCTGCAGTGCGTACGCTCATGTCCCCAAAGATGAGAGGGAAAAACTTGATCCAAAATCTAAACCGTGTGTTCTTGTAGGATATGGAAGTGGATCCAAGGGATATCGTCTGTATGACATAAACAGTAGAAGGATATTTTTGAGTAGAGACGTTATGTTCAATGAATCTCAGCAGATGCCAATTGAGAAGGAGCCTTCAGAAGTAAATGATGGTAATTTTTCTCTTCTTCCTCAGGATCCAGAGCCAGAAGACTCTGAGGGAGGGGTGGAGCATAGACAGTCAGATGCTGGGATGGAGGGAGTGCAGCCTAGACAATCAGCCAGATATCGACGGGCTCCTGATAGGTTTGGTGAATGGGTGTATTTAATGAAAAATGAGCTTGATATACCATCTTGTGTTCAAGAAGCACTCAGTGGACCAGAAGCAAAACTATGGGAAACAGCTATGGAGAATGAGATGGAGTCTATAAATCAAAACAGAGTATGGTCCCTTGTAGAGTGTCCTAATGACAAAAAACCTATCAAATCAAAGTGGATCTTTAAAAGAAAAACCGGACCCGACGGAAGCATTTGCTCGTACAAAGCTCGCCTTGTGGCTCAGGGCTACTCACAAAAATATGGCATCGACTACGACGAGACCTTCAGTCCCGTGGTTCGATTTGAGTCTGTCAGGACAGTACTAGCTTTGGCTGCCAAATGCAACATGCAAGTCCATCACATGGACGTTGCAACAGCCTTCCTTAATGGAGAACTGATTGAAGAACTATATCTGGTTCAACCTGACGGTTTTATTGTCAAAGGCAAAGAAAATCTGGTGTGTAAACTACAAAAATCGCTCTACGGACTAAAACAAGCTCCTAAGTGTTGGAATACTACACTAGATAGCTATTTGAAGAAATTGGGTTTTGTACAATCTAAGAGTGATGCTTGTATATACACTCGAGTTCAAGATAAGAAACTGTGTATTGTGGCGGTGTATGTAGACGATCTAATAATTGCTTCTGAGTCTGGCGATGAAATAAATCAAATAAAGTTGAGCCTTTCTACCCAATACAAAATGAAGGACCTTGGTGTGCTGAGTTACTTCCTAGGTGTAAGTGTTGTACAATTTAAAAACAATGTCTTCTTGAATCAAACTGCCTACACTGAGGCTCTGTTGTCAAAATTTGGCTTTGATAATTGTAAACCTGTTGCAACTCCCGCCGATGTAAACGTAAATCCGATATGCTCCCCAAATGATGTCGAATTTGACCCTGCCACTTATCAAAGTGCTGTAGGTAGCCTTTTGTATTTGTCAACCAGAACTCGACCTGACATTGCATTCGCAGTGAATAATGTTGCTAAATACAGCTCCAAACCTCTTGAACAGCATTGGATGTGTGTTAAGAGAATATTCAGGTACCTGAGAGGCACCTCTAAACTAGGTCTCTTGTATAGCAAATGTTCTGATACTTGCATTGGTTATTCAGATGCTGACTGGGCTGGTGATAAAAATGACCGAAAGTCTACCTCTGGTTACTGTTTCACCCTCAGTAATTCGGTAATTACGTGGAGATCTAACAAACAAACTTGTGTAGCCCTCTCAACTGCAGAAGCCGAATACGTTGCTCTTGCCGGTGCGGCTCAAGAGGCTGTCTGGTTAAAGCACTTACTCAGTGATCTAAATTTTGGGACTATGGAACCAATGGTTATAAACGAAGACAACCAGTCAGCCATCTGTCTTGCCAACAATCCCAAATATCATGGGAGGAGCAAGCACATCGATATTAAGTTTCACTATGTACGGGATCTTGTAAGTAACAAAGATATAGACGTAGTGTATTGCCCTACCGACGAAATGCTCGCCGACATATTCACCAAGAACCTGCCGATAGAAAAGTTCTCTAGACTAAGAACGAAGTTAGGAATGGTCTCATCTGACACACATTCAATGTGAGAAGGAGTGTTGAAACCTTTCATGTAGCACCTTGAATGTATATGTGTATAATACTGATAATGTTACAGTGCTCTTGCGTAAGAATGTATTTAGACAGCACTATGCGTTGAGAACTGAGCTCATGGTTCTTGTGGATCTCTGCTCGTGGTTCTCGGGCTTGGCTGGAGCCTACTCCACCGCTACCCTTCGTAATGTAAACGTGTGTCCTGCTGTGTGTACTGATTATACAAACTCCAAGAGTCTCGTCTTCTTAACCTACGTCCATTAGGAAATGGGTACCGGCTTGACCACGGGTTTCCGTCAGTGCGTCCTGGTGTTAGTTATAAGGTATTTGAAACATCAATGTCCAAGAAATGTGTACCGAGGTTGATTGATTGGAATAAAGTATTCTTTAAATCCTTTATTAAAGAAAATCTTTTGGCTTGCGTGTGTTGAAAATTTTACAAATGCTGAGTAGATGGATGAACATGAATTTAGAACTAAAAATTGATTACCACCCTAACCTTCACGCAAGGACCGTCTGAACAATGCAGTCAAATACACAAAAGCGAAGAATAAAACAAATACTGATTTAGTGATTAAAATTCACCGACGAGCTCTGTAATTCCCAACTCCAGATCTCTTTGTGTAGAGGCCCATACTGTATTGCGCACTACTGATATTAAAACAATGTAGATCACTTGAAACTAACGGAAAGTTTATTGTTTATCGTGTGAATAAGACTTAATAACGGAATAAAGATAATTTATTTTGCTTCTGTACTGGGTAGAGAAAAATGTTTTTCCTATAAATATTAAATCCCATTAAAATTGGTTGTATCAGTAATGAGATGAATAATAGTTGTAAAAAGGTTGAAAGAAAAATGTTGTTAAAATGAAAGAAATTAACATTGAAAGAAAAATGTTGTTAAAATGTACTTATAACAGTTTTCGAAACAGTCTCCTTGGTTGGAGAGCTTTCAGGGGATTACTGTTCAAATTTACATCGAACTTCCTTCAAACTCTTTGTTCTGCGTAGACTTCTAGTTAGGTTCATAAGTAGATATGAAGAAAGATTCTAAAATACTAAAATGTTATTCGGTATTTGCGGTACATAAGAGAAAATTAGAGAAATTATTTATTCTGAAAGGGTGATTGAATTTCTGACATTGATAGCTGAATGGTTCAATTCAAACGCTGGCTGGGCATCACACTAAAAGATTCAATTTTTGTGTTTAATGGAAAAACTCACGAATGAATTGACACTTGAGCGATGGGCTCAAGCGTCTCCCCTTCATTCCAAAGAAAATTAAATAATTCGGAAAATTCATTGCTCATCAAGCCTCTATCTGAAAATACAAATCCCATGCGCAGTCACGTAGAGAATCACTGCAATGGAAAAGAACCACTGAAAAAAGTCTGCTTCTGCAAGGCCTCCATCGTACGACCAAACCGATACTGATACTGAAAAATCAGCAGTGAACCAAATCTGCACACGCGTTGCAGACACACTGGATGACTTGAAACGATCGCTCGAAACGAAGCCTGCTTTCCCTTTAGCTGCAGGGCGCAGTCTCCTCCACGCAGTAACAACACAGCTTGCATTGTAGCAAACATCGCGATGGAATTATTTATCCCGAAAAAAAAAAACTGAGAGCTCAAGAAACAAAGACCAATAAGCAAACTTTGTTGACAAGGACAGTGGCGATTTCGAACTATTTATCGATAAATACATCGATAGAAAGTCTTCAAACATACAGTCGGGAATCTAATACCCCAAATAATTTCTAATATGACGAGAACACCAATTCACATATTTGATGACAAAGACAATGTGATTTGAAAGACAAAAATCACCCCTACATCAAATGCTCTGATAAACTGTCCTCCGGTAAGCATACACCGGAAACAGGACCACTATAGCGCCCTCGTGAAAATGCGTGATGAAAATCACGCCTCACCCGCCACTATTTTGTGCCTAAATAACATTGACCAAACTAAATTTTTTCCTAAAACTGACATCACGACCAGTGAACGAAGCAATAATGAGCTGGAAGCTAATATTATACCTAATGCTCTACTATACCTAGCAAAATTATTATATAAGAAAGTTTTAGCCTCCCTTAACCACGACAAAGATGTTCCAAGAGAAGAAAAAGGAAGGCACCATTTAGTATGGAGTTGAGGGAACGTGGAATCTATGCACAAGGTGCACAGAAACAGTAAGCTAGTAAAGAAGTTCATGAAACAAGAAAAAAGTTGAAGAAGAAAGTAGTAGGTGCTGAAAAACAGGACAGCAGTGAACCGAAAAAAGATGGTCCGTAACAAAACAAAAACCTATTTTATTACAACAAAAAGGAAGCTTACCTAACCTTTAGCTCGGGCCCACACATGGTTCCCCTGGGAGCGCTAATTCCCATAGATACAATAGTTGTATCCCCCTGAGGGGTACTAAACCTAGCAAATGCAATAACTCGAACATCGGCCTTTGAAGATAAATAATCTGAAAATAATACGTATAAGTGCTCGCAGTCGCAACGATGAGATGGATGACATAAGGGTTTTGTTGATTACCAGCGAAATAGATATTTTATGCGTATCTGAAACATGATTTGATTCACGAGTCGAAATTACACATAGGTATTATGATACAAATGTGTAATTAACAAAGTAGTAATAGTAGTAGTAGTAGTAGTAGTAGTAGTAGTAGTAGTAGTAGTAGTAGTAGTAGTAGTAGTAGTAGTATCAGCATCGATTTGCTAGCGCTTCAGTAATTCGTACTATATCGCGCCGTAGATCTCACAGTTTGAAATACAGAATTCACATCGTTACACAAAAGTACACTATATAAATGTTGTTCAAAGTTTGTCACAATCACCATCATGGAAACACAACAGCAGCCATCACAAAGACCGCTTCAATTGCCCCCCACATCATTGTCATTTTATAAGAGTCCTAGTTGATCTTTAAAGAGATCATCTACAGAGCGACGCACAATCCGCGAACACAGGACAGCCAAAAACCCCGTTGGGGATTTCAGCTGCCCACCCATTTATGACCGGGCGCCTTACCCACGCTGAAATCCCCAGAGGCATCTACGCAGCGCACCCGGCCATATTGTAGTTTAGTCATCCACATCTCAGACGTGTAAAAGTTCCTTGATTACGCTGTTCCTTTCCTGGCTAAATTTGAGACATCAAGTTGCACTTCTCTAGAAACATTTTAAGCGCCGTCACACTGAAAGCTGAACGCTCGATTTCCTTGAGCATTCCGATCATCACATCCTCATCAGGACCTCGCAGTCTCGGGAAGCACACATTCCTAGCAGCAGCATACCGGGGGCACTCAACAAGAAAGTGTTTGACAGTCAGAGGAACGCGGCACCGCTCACATCGAGGCTGCGGCTGTCGCTCCATCAAGTGCCCGTGCGTCAAACGAGTATGACCAATACGAAGGCGGCAGAGTATCACCTCCATCCAACGAGGGCGACAGCTAGACGATGTCCACTCACGTACGGTGGGTTTTATAATTCTTAATTTATTGTTAATTGTTCTATCCCACTCCTGTTGCCACAAGCTTCTCACTGCAGCCTTTATCCGAGGGTAGTAGTCTCGGAAAGGGACCATCGAGTTCAGCGTCTCCTCGTGTCTCCTCGTAATTAACAAAGGATGTTAATGTTTGGATATTTCAAAAATCAATGTCTAAACATTGGTTAAATTGGCAATAAACTGTTTTTCTTTTTTCCAACCGGAACTAATTAACCGGTTTAGCATCTTAAATTTCAAAATTTAGTCTTCAATTCAATAAATTGGAATGAAGCTTTTCTTTTTATGGGAAAATGACTGAAAGTTCTGTTCTTATATTCATCAAACGCTCTACGAACATTAAGTTATGAATAAATAACATTGGTACTTGCTGTGTTGACTTCTCTGGCTCTGTTTCTCCGTTGACTTCTCGCAGCAAAATCCGCGTAAAATTGCAGTGAGGCGTGAAAGCTGCAATTCAGTGCGGGTGTTGTGGGCAACACAGCCCCGCCCTGTGCAGCGCTGTGGTGAGTGCAGGCAGCGCAGCCCCGCCCTGTGCAGCGCTGTGGTGAGTGCGGGCAGCGCAGCCCCGCCCCGTGCAGCGCTGTGGTTAGTGCGGGCAGCGCAGCCCCGCCCCGTGCAGCGCTGTGGTTAGTGCGGGCAGCGCAGCCCCGCCCTTTGCAGCGCTGTGGTGAGTGCGGGCAGCGCAGCCCCGCCCCGTGCAGCGCTGTGGTGAGTGCGGGCAGCGCAGCCCCGCCCCGTGCAGCGCTGTGGTTAGTGCGGGCAGCGCAGTCCCGCCCCGTGCAGCGCTGTGGTTAGTGCGGGCAGCGCAGCCCCGCCCTTTGCAGCGCTGTGGTGAGTGCAGGCAGCGCAGCCCCACCCTGTGCAGTTCTGGGGTGAGTGCGGGCAGCACAGCCCCGCCCTGTGCAGCGCTGTGGTTAGTGCGGGCAGCGCAGCCCCGCCTTGTGCAGCGCTGTGGTGAGTGCGGGCAGCCCAGCCCCGCCCTGTGCAGCGCTGTGGTGAGTGCGGGCAGCCCAGCCCCGCCCTGTACAGCTCTGTGGTGAGTGCGGGCAGCATGTGGTGAGTGCAGGCAGCGCAGCCCCGCCCTGTGCAGCGCTGTGGTGAGTGCGGGCAGCGCAGCCCCGCCCTGTGCAGCGCTGTGGTGAGTGCGGGCAGCGCAGCCCCGCCCTGCGCAGCGCTGTGGTGAGTGCGGGCAGCATGTGGTGAGTGCAGGCAGGGCAGCCCCGCCCAGTGCAGCGCTGTGGTGAGTGCGGGCAGCATGTGGTGAGTGCAGGCAGCGCAGCCCCGCCCTGTGCAGTGCTGTGGTGAGTGCGGGCAGCCGCCGCACGCCCTGGGAGAGCGTTGCAGTGGCGGCAATGAGCACCGCGCGAAAATAAGGACTGAATTGGACAGATACAGTATCATAGATAGGCGTGCAGGAGGTCGGGAGCGCTGCACGCAGACCTACCCAACCTGAGAGTTGATGTTGAAAGAAGACTACGTGACTGCAGAAGGTCGAAAAGGACCGGGCGTGGGCACTTGCATATCACACGTAGCTTTTTTTGGCCCCACAGAGAGAGAGTAATAAAACTTGCTCTGGAAAGTGATGGTTTATTGTGGCACAGGTGGTTCGTGATACAAAAAATTGACAGGGCTTGGAATCAATAACAGATCAACCACTATAAATAATGCCCAGAAAACAGTGATATTTCAAATAAAATAAACCATCTCAGTCCGTTTCGACTTCTAAAAATCAAACTCCAAACTAAATTAAAAAGCAAAGAACAAATATTCTGAGAATTAACTCATGCTAAACAAGGTATATGCTTTGACAAAAAATGTGACAAAGAAACTAAGAAAATGGACTACGTAATGATATGAATGAAATTCAACTCAAACCAAACCATTGGGCAACAAATTCAAGTAGAGAATTTATGAAAAATTTCTATGACAAAAAGTCTTGAAGTGATGCAAAATTGGAAAAAAAACTCAATCATCAAACAATAAATGAAGATTAGATTAGTCGTTAGTTTTAGCCTCCCTACCCAGCAACAAATGCGATCCAAAGAGAGGAAGGAGGAAGGCACCATTTAGTATGGAGTTAAGGAAACGCGGAATCTATGCAGAAAGGCATAGAAACAGTAAGTTGTGAAAGAAGATTATGAAACAAGATCAAAGTTGAAGAAGAAAGTAGTAGGAGCTGAAAAACAGGATAGCAGTGAACCGAAAAAATGTCGTCCTTAACATAACAAAAACATTTTATTTCAACAAAAATGAAGGCCTACCTAACTCTCAGCTCGGGCCCTGACATTGTCCCCCTGGGAGCGCTAGTTCCCATAGATACAATAATTGTATCCCCCTGAGGGGAAGCAATAAATGAAAAAAAACCAACGTGCCAGAAGGCAATATCATAACATTATGTATATTAAGCCTAAAGCAACAAAATACATACAAGCAAAGCAGAACTGAACAATAAAGCAACACCCACCAGATCAAAACTCGGTAATATGGTGTGCAAGAATAGCACTCACTGCGAAAAAATAGCACTCAAGTTTTACTGTAAACCTAAGTGAATAAGTATTAGAAAAAGCAGTGCATCAATAAATTATTCAAACACAAAATCGCAGAAAAATAAAGATACAAAATCAGATAATATATACATGCATATACCGGGCTTATCCTTCCTATGCGAGGGTAGCCGACAGCAGGCCACAATCATCACACTTAGTCACTAGGAGGTGAGAGAGGCAGCACTGGGCGCACCTGAACTGCCAGGATCAGCAGCAGCCCAGCACAACCACCTTCCACAGTCAGGCCCGACAGCTATAGCTGGTTTACCCCGACCGCTTCATTGAGTGCAGCCCCTCCTCCCCCCCCCCACAGGACAGGTCAACCCCATCACACGCGGGCAGCTTCCAGTAACGCATCAAAAATAAAATTACCTTCTTATGCACTGCTCCCACTCACTTCTGTCCGCAGCCATCCCTCTCGCCACGTCCAGTCAGACCCCTCACATACAATGCACGTTTCACGCCATCCATCCAATTCATGTGGTCTACCTCTCGCTCGAAAACCATTCACTTACGACATATATATATCTTTTTCACCAGCCGCTCAACATTCATTCTTTCAACATGCCAAAAATCAGATAATGAACACACATTTAAAAGCTCCCATTACTTATCTACTTCACATTACAAATCATTTGAAGGAAAAGAGTAAACACAATCTATTGAGACTCCTGCAGCTGACCATTGCCTGCACACACTCATCACAACAATCCCATCAGCTGACCCCATTGAACAACGAAACTTTCATTCACCAAGACGCTTCCATCACTCTGTCCAGCCCTCCATACTGGTTCGTAATAGAACACGGGAAACAAATATGATCGACAACTACAAGCAATGCCAGCCTTCCCCTGCATTAGGCATCGTGCACGGCTCCTGCCTCACGCAACTCAGCAACAAGGCCACGCGCTGCACCGCGTTGTGCAACAAAACAAAGGCCACAAATGTGTGCAGCGACTTTCCTCACAGGCTGTATCGATGCTACCGCACTGCTGCAACACGAGCAAACTGTACCGAGATTTGTTCATAAGGTACGCTACAAGATGTGAGGGGTGTTTACAAGGAGCGCTACAAGATGTGAGGGGTGTTTACAAGGAGCGCTACAAGATGTGAGGGGTGTTTACAAGGAGCGCTACAAGATGCGAGGCGTGTTTACCAGGAGCGCTACAAGATGGTAGGCGTGTTTACAGAGAGCGCTACAGGACGTGAGGCGTGTTTACAAGGAGCGCTACAAGATGTGAGGCGTGTTTACAAGGAGCGCTACAAGATGTGAGGCGTGTTTACAAGGAGCGCTACAAGATGTGAGGCGTGTTTACAAGGAGCGCAACAAGATGTGAGGCGTGTTTACAAGGAGCGCTACAAGATGTGAGGCGTGTTTACAAGGAGCGCAACAAGATGTGAGGCTGCCAGAGGTGCGAGGTGCTCCCTCTCACTACAGCCGTCATCTCACAGCAGCACAGGGTCTCGTCACAAGCCAGGTGGGGCAGCCAGCTTTATTCCTCTCTCAATAACATCAAGCGTCACACCTAACGTCTGCGATATAGGCATTGTGTTTGCACAATCCTATGCTGTATTTCCACTACAAACACACAAAATGCAGAGAAGTAACAAAATACTCCACAAAAATTAAAATACACAAATAGAAAAATGCTCAAATGAGCGTACATATCCAATTGCTGGGGCAGCATCAAACAAAACCTGAAGGTTAACTAGGTCTGAACTAACAGCTAATTAATTGTAACTTAACTTACTCAACACTCTGACTGCGGCGTGAGTCACCGGTGGTCACTGCAAGGGTTTCCAGAATGCTGCTCATCGACCAGTAATCAAAAACTCAAATTACATAAATACTTAAGAAAAATCTAACGAAACACTATTAAGTCAATGTTTTCGTTTTTCAACATTGCTTACTACCAACGACATTATATTTGAGTTGAATATTGAACTTCAGGTTTACTTGCCGCAGTCAAAGTGTTGAGATGAACATAAAACTATTCCAAACATTAGAAGAAGCCACCGCTTTCTGAATTCAGACAAAAATTTATCAAACTATGCAGCGAATGTTGCTTGCTGAAATCATTGGTGCGACACAAGGTCACCACACAAACATTAAGGCAACATCCTGACACTATTGGTGCGACACAAGGTCACCACACAAACATTAAGGCAACATCCTGACACTATTGGTGTGACACAAGGTCACCACACAAACATTACGCCAACATCCTGACACTATTGGTGTGACACAAGGTCACCACACAAACATTAAGGCAACATCCTGACACTATTGGTGTGACACAAGGTCACCACACAAACAATAAGCCAACATCCTGACACTATTGGTGTGACACAAGGTCACCACACAAAC